>CM042153.1:70921970-70924470 GCA_023376005.1 Doryteuthis pealeii
CTACTTTTACTCATTGCAAATTCTTTTTTTTTAATTTTCTGTTCAGGATCAAGTATTGGCAAAAGGTGGTGAATCGATGGAAAATGGAGACAAACCACTCAGCTACCTCACAAATTCTCTATTTGACATTGCCTGTCCTGAAAATGTCCGTCAACCAACGTCTTTTATAACTGATACTGACAAACACAATCAAGTCTACACAGAGCAATATGGCATGCAAAAATTTGGCATTTTCTGGTTTGATTACCTCTACACTATCATGGAACCAGAAAATAAACGAAGTATGTATTACGGCGGTGTTTTTTGTCTTTTTTTAATTTTTTTTTATTTAAAGATCTATATATTAATATGCATGTTCCTAAATCTTCCATTCATTATCATCCTGCAACACCCTCTGGTTAAAAATAAGACCATCCAAATTGTTCAAGCTGCAATGCAAAAATGTAAATCCAGATTATCTGGTGTCACTTATCATCCTGCAACACCCTCTGGTTAAAAATAAGACCATCTAAATTGTTCAAGCTGCAATGCAAAAATGTAAATCCAGATTATCTGGTGTCACTTATCATCCTGCAACACCCTCTGGTTAAAAATAAGACCATCCAAATTGTTCAAGCTGCAATGCAAAAATGTAAATCCAGATTATCTGGTGTCGCTTATCATCCTGCAACACCCTCTGGTTAAAAATAAGACCATCCAAATTGTTCACGCTGCAATGCAAAAATGTAAATCCAGATTATCTGATGTTGCTTATCATCCTGCAACACCCTCTGGTTAAAAATAAGACCATCCAAATGGTTCAAGCTGCAATGCAAAAATGTAAATCCAGATTATCTGTTGTTGCTTATCATCCCGCAACACCCTCTGGTTAAAAATAAGACCATCCAAATTGTTCAAGCTGCAATGCAAAAATGTAAATCCAGATTATCTGGTGTCGCTTGATCGCACATTTCTTATTTGTCCCATTTTATTTCACCCAATTTTAAGAATGAAACATTCCAAATGGTCTTGTATAGCTTAAATACCCAACGTAAAATTAAAATGAATTGAAAAAAAAGTTACATGTTTATTTTATTTGTAATATTGAAATTGTGAATTACAGAATATATTTTGATTTACACTGTTTTAGCATATAAGCATCAAGCAAATTTCTGGCCCAACTTAGATATTTTCTGAGTTGTGTTTTTGTCTCTTTTTTGTTAGTAAATTAATGTAGATATTTTAAATGCCTCTCCCCAGATTTTTATTGGCAAATCAATGTAAATATCTTATAACTCCTCTTTTAAGAAAGGGTGAGTGAGAGTTAAATTAAGATTATTAATATACATTTTAGATATTGTACTATTTGGCAATATCTCTTCAGTAAACTTATCAAACATTGTAATAATTAAATTATCATACTGTGGTATATCCACAGGTCCTGCTAGTTTTTATTATTATTAAAGATTATTTTATATTTTATTATTTGTAATAATAAACGAACACACACAGTTAAGCTTGAGAAAGCTTTATTCTACTTAGAATACTGTTACAGTTTATTGAGAGTTTATATACTCTCAGAAACATCAAAGAGTTACACAAAGGGGAGGTAATAATAAAACAGGAGAAGTAACTCTTGATTACTTATTACATTATTAATTACTATAACAAAAATGTTAATAATTTTTTTTTTTTTTTTTTGATGAAATAACAGAAAAACCTTATCTTTTTCAGGTAGTAAATCATCTTCATCTGGTGAAGCAAACAGTGCTGATGAGATGCAAGACACGCGTGAAAGTGCTGTGCTGAGATTTGTTATTGGTCCTCTTGAAGTAAACGTCTCCAGTTCTTTTGTTCATCGAGTTGAGAAGATTATTCATTGTGCAATGGATCATCAATACGAAGCTTATAGTATTCCTAAAGATGGTTAGTATAATAAATCATTCTTTACTAAATTCATTCTTCAATGAAATTGAAATACTAAATTCATCTATCTATCTGTACATATATAAAGGACAGTTGGTGTGTTATGCATGTATATATATATATAAAGAAAATTTGAAAAAAACAAGTATTCCGAAATTGGGATGAATACTTGTTTTTTTCAAATTTTCTTTATATTGTCGGATTTAATTTCCATATTTACTCCCATATATATATATATATATATATATATATATCTACCAACCCCTCCGCACGAGCAGGATGCGACACAAGGTCAATTTCTTAAGCAGAGTTTAACAGGCTTGAATTCAGAGTTTTCCTTCTCCTAGACTGGTTACCTAGCCATGGTTAAAGAGTCCAGTCTGCCCTACTATTTACCCATAGCTGGAGGGAGAGTAGGATTCATACCTTTCCCAAGGGTATTAGCGCTAAGTGAAATGCAATTAACACGTCTAGGATTTGAACTCGGGGCGACCAGTCCATTTCCCATGACTTTAACCATTACGCCACGCACTTCCATGTATGTATATATGTATGTCATTCATTATTCAATATGAAGCTTATAGTATTCCTAAAG
>CM042153.1:70929470-70937514 GCA_023376005.1 Doryteuthis pealeii
TGGATGAATGCTACACAACGACAACTTGCTGATATGAAAACTTGACAACTGTTTTTGTGAATGATCCAAACTTGATGTTACATTATTGTGGCCTAAGCTCAGTTTGGCCCTATCGGCTGGGGCTGTAGAATATATTGACTGTACCTCTGCAGACGGGTAAGATCTCCTTCAAATGGGGCTACCTGTTGGTCATAAGTGGTGACCTGTGATGTTTAAGGACAGAATCTCGGTGGCTGAGCAGTAAATGACATGCAACACTCCACTTTGGCCTTTGGCAGTTGGAGGGGCTACCTCTGAGCAATCAGCTGGTCATGTCAAGCTCTAGCACCTATATGATTGTCCCAATCGTATTGCTCTTATAGCAAACCCCCAATGCTTTTTACTATATATGTGCTAGAAGGCAGTGACTCTGGGTCCTAATGGTCTGGGTATGATGTTGGCCGTGGGTAGTGACCCATGATGCTTAAGGATGGAACCCTGGGGGCTAAGCAGTCCATGACCTGCAGCACTTCTCTTTGGCTCTTACTTAGGATATATAGGCAGTTGGAGAAGCCCCCTTTAATTAATCACGTCAAGCCCTAGTGCCTATATGATTGTCCAAACCCTATTGCCCTTATGGCAAGCCCCAACCCTTTTTTTCATATATATACGCTAGAAGGTGGTGGCTTAAATATTTACTACAAAATAAACCTGCCTGTCTTAAAAAGAAATGACTAAACTAGAAGGTAAGCATAAAAACACTCCTTGATTTCAAGTAATAATATCAAAGTTTACTGGAATATATATATATATATATATATTATATATATATATATGGTGTCATCACGTACATTAACTTAAAATAATTATTTTCTTACCATAAAAATCTCTATGCACTCCTCCCAACACAAGTAGCCATAACATCAAAACGTATTGGAATATGTTTATAAATATAGTGACATCACATACATTGTCTACATTGTCTCAAAATATTTATTTTCTCACCAGCAGAATTTCTGTGCACCCCTCCCACCGCTAGAAGGCAGTGAAATTCTAGATAGTGTTCACCCGACATCAACGCAGCTATGGATTGTTTTTGTTTTCACCCTGTACATAAAAAAGATAACACTGAAATTATCAAGTCTTTATCTTTTTAATACATTATATTTTATAGCATTTAGAACTCGGGCTTAAAAAATTGACCTTGTGTCACATCCTGGCCATGGTGGAGGGATTGGGGGGGGGGGGATATAAACAGGAATTCAGCTATGACTGGAATTTTAAATTTAATATAATTTCTAATACTGCAATACAGTGATAGAATTACTTAATCATAGTTAGTTTGTGAGTATGAATTAGATTTATTACTACTAAATTGATTATGATGATGTATTGTTTTTAAGTTGTATCAAATTACGATATACAAGTCATACTTTTAATGTTTAGGACCAAGGCAGGAAATGATAACGATACATTTAACTGTTACTTATTTAGTAGGATTACTAACTTACAACTACTACTTATACTACCTTAACACAGTCCAATGTATATAAATTTTGTAAATGTTACATTTAATAGTTACTTATTTAGTGGGATTACTAACTTACAACTACCTTTTAATCATATGAGTGCTAGAAGGCGGTGGCTGCGGGTCTACATGTCCTGGGAATGATGTTAAACTCTATCTGATGGTGAGGTTCCAGTTCTGGAGGTTTGGGGAATGTTTGAGCACCCCTTCATCACCATTGCTCCCTGGTCCTTTCTGACCTGGAGTGGTAGTACCTGTTAGGGTCCCATCTATAGGTTAAATAGAAAAAATGTATTTATAAAAAAAATTGTATTATCCATTAAGAATTGATTTATTTCAAAACTTTATCGGCATTAAATGACCCACTGAGGTTGATATGCCATAAAACAAAACAAACATAACTTACAACTACTACTTATACTACCATAACACAGTCCAATGTGTATACATTTTGTAAATGTTACATTTAATAGTTACTTATTTAGTGGGTAAATGGTTACATTTATAGTTACTTATTTAGTGGATTACTAACTTACAACTACTACTTATACTACCTTAACACAGTCCAATGTGTATAAATTTTGTAAATGTTACATTTAATAGTTACTTATTTAGTGGGATTACCAACTTACAACTACTACTTATACTACCTTAACACAGTCCAATGTGTATAAATTTTGTAAATGTTACATTTAATAGTTACTTATTTAGTGGGATTACTAACTTACAACTACTACTTATACTACCTTAACACAGTCCAATGTGTATAAATTTTGTAAATTACATTTAATAGTTACTTATTTAGTGGGATTACTAACTTACAACTACTACTTATACTACCTTAACACAATCCAATGTGTATAAATTTTGTAAATGTTACATTTAATACTTACTTATTTAGTGGGATTACCAACTTACAACTACTACTTATACTACCTTAACACAGTCCAATGTGTATAAATTTTGTAAATGTTACATTTAATAGTTACTTATTTAGTGGGATTACTAACTTACAACTACTACTTATACTACCTAACACAGTCCAATGTGTTATAAATTTGTAAATGTACATTTAATAGTTACTTATTTAGTGGGATTACTAACTTAAACTACTACTATACTACCTTACACAAGTCCAATGTGTAAAATAAATTTACATTTAATAGTTACTATTTAGTGGATTACTAACTTACAACTACTACTTATACTACCTTAACACAGTCCAATGTGTATAAATTTTGTAAATGTTACATTTATAGTTACTTATTTAGTGATTACTAACTTACAACTACTACTTATACTACTTAATACACATCCAATGTGTATAAATTTTGTAAATGTTACATTTAATAGTTACTTATTTAGTGGGATTACTAACTTACAACTACTACTTATACTACCTTAACACAGTCCAATGTGTATAAATTTTGTAAATGTTACATTTAATAGTTACTTATTTAGTGGGATTACTAACTTACAACTACTACTTATACTACCTTAACACAGTCCAATGTGTATAAATTTTGTAAATGTTACATTTAATAGTTACTTTATTTAGTGGGATTACTAACTTACAACTACTACTTATACTACCTTAACACAGTCCAATGTGTATAAATTTTGTAAATGTTACATTTAATAGTTACTTATTTAGTGGGATACTAACTTACAACTACTACTTATACTACCTTAACACATCCAATGTGTATAAATTTTGTAAATGTTACATTTAATAGTTACTTATTTAGTGGGATTACTAACTTACAACTACTACTTATACTACCTTAACACAGTCCAATGTGTATAAATTTTGTAAATGTTACATTTAATAGTTACTTATTTAGTGGGGATTACTAACTTACAACTACTACTTATACTACCTTAACACAGTCCAATGTGTATAAATTTGTAAATGTTACATTTAATAGTTACTTATTTAGTGGGATTACTAACTTACAACTACTACTTATACTACCTTAACACAATCCAATGTGTATAAATTTTGTAAATGTTACATTTAATAGTTACTTTAGTGGGATTACTAACTTACAACTACTACTTATACTACCTTAACACAGTCCAATGTGTATAAAATTTTGTAAATGTTACATTTAATAGTTACTTATTTAGTGGGTTTACTACTTACAACTACTACTTACTACCTTAACACAGTCCAATGTGTATAAATTTTTAAATGTACATTTAATAGTACTTATTTAGTGGGATTACTAACTTACAACTACTACTTATACTACCTTAACACAGTCCAATGTGTATAAATTTGTAAATGTTACATTTAATAGTTACTTATTTAGTGGGATTACTAACTTACAAACTACTACTTATAACTACCTTAACACAGTCCAATGTGTATAAATTTTGTAAATGTTACATTTAATAGTTACTTATTTATGGGATTACTAACTTACAACTACTACTTATACTACCTTAACACAATCCAATGTGTATAAATTTTGTAAATGTTACATTTAATAGTTACTTATTTAGTGGGATTACTAACTTACAACTACTACTTATACTACCTTAACACAATCCAATGTGTATAAATTTTGTAAATGTACTGTCCGCCTTGTTGGCTGGGACAGAAGAATACACCAACTGCACCTCTGCAGAGGGGTAAAATTCCCTAATGGAGCCACTTGTTGGCTGTAGATGGCGAACAGTTATGCTTAAGAATGTTATCCTAATTGCTTAGCAGTCCATGACCTGCAACAATCCATTTTGGTCATTACTTAGACTAGACGGACGTTTAGGAAGATAGAAAGAAAGAAAAAATAAGGAAGAAAAAAAGAAAAAGATGTAAAAATAAAGAAAAGAAGATGGAAAGAAAAAGAAAGGAAAATAAAAGATGAAAATATAAAGAAAAGAAAAAGAGAAAAAGATGAAAGAAAAAGAAAGGATAATAAAGAAATAAAAGAAAACAAGAAAAAAAAAGAAAAAAGATATAAAAGGCAAAAATGAAGATAAAAGGATAAAAAAGGAAGAAAAAGAAAGATTTAGAATAAAAAATGAAGCAAGATAAAAGAAAAAAGAAGGAAGAAAGAAAAAAAGAGAAAAAAAAGAAGGAAGGGAGAAAGAAAGAAAAAGAAGGAAGAAAGAAAGAAAAAAGAAGGAAGAAAGAAAAAAAAGGAGAAAGAAGAAAGAAAGAAAAAAGAAGAAAAAAGAAAAAAAAGAAGAAAGAAAAAAAGAAAAGAAGAAAGAAAGAAAAAAGAAGAAAAAAGAAAAAAAGAAAAAAGAAAACAAAAGAAGAAAAGAAAAAAAGAAGAAAGAAGAAAAACAAAAAAGAAGAAAGAAAGAAAAACAAAAAGAAGAAAAGAAACAGAAAGAAGAAAGAAAAACAAAAAGAAGAAAGAAAGAAAAACAAAAAGAAGAAAAGAAGAAAAAAGAAAAAAAAAGAAGAAAGAAGAAAAAGAAAAAGAAGAAAGAAAGAAAACAAAAAGAAGAAAGAAAAACAAAAAAGAAAGAAAAACAAAAAGAAGAAAGAAAACAAAAAAAGAAGAAAGAAAAACAAAAAAGAAGAGAAAGAAAAAAAAAAGAAGAAAGAAAGAAAAACAAAAAGAAGAAAGAAAAAAAGAAGAAAGAAAGAAAAAAAGAAGAAAGAAAAAGAAAAAAGAAGAAAAAGAAAAACAAAAAGAAGAAGAAAAACAAAAAAAGAAAGAAAAGAAAAAAAAGAAGAAAGAAAGAAAACAAAAGAAGAAAAAAAAGAAACAAAAAGAAGAAAGAAAGAAAAACAAAAAAAGAAAGAAAGAAAACAAAAAGAAGAAAAGAAAGAAAAACAAAAAGAAAGAAAGAAAAGAAAAACAAAAGAAGAAAGAAAGAAAAAAAAGAAGGAAGAAAGAAAAACAAAAAGAAGGAAGAAGAAGGGAAAAAAAGAAAAAAAGAAGAAAGAAAGAAAAAAAGAAGAAAGAAAGAAAAAAAAGAATGAAGAAGGAAAAAAAGAAGGAAGAAAGAATAAGAAAAAATAGGAAGAAAGAAAACGGTGATGCAGCTATTTTTCAAAAGAATAACATGATTATAAAATGAGTTATTTTGTCTATGACAGTTAACTGTCAACTTGCTTGTAAGCAGTCAACAGGTTATGAACAAGTGACAGGTAATTTAAGATATCAAAGTCTAACCACTGAATTATTAAAAAAAACCTTTTGTTTTTTGTGTTTTTTTGCTTAGAAAAGAGAGTGTTGGCGAGTGGCCTATTGTCAGTATCAGCCAGACAGCAAGGAAGTCTATCCCCTTTTCACTAGTGCTAGATCAGGGAGATTATTTTGATGAGGTGGAGTGCCATACCGATCATCGATTCCCTGCTTACTGCACAGATCAGATTACCAAATCTGTTCTACTCATGCACTGAGTTGTGGTGACTGGTATCAAACCAAGAACCTTGTGATTCCTAGGTGGGGGCTCTACCAGCTGAGCTAAACCAGGAGTGGGTGCTTAGAAAAAGAAGATAAATATACCATTCAAATTTGTATGAGAGACCATAAAGTTTATATTGTCATTTCATTTATATATAGCCAGTGTTATATACCAGGTGACTTTCTCCCCTGTTTGGGGCTGTAAAATACTTCCAACTGCACCTCTGCAGAGGGATAAGAATCCCCTGCCCCAGTTGAGCCACCTGTTGGCCGTGAATGTGACCCGTGATGCTTAAGGATGGAACCCTCTTAGCTGAGCAGTCCATGACATGCAACAATCCATTTTGGTCATTACTTAGGTTAGATGGATGGTTGGAGAGACACCCTCCAATCAATCGGCTAGTCAGGTCAAGCACTAGCACCTGTACAGTTGCCCCTATCCTATTGCCCTTATAGCAGTCCCCCAACCTCTTTTATCATATGTGCTAGAAAGCGGTGGCTGAGCATCTTAGTGTCCTGGTTTTGACATTAAACTGCATCTAATGATGTTCCAATTTTGGTACTTTGGGGAGTGTGGATTACCCCTTCATTGCCATTACTCCCAGGTCACCTGACTCAGAGTGGTAGTATCTTTAGGGTCCCATTTATGAGTTAAATAGATCAAAAATTGATTTGAGGAAAAAAATTGAATACCCAACAAGAATGAATAAAACAAAACAACTTCCGCATAAAATAACCCAATAAGGATTGACATGCCATAAAATCCAACCAACAAACCAACCTACCAGGTGATGGTAGTCATTTAGTTTTTGAGGAAAAAAAGGAACTGATGAGGTTAGATTTAAGGCCAAACAGGTACCTCGCTTGGTCAGCAAACTTTTAACAGTGATTTTGATTCTAACTGGGTGCTCTATACCTCTGGGTCACCTATTGGCAACCCCTAATGTCTGAAGACAGATATGTGACCCAGTTACTAATTGGTACCGTAACATGCAACACACCCCCTTCGGCCCTTACTTGGGATAGATAAATCAGCTGGTCATGTCAAGCCCTAGCAACTATATATTTGTTTCAACCATATTTTTCAAATTTAGAAGTTAATAAAAATCATTCCTTAAATAAAACATATGTCTCTCTCTCTATCTATCTATCTATCTATATATCTATATATATACATAAAGAAAATTTTGAAAAAAACAAGTGTTCCGAAAATGGGATGAATTTAATTATCGATGTTTAAACATTTCGGTTACATTGAACCTTCATCTATCTTGGGATGTATCTTGGGGTGAAGAAAATGATGGATGTTTTTATATGTGACAGGAGATGAAAATCTTTTTAGTTATGTAACTGTATTTGATCAGCGTTTTATTTTTGAAAGGCAAGTCGCGATCCACGCATGATACATCCTGATGAAGGTTCAATGTAACCGAAATGTTTACACATCGATAATTAAATTCATCCCATTTTCGGAACACTTGTTTTTTCAAAATTTTCTTTATATTGTCGGATTTATTTTCCATATTTACTCCTATATATATATATATATATATATATATATATAAAGGGGTGTCATAAAAAGTATCGAGATTACCAAAATAGAAATGAACAATGGATGGAACGTTAATTTTGTTCCGAACACAAGGTGTGTCAAAAAGTACAAAAAATCTTGATACTGTTTTGAAACACCTTTATATATATATATATATATATATATATATATATATTATATATATATATATATATAAACCAAATTTGGCATCAAATAACCCACAAGGATTGATTAAACCAAACACCTGGTACCTCTCAAATGATATCAAATTCTTTGAACCACCTTGTACTATGGTTTCTGAAAATCAGTTGTCGTTTCTAAAGACTGGAGACCTGTTCATTTTTCAATTTTTATTTACTCTATACAATCCAAATTTTTTTACTTGAAATGTCTTTTCATTTAATATTGATTTCTGCCAAATATAATTAAATTAAACAGCCTAAGTTTAAAAAAAAAAAAATTATCTTGCATATATTACAAAAACATGTTATTTCTGTAAATGATAGCCCCAGCTGGAAGTTTATTTCAGGTCTTGTTTAAAAAAATGTTAATAAAAAATGAAAAATGACTTCAGGTTTGTATCAATATTGTGGTTACCTCAACAGATGTGGT
>CM042153.1:70937614-70992602 GCA_023376005.1 Doryteuthis pealeii
GAGGGATGGTTAGTAGCACAATATACCTTAATTGACCTACACTTGCCAGTTCGACCGGCGAGCCATGGGAGTTTAGTAGAGGAATAGTCAGTCTTTGGGTGCCGCTGAAGGGATCAGTAATGGCCTAGCTTCTGTTCAATAAACAAATTCTCGCCAACGTGTTGTGATGGGTCTTAAACAAAAATAAATAGAGCTTCAAAGCAAAGTCTTGGTTAGTGACTAAGAACAAACAAACAATCACAAGGACGTCCGGTTGAGAAACATCTACCAGATCAAGATAAACAGATCCAACCAGCAAAGTGGAAAAACAGCAGATAGAAAACAGAAGCTAAGTATCCAGCAAAGACATAAGTGTACTTGTAACAGCCATGGTATTACAGGTATATACATTAGAAAAATGAAAAAACCAGGTTTAATGGGTTAAGTGGGAGTTTATT
Organism: Doryteuthis pealeii; assembly: GCA_023376005.1. Taxonomy (NCBI): domain Eukaryota; kingdom Metazoa; phylum Mollusca; class Cephalopoda; order Myopsida; family Loliginidae; genus Doryteuthis; species Doryteuthis pealeii. Next base: position 70,938,052 of record CM042153.1, read on the forward strand.
GGCGACGCTGCATGTTTCGCATCTATTAATAGATCATCTTCAGGGCATGTTATGGAAGGTGATTAATTAAATATTTATCACAGAATAACGAGAAAAGGAGTGTAGTTATGTGTTATTCAGTTTAAATTTTTTGAGTTGAAAGAAGAACGGTTTGAAATGTGACGTCAATGTTCTATTTTTTTTCTACGTGTAGTATAGGATGGTGTATGTAGGTGTATCGAAAGGCAACAGTGTGCATTTTTAGGTGTGTGGTTTTTTTTGGGTGTGTGTGTAAAATTTTTTTTTTTTTTTTTGCGAAGACGACGCGGAAAATGAACCTTAAGGGTGTGTTGTGTTGAGTTGTGTGTGTTATTAGTAAAGGTAGGGAAAAAGATGTTATGGGCGTCAGGAGAATTTTTATTTTTTATATTAGACAAGAAAGAAGTCTGGGTGTGTTGGAGGGAGGGGATAAATAATAAAACATATAAAAAAAAAAATATACAAATTTATTAATCATAAAAAATAATAAAATTAAAATAGGAAAAAAAAAAAAATTTTTTAGAAGGTTCTGTAAGTTTTTGAAAATTTTTTGGTTTTATGTGGAACTGATTATGTGATGATTAATATATATTAATCATATATATATAATATTATTATATACAAGTATATACACTACACTATTAATGCCAAATCTGTCTCTTGTTTTGTATATGATTTTAAGCAAAAGTTTGTAAGTAAATATGGTCTTGGTTTATAAACTGGAGAATAAATTTTAATTTAACTCCATGTGTATTAATAAATCGGTAGAATTGTAACTGGTCAGTGCCCTCAGCCACCACCTTCTAACACCCATATGATAAAAAGGGTAGGTGTTTGCCATAAGAGTATTGAGAATATGGCCTGGACAATCATATAGGAGCTAGGGCTTTGATGTGGCCACCCATTTGATCATATCTGGCTCCTACTTTGACCAACAGGCAAAGTGAAGTTTGGATGCATAGGCCCAGTTATTACCAGGTGCACAAACTGCTCAGCACCACATTCTTCCTTAGACATTTACAAGTAACCAATCACAGCCACAGGTAATCCCATGCATTCAACGTATTCTACTGCCCCAGTTGACAAGACATCCAGGACAAGTCTGTGGTTGGTCCATAAGAATTCATTATAAAAACAACAAAAATCATGATCATGATATTTGTTTTTTTTTTATGGATAATACAATTTTTTTTATAAATACATTTTTTTATTTACCCATAGATGGACCCTAACAGGTACTTACACTCCTGGTCAGAGTGACCAGGGAGCAATGTGATGAAGGGATGCTTCACATTCCCCAAAACCTCCAAATGGAACCTCACCATAGATAGATTTAAGCAGTCCCAGGACATGTAGACCGACAAGCCACCGCCTTCTAGCACCATATATAAAAAGGTTTGGGCTTGCCTAGAGCAATAGGTTGGGAAAATCATATAGTAGCTAGGGCTTGATGTGACAGCGATTGACGAGGGGGCCTTCTCCGACCGACCGTCTAGCCCAAGATAGGGCAAAGATGATCATGAATAATTTTTATACAATCATCTAATTTTTCTATAGTACATCGAGGGGTGTATGAAAAGTTTTAAGTATCAGAAAACTAAAAAGGGATTAAAGATTTTTGAACATGTATTTTTCAACATTAGTCCACCTCAAGGTTCTGAACACTTGTTCAACGGCGCTGAAATGCTTTATCCCAGTGTAGAAGGACTTTTTGTTTTGGGTCTTAAGAAGTCCTGACTGCAGCTTATGCTTTAAAACTTTTCATACAACCCCTCGATACTACAGCAATGGCTTAAAATTATCAAAATGGCATGAAATACTTTTAATGTAGAATTAAAGTTAATTTCCATCCAATTGCATCACACTTCACCCCAGATACTATAATTCCCAATAGAGACGTTGTTTAAGATATGCCTGTCTATTAAACAGTGCTGGGAACATCATCAGGTTAATGTTATTATTAACACTAGCAAAATATATTGCACCCTCGGGTGCAAGTATTTAATTTTATGTAATAAAATATTGTTATAATAGAAAGGCTAATGGAAACTAAATAAGAATACAGATAAAAAGATTGAAACAGAGGGAGTATAATAAAAAATGACAACTGAAAACTTACTCTTCATCACTCTCGTCCTTTCATTGTTATTTTTCTAATTAAGTATTTAGTTAAATTAGGAAGTAAAGAATAAATGAAATATTTTATCTTGTTAATGATTCGATTTAGTTCATTAAAGATTTAGCTTAATTCATTAATAAAACCAAAACAGTTAGAAATCAAAATACTAAGCACATAATTTATTAAATTCTATTTTTAATATTTTAATATGCAATTAACTTCTTCACATGTTAAAAGCTCTATTTTGTTGTATATATGAATATAACTTGCATGTTGCAGTATGTAGACATAGTTAACAATATTAATAATGTAAGACAATTTTATAAAATTGAGGTTTAGCATAAAAAATAAAATCATGGAGGAATGGATGTCAATGAACTAAGAGAATTGTGACTTGAGTAGAATAGAGTTTCGGTTACAGACAGAAAAAAACACACATCTCCATATAATAAGATAACTGATGACACCAACCAATAACTAAAGGTATTTGTCTGATTTGTTAAAATAATAGATAGGGAAGACATTGAAAAAGAAGACGTCTCAAAGAAGTAGCGTATTATGACCTCTTGAGTAGTCAAATAGGAGATGAACACAATATGGGAACAACCTGTGAAAAGCTAAATCAAATTGTTTTAAAGTAAATTACTTTAAAAATAAAAATATCAAAAAGACTAGTCAATTGATTTTACGCCACGAGTTGTACAGAAAAACGCAATAAACATCTTTTCCCTTAAATGATCATGTTTCTTCTTGTGACACATGTAGAATGTAGCATGAAAAACAATGATGTCATTATTTTGAATTATGAAGTCAGTCAGTCTACTATTGGTTTGAACAATGGGACTGGCCAAGCACACTGAACCAGTGTCAAGAACAACTGGTACTTATGGGATCAGACAGTCCACTCATGCATTTGGGTGATTCCATTCCCTGAGTCCTGATTGGCTGTTGGTTTGTATGATCCTCTGAGGCTCCATAAATCTGCCATTGCAGTGTCTTTGCAGCAAACCAGGAATCTATTTAAGTTACGACTGCTTGCTGTCTTGTCTTGCCAATTCAATGGTAATTGGACTTAGTATGATTATTCTACAGATGGCAATGATCTAATGGATAATGCTGGAGCATCTAAGTATGGATCTACCACAGTATGATAATTCAATTATCACACGTATGATATGTTTACTTAAGAGCTATTACTAAATAGTTCGATATATAAAAAGTATAATAATCTTGTATGGATTATTCACTAAATGAGATCTTCAAAAGTTCTCTGATACCGTTTGATAAAGTGTCAATATTAAAATGATTTCCCAGGTTGAATCATTACTATACTTAGATACACAAGTAACACCTGAGAAGCCAAGAGATCGCACCAAAATGTTGTATTATACATACCACAATAAAGATGAGACGATAGTCAAAAAAAAAAAAAAAAAATCAAATTATCAACTAAAGAGTTGTTCCAGTAAAATTCATCAATAAATGTTTGGTGGTTGTTTGTTATGCATATCAACCCTTTTGTATTAAGCTAAATCAAGTTATTTTTGTTAAACAATGGACTTAGGGTCACTTACAGTACTGCCTTGCTTAAGTGTCCCCCATATAGTATGAACAGGTCCATCGCGCATGATTTAATGATTAGTGGGAACCAATGTTTTTAGTGTAAAGTCATCGGCGACCTAATGTCGGTATCAGCCAGACATCAGGGAGTCTTCCCGCTAGACAAGATTATTAGTGTCTGGGCCAGAGCGCCATACCTACATCAGCCCTCACTTTAACAGCACAGATCCCTGTGCTACTCATACGTGAGGGCTGGTATCGAACTAGAAACCTGTTGATTCCTAGACGAATGCTCATAACTGAGCTAAACCGGTTTTCATGTCATATACCATAATTACCAATAAATGTAAGCTTAAACAAATAGATTTTGTTGATTTTGTATATGTTATAGATCTTATAGTAATTGAAATCCTGAAAATTTTAAGTGTAAATTCCTAACCATTAAAACTCAGTGCTGGTTAATGTAGTCTTTGCTGGTGCCTACACTGTCATTCCCATGTGCTAGTTTCCACAGGAGAACATCACTTATGACTCATCCCGGCTTCTCAACAGTGTCAAGCATGTCTTCTTCATCTAACTCGCGATGTTTGTGTGATAGGGGGCAAGTGCTTGTACAGCTGCTTCATTGGGGTGTGTTTCCACAATTGTTAAGATCAACACGCAGCATATTCTTGTGTAGCTTCCCATCTAGCTTATTTCTAAGTGTTTGTAGGTCTAAGTGTTGCAGCCATACGTAGTACTGTGATATAGTATATAATGAAATGTGTATCTATTTCATTGTATAGGAAATGTGTGACTTTTTCTATTTCTTTGTTTCACCGTCTGTATCAGTTTTCAGGAAATAACAGATTCTACACTTCATCCATTAACCAAGCACAATGCAATCTATATATTAATACTCGTGTTCCTAAATTGTACATTCCGTTATCATCTTGCAACACCCACTCGTTAAATGAGACCATCCAAATCCCCCAAGAGGAAATGCAAAATATATATCCTGATTATCTACTGTTGCTTACCACCAATTCATTATTCTTATGAGTGTCTCACCTCAGCTAAATTCCACAATTTGTTTAATCACACACAGCATTCTTGTGCAGCTCCCATCTAGCTTATTCTCTAGGGTCTAATGATGTAGCCATACATAGTACTGATTACAATACAACTCTAGAAGAATTTTACTTAACTTGTCAGTTGAGATTGAATTTCCATAGGATTCATAATATGTTTATAGCATACCTGCCTTTCCCTATCGTGCATTAACATTGCTTCTGTATTAAGATCCTAATTGTGATTACCATGAATAAGAAATTTTTGAGAAAAAAAATATTAAAATTCTAGAATCAAAGAAAAAAAAGAAAAAAATTTCAATCAGAATTAGCTTACCTAAAAGACATGCTTCTGTATTTAGAAAGATCCTAATTGTGAAAATTACCATGAATAACGAATTTTGAGAAAAAAAAATATTAAAAGTTCTAGAATCAAAGAAAAATAAGAAAAAATTTCAGAATCAGAATTTAGCACCTAAAGACATTGCTTTCTGTATTAGAAAAGATCTAATTGTGAATTACCATGAATAAGAATTTAAAAAAAAAAAAAAATATTAAAAGTTCTAGAATCAAAGAAAATAAGAAAAAAATCATGAATTAGTTACCTAAGGACTGACGGTTGACTTCTTAGCGAATCTGTTCCGTTTTATTATCATCTTCATCGTCAGTACATCCAGGATTCATAGTAAAGAGCAGACATAATCCACGAGACGCAAGACAAGGGAAGTTGAGTTATCAGTAAGAGAGACATAAGCTTCTCACCACAACACATCACTTTGGGACCAGAGGCAGCTTGAATGCGTGTCTCGTAGGTCAGTGCATGCGGCAACTAAGTGACACCGGTACAAAAGAGATCCTGGTAAGTCATCTATCGACGCTGCTGTCACATTTATCGAGGCAAACGGTCAAGTCACAGAAGTTGATCACCTTGCCAAGATGAGCTAGCAGGTGCACCTCACAAAAGATCGGTTCAGCCAGGCTGACACTTAGCACTCTGCGGATTTACATGACCGAGAGCCCGATGTCGCTCCACAAATTTCAGAATGAGATTGTTGACAATGATGCTTACGGTTGTTGATGGCTTTGTTGACCAGACTTCTGGATGTAGGCCTGGGGTAGTTCGTCTTCCACTTGTTGGCTTCTTGCCTTATATCTAACAACCTGACTAGCGGACCTCGAAGCCGCTAGATTTTGAACTCTTCTGTGTCCTGTCCCAAGTGCCGTGCGGAGCCTGACAATACATTCAATGGTATTGATGGTGATGACAATGGGTTCAGATCCAAGCCTGGTCCATGGACATGAAGATGAAGCTCGTGGATGGTCACTCTTAAAGCTAATAGGAAGGTGATAGTTTGTTCGATGGCGTCCAGACGCAAGTCAGGTTGTTAAGGACTGCATGCCACCCACAGGGATAGCTGGAAATCCTCAGGCGGAGTCTTCACATATTTATCTATCATAACCCCATTAATAAAGGTGATGTAGGATTCATCTTGAACATTGTTGGTAGCGTCTTTTATGCCCGTCAAAACAGAGACTGAAGTAGAGAAAGACAATTTTAATGAAGGCTAAAAAAAATAAATAGATTAAAAAATCTAAGTCTTTTTGTTGTGGCTTTTGCCAATGCATGCATAGAGAATGAGCCATCTACAAACCAAGGATTGCAAACTGATTTAACCAGGTAAGAGGAGTCGGAGTTGAGCCTCAAAAGCAATTAGGAGGTCACTGTGTATAATATTGCCTGATCAACAGTTGCACCTGGGGACTGGAGCTACACGCAGAAGTGTGTGGGTCAAGTGGTCTGGAAATAAAAAAACAGGATATACCTTGAACTGGACCTTTCGCACCTAAAGATCAGGGTACATTTGACACTGTATTAGGTGCAGAAAATCTTTAGCGTAAGCCCATACACAAAAACAGGCTGTATGGGCGAAGAGGTGTGTTTACAGAAAAACTGCCGTAGTGTCACGATCAAAAAGGCGGTGACACCAGGAGTTAGACTATAATAAATAAGCCCGTGGAGATCGATTTGGCAGACAAAGTTCAGGTTCGAATCGCCTTGAAGAGAACTCCTGAAGGCTCCACATTTGCGTAATCCCTGCTAAGACTCCAGTCTGCACACAACAAGGAAATAAGATATCATCTTATATTTTCATAATACAGTGTTGTGTTCTTGACGGATCCATGTGTAACAACTGGAGTCAGAGACGTAAGTTTTACCGATGACTCCAGTTAAATTTAACTTTATATGCTGTTAAAGTTATACAGTACACCCTCCTTATAAACAGATTCTATAAAAATTATGGTTTTTAGTTATCATGAATAATTACATAAAAGAGTTAGAGGTGCCAAAAATAGAGGAGTTGGAGTCAAAGGTTTTGTGTTCCAACTCCATAGCCTGGATATATCCGTAGAGAAATAGCAATCAAATATTTTATTCAAACAAGTTATATGATCAGTTTAACTAGAGAAAAGCAAAACAATTCCCTTAAGTATATTACCAGGTGGTAAGGCTCGCGAGTAGAGCGTTGGCTAGAAACAGAAGGGTTCCTAGTTCGATACCCGCCCTCGCCAACTCGCATATGAGTAGCACAGGATCTGTGCGGTAAAGTAAGGAGCGTGATGTAGGTGGGCGCTCCACTACAGACGCAAAACAATCACTTGGTTAGCGCTTTGAAAGGAGAATAGACTCCCTCTGTGACTGGCTAGAAACGACTTTAGGCGCCCAAAGACTTACTTTACTACTTTCTTATATTACCTCTAAGCACAACAGCAAAAAAAAAAAAAAAAAAAAAATACCTCCATGTCAACCTTGACAGGGAACCAGTTATATACACAATGATCAATTCATAACTATTGAGAGATTATAGTTTGGTTTTGTGTTAATGCATATTCAACCTCATAGATTATTTAATGCCCATGCATTCTTGATAGCGACAGTAGTGTTACTATTTAACCCATAGCTGAGGTATGAGGGGTTCATACCTTTCCCAAGGTATTAGTCTGAAAGTAAATTTAATGCCCGACTTGAGTTTCAAATCAATTTGCACGCTGCCACTACACCAAAGGACTCGCAAGAGATATGGAAGCAACTTTATGTACATAAAGATATCTTAATGAATGATGATATCTACATAGAGAAAGATATCTTATGGACAATGATATTCAGATACAGAAAATTATGTTACAGTAGGGTTTAACCAATAGATTTATTCCAACAATGGCTTTGATTGTATGAAAAATAAATCAAACTCAAAAGGGTCATATCTAAAGAGAGTTGTTAAGTATTATCTATTAATAATGAATCGCTTCCGGTTTTTGTCTGTAACAAAAATGACTTCACTGCTTACGTCACATTATCCCAAATCGTCATACAGAATAAATACACTAAAAATTGAACATTGCAACATAATCTCTAAGGTCTGGACTTTCTTAGGACCCTGGGTCTGGTTCTGTTAGTTTCCCTTATCAGAAAGCCCTGTGTCATTGTTAGTTTTTAGTAAACACAAGACTCGATTTTCTTTTAATGTTACTTTATCGGTAATCCCCAACCCAACATAAAAAAAAAAAAAAAAAACCCATGAAGCGCGGGCGTATGCGAATTACAGTTTAGGACGAGCATCATGGCCGACTGCTCTGTCTGACAAGATCACTAGAAATAAACTTAAAGCTCCTTTACTATTCTTTAAACCGGAACAGGTTCTTCTATGCCTTCGGTTCCACGATTTTATCCCGGAAGGCAAGGTGAGAGTGGGTCAAACGCTGTCACTCACTTTCAGGGCCATCAACTCACTGATCGCCACTAATCTCTATACTACCTGTACATAGTATGTAAAAGCGTCATCCCTCAGAATTACATGGGATTGACAATAATCTTATGCCACCAATAGATTATGTAACATATGTACCACTACATACATCAGTATAATACATAGTGGTACCAATATGTAGTCACATGTCAAAGATGCTGAGATATATATTGAAAAATAAAGCAAAATTGTTTGCCTGCGTGAAATGCAATCATTTTATTCCAAAAATATACTGATATCTATTGAAAAAAAAAAATTACCCAACCTGTTCACCACAATAGGATTCTGACACAGGCACAAGTATGGGCATCAAGTGAGGATCAAACTCGCTTTTCAGTAGTAATAGATCTGTGAGACTAGTTGTTAACCATTACACTATGACTGGACACCCTTGTACTGTCACATCAGCAAATCTGTAAGGTTGGGCCAGTAATTTTTTTTTTTTGTATCCCAATTTCATAGTATTCCTCTCAAAATCTTATCAAGCCCTATAACCTATATGATTTATTACAGAAAACGTGTCAACCTTAATGCTTCCTCCCCCTCTCTCCCTTCCCCCTATGGCAAATCCATGTCACAACCTTTAATCATATAATGTGCTAGAAGGCGGTGACTAGGGTCTAGAGTTCCTGGTATGACGTTAAACTGTATCTGATGTGAAGTTACCAATCTGGAGCTTGGAAATGTGAAGTACCCTTCATCACCATGACTCCCAAGTCCACTCTGACCCGGAGTGGTAGACCTGTCAAGAGTCCTATCTAAGGCTCACCACTCGCGCTTTACCAAAAATTTGAGGACACCTCAGAACGAAATTAAACAAAACGTCTTCAACATAAAATGACCCAATGGTTGAACCATTTTGTAAAACCTCCAACCAACAGCCAGTGAATGGCTACATAAAAGAAAGAAAATCGAAACAGGACTGAGAGGAAGATAAAGAGAGACATTAATGAATTGAATGCGTCTAATGGGGGGATAGAAATCAAGGCGCTTAAATTAGAAGAAAAAATGAATGATTGTGGTTAGTGATAGTACCTTTACTAGTTTGTACCATTGCCACCGCATTTGTAATGGATCTTTGGTTGATAAGAAAAAATGAGTTTGAAAAAAAAAATGTGTTTAAAAAAAAATTGAGTTTAAATAAAACAATCGATACCATAAATATTTCAGCAGGAAATAACCCAACAAGGGTTGTATACCGAATCTATTCAACAACGAACCAACTCAGAATCTCAGGTAACTCTGTGTAATTATCAAGCAGCAACTTCCTTCATTAATAATATGTATGGTGAACCTTCATTCTGGCTGGTCAGTAGATTGAAATGTTATCATAAAAAATGACAACCTGTTTTCAATCATTTTTGAAGAACATGTGCTAGTGCACCAAGATATTTCTAAACGCATGTTCAGATATTACAAACAGTACAGGTCACATATAAGCAAATACAATTTCCACTTACATGCTTCTTGCAAAAAAAAAAGAATTAAAATTCGCATGTCTGATTGGTTGGATTTTTACGGCATGTCAACCTGTTGGGTTATTTTATGCCAAACATTATTGTTTTATTCATTCTTGATGGAAATTCAAAATATTCATTCAAACCCATTTTATTTTCAAAACATTTTTTTTTATCATATGAATAGAAACACTCACAATACTAATGAGATAACATTTCTCTCCCACTTTGTGTCTCCTTCTATCACATTGAAACCATTTAACCAAATCAATCATTCCCTCAGAATAAAGTTGACTTTGGTTACTCAAGTCGTTTGTTGGTTGATTTACGGCATGTCAACCCTGTTGGGTTATTTTATGCTGAAGACATTTTTGTTTTAATTCGTTCTTTCTTGTTGGTTCAATTGTTTTTAAAACTAATCTTTTTTATCTGAATGTTGAGATGAGGTTTGATGATTAGTATTATCTGCGTTATTCGACTATTGTCCTCATCTTCATTGTTATCTGACAACGTTTCGGCGATATCCCTCCGGCCTTCTTCAGTATTTCTTGTCGGACACATGGCCTAGTGGATAGGGTATTTAGGTTAAGACAGTTGCTAGTGACAGTTATCTTGATTGCAGTTCATTCCTGATCAAGGCAGCAATAAACATAGAATAATATTACACAGCAAACGCCCCTACCCAGCTATGAATGAGAACAGGCATACCCCAGGACAGAATAAAGGGTAGGTTCAAGTTCTGTGATGCTCCGATTAATGACAAGAGGTTCCCATTACGACAAGAAAGTTCCAGAGTCCCGAAAAGAAATACCTGAGAGGCCGGAGGGCATATCGGCCGACGTGTACAGATACAATGAGATGAGGACAATAGTCTGAATAATGCAGATAATACTAATAATCTTTACTTTTTTTTTAAACATTTTTTAATCTATTTATTCCATAGAAGGACTCTAAAAGGTAACGGACAACTCCAGTCAGAGTGGACCTGGGATTCTCCATAGGATGAAAGCGTACTCCACACTCCCAGAGCTCCAGAATTGGAACCTCACACAAAGAATTCACATTCATACCATACATTTAAGACCCACAGCACCATCTTCTAGCACATATTGATAAAAGGTATTGGTAGTTGCAACAGATCAATACCATTGGACAAACAAAAACAAGTCTATTAAAGGTAGGATTTAACCAACCCATTTGTTTTACCATATGTTAGTGTGTGTAAGTTCACAAAGTATGTCATCCAACAAGGATCAAACTCACTATGCATTTGTAATGGATCTGCGGGGGGGGGGGGGGGGGGGGGGGGGGGGGGGGGGGGGGGGGGGGGTGACTACTAACCTTGCACCACAATGGAACCCAAAACAAGTCTTAATGTATGCCATAATTAAATTATCAAAAATGAATTAACAGTCTAACAAACTATTTCAAACAATAAGAAAAACTTTTTATGTAGATAAATGTATAGCAGTCAAGTGAATAATAAATTTGTTTTACATTTATATACTAATTAGACTAATTCATTACTAATTAAAGTATTTAAAACAAACTAACAGGTGTTACAGGTGGGTGTAAAAGTATTCGACAGGACTGTACATCACCTGAATTTTTTTAGGTGAGAAATATTTAAGCTGGTAAACAAAGGATAATGCCCCTCCCCCATTATCATAGAAGAAAATTTCAAACAACTATCATTCAGAAATAATAAACTACCTCTATGAATAAGCGAGCATTCTTTTATCTTAAAAAAAAAAAGTTTTAAAAAGAAGAAAATAACTCTAAATAAGTATATAATAAAAATCAATTTTTTTTAAAATTAAAAATTCTAAATTCTCTGAATGTTTGAGATGAGGCTGAAGATAGTATTATCTGCGTATATCAGACTATTGTCCCCATCTTTCATTGTTATGTGCTACAACGTTTCGGCGATATACCCTTAGCCTTTCAGGTATTTCTTGTCGAACTCGGGAAACTTTCTTGTCGTATTCGGGAGCCATCACGAAACTTTGAACTTAACCTTTATTCATTCCATGGGGTATTCCTGTTTTCATCCGCTAACCAAGCTGGGGTAGGAATTGTGTTAATTAATTATTTTTCTTACTGCTTTCACTCAGGATTGAACTCGGGTTCCAGAGATAAACTGTCAACTTAGAACTGTCTACCTAACTGCCTTATCCACTCAGCCATGCTGTTCATAACAATGAAGATTGGGGACAATAGTCCGAATAACGCCAGATAATACTAAACTTCTAAAGTAATTACCCTGCACATATGTTTTGTTTGTTTAAGGACACACAATTTATCATTATTCAAAATTTCACTTGATAAATTAATCCCTATGCGCATATATTGTGTTGGTATTACTATTCTCTATGCACTCTGCCTGGACTCCTTTAATTGCAATCATCTGAAACTGCTCGAAGAATTATCACGAAGTGCAGTCTTAGAACATATGCAACCTCCAATCGGAAGATAGAAGAACAAAAAGCAATGTGCGTAGAAGCAAAAGTTCCAAGCAATGGAATCCGTATCATCAAAAAACAATTGAGATGGTGTGGCCACTTGGAACGAATGTCTGATGACAGTCTCCCAAAAGATCTTTACTCCAAATTGAAAAAGAAAACAGACTCGAAGGTAACCAAAAAACTTTTAAGGACTCTTGAAAGCAAATCTCAAGAAATTTTAAAACAGACATCAAAACTTGAGAGACAACAGCAAAGATCAGAACTCAATGATGAACCACTATCAGGATGGTACTTACTTTCGGAGGAAAGTGACAAATATTGAAGGAGCAAGAAGCAATTTTGACCAGCACTGCATTATTCATGGTTGGTCGGATCTTATAGGCATGTCAACCCTTGTAGGTTATTCATGCTGAAACATTTTGTTTTTATCAGCTGATGGTTAAAATGACAAAAATGAGTTTAAAAAAATAAAATTGAATACCATCAAGATGAATAAACAAAAATGTTCAGCATGAAATAACCCTACAAGGGTTGACATGCCATAAGATCCGACCAACCAATGAAAATAATTGGCAGTGCTGGTCAAAAATTGCTGTCTTTGCTTCCTTCAATATTTGTCACCTTTCCTCCAGAAAGTACCAGTACCATCCCTGATGTGGTTCAATCATTGAGTTCTGTCTTTCGCTGTTGTCTCTCAAGTTTTGATGTCTGTTTAAAATTTCTTGAGATTGCTTTCAAGAGGTCCTTAAAAAGTTTTTTGGTTACACTTCGAGTCTGTTTTCCTTATTTCAATTTGGAGTAGAGATCTTTTTGGGAAGACTGTCATCAGACATTCGTTCCAAGTGGCCACACCATCTCAATGTTTTTTGATGATACAGGATTCAATGCTTGGAACTTTTGCTTCCTACAGCACATTGCTTTTTGTTCTTCTATCTTCCCATTGGAGGTTGCATATGTTTCTAAAGACTGCACTCGGAAATTCTTCGAGCAGTTTCAGATGATGGCATTAAGGAGTCCAGGCCAGAGATGCATAGAGAATAGTAATACCAACACAAATATATCCCATAGGGATTAATTTTATCAAGTGAAAATTGATAATAAAATTGTGTGTCTTAAACAAAAAACAAAACATAATGTGCAGGGTAAATTACTTTAGAGTTTTAGTATTATCTGCGTTATTCGGACTATTGTCCCATCTTCATTGTTATGAACACATGGCTGAGTGGATAAGGCAGTTAGGTTAAGACAGTTCTAAGTTGACAGTTATCTCTGGAACCCGAGTTCAATCCTGAGTGAAAGCAGTTAGAAAAATAATTAATTAACACAATTCCTACCCCAGCTATGGTTAGCGGAATGAGAACAGGATACCCCCATGGAATGAATAAAAGGTTAAGTTCAAAGTTCCGTGATGGCTCCCGAATACGACAAGAAAAGTTCCCGAGTTCACAAGAAATACCTGAAGAAGGCTAGAGGGTATATCGGCCGAAACGTTGTACAAAATAACAATGAAGATGGGGACAATAGTCTGAATAACGCAGATAATACTAATCTTCAAGCCTCATCTCAAACATTCAGAGAATTTAGAATTTTTATTCTAAAAAAAATTGATTTATTATTATATATTATTTAGAGTTATTTTTTCTTCTTTTTAAAACTTTTTTTTTTTTTTAGATAAAAGAATGCTCGCTTATTTCATAGAGGTAGTTTATTATTTCTGAAATGAATAGTTGTTTGAGAATTTTCTCTATGATAGATGGGGGAGGGGCATTATCCTTGTTACCAGCTTAAATTATTTTTCTACTAAAAAAAATTCAGGTGATGTACGTCTGTTCGAATACTTTTACACACCTGGTAACACCTGTTTAGTTTGTTTTAAATACTTTATTAAGTAATCAGATTAGTCTAATTAGTATATAAATGTAAAACAAATTTATTATTCACTTGACTTGCTATACATTTATCTACATAAAAAGTTTGTTCTTATTGTTGAAAGTTAGTTTGTTTAGACTGTTAAATTCATTTTTGATAATTTATTATGGCATACATTATAGACTTGTTTGCGGTGTCCCATTGTGGTGCAATGGTTAGCAAACTAGTCTCGCAGATCCATTACAAATGAATAGTGAGTTTGATCCTTGTTGGATGCCACATACTTTGTAACTTATCACACACTACATATGGCAAATGGGTTGGTTAAATACCTACCTTTATAGACTTGTTTTTTTGTTTGTCCCAATGGTATTGATCTTGTGGCAAACTACCAATACCTTTTATCATATATGTGCTAGAAGATGGTGGCTGTGGGTCTTAATGTATGGGTATGATGTTGAATTTCATTTAGTGGTGAGGTTCCAATTCTGGAGCTCTGGGAGTGTGGAGTACGCTTCATTCCTCTGGGAGTAATCCCAGAGTCCACTCTGACCTGGAGTTGTCGTACTTTAGAGTCCCTTCTATGGAATAATAGATTTAAAAAATGTATTAAAAAAAAAAGTAAAGATTATTAGTATTATCTGCATTATTCAGACTATTGTCCTCATCTTCATTTTACTGTACAACGTTTCGGCGATATGCCCTCCGGCCTTCTTCAGGTATTTCTTTTTCAGGACTCTGGAACTTTCTTGTCGTAATTGGGAACCTTCTTGTCATAATCGGGAGCCATCACAGAACTTTGAACCTAACCCCTTTATTCTGTCCATGGGGTATGCGTTCTCATTCATAGCTTGGGGAGGGGCGTTAAGCTGTGTTAATTATTATTCTATGTTATTGCTGCCCTTGATCAGGATTGAACTGCAATCCAGAGATAACTGTCACTTAGAACTGTCTTAACCTAACTACCCTATCCACTAGCCATGTGTCCGACAAGAAATACCTGAAGAAGGCCGGAGGGCATATCGGCCGAAACGTTGTACAGATAACAATGAAGATGAGGACAATAGTCCGAATAACGCAGATAATACTAATTCATCAAGCCTCATCTCAAACATTCAGAGAAAAAAAAGATTAGTTTTAAAAACAATTGAAAACCAACAAGAAAGAACGAAATAAAACAAAAATTGTCTTCAGCATAAAATAACCCAACAAAGGTTGACATGCCGTAAAACCAACCAACCAACGAACTTGAGTAACCAATCACTTTATTCTGAGGAATGAATTTGATTGGTTAATTGGTTGTCATGTGATAGAAGAGACACAAAGTGGGAGAGAATGTTATCTCATTCAGTATTGTGAGTGTTTCTATTCATATGAGTAAAAAAAAAAATGTTTAAAAATAAAATGGGTTTGAATGAATAATTTTTGAATTTCCATCAAAGAATGAATAAAACAAAATGTCTTTGCATAAAATAACCCAACAAGGGTTGACATCCGTAAAATCCAACCAATCAGACATGCGAATTTTAATTCTTTTTTTTTTTTGACAAGAAGCATGTAAGTGGAAATTGTATTTGATTAATGTGACCTGGTACTGTTGTAATTATCTTGAACATGCAGTTAGAATATCTTGTGCACTTAGCACATGTTATTCAAAAGATGATATGAAAAACAGGTTGTCATTTATGATAACATTTCAATCTACTGACCAGCCAGAATGAGTCACCATACATATTATTAATGAAAGGAAGTTGCTGCTTGATAATTAACGAGTTACCTGAGATTCTGAGTTGGTTCGTTTGGTTGAATAGATTTTACGGTATGACAAACCTTGTTGGGTTTATTTTATGCTGAAAATATTTATGGGTACTCGATTGTTTTTAATTTAAACTCAATTTTTTTTTTAAACACATTTTTTTTTCAAACTCATTTTTTTCTATTCAACCCAAAGATCCATTACAAAATGCGGTGCAATGGTTAGCAAACTAGTAAAGGTACTATCACTAACCACAATCATTCATTTTTCTTCTAATTTAAGCGCCTTGATTTCTATCCCCCCATTAGACCATTCAATTCATTTTAATGTCTCTCTTTATCTTCCTCTCAGTCCTGTTTCTGATTTTTTCTTTTCTTTATGTAGCCATTCACTTTGGCTGGTTGGTTGGATTTTACAACATGTCAACCCATTGGGTCATTTTATGTTGAAGACGTTTTTGTTTTATTCGTTCTTGATGGGTCCTCCAATTTTTTAAACTCATTTTTTCTGTTTAACCTTTAGATAGGACTCTGACAGGTACTACCACTCCGGGTCAGAGTGGACTTGGGAGTCATGGTGATGAAGGGGTACTTCACATTTCCCAGAGCTCCAGATTGGAACTTTCACCATCAGATACAGTTTAACCATACCCAGGACTCTAAGACCCTCAGTCACCGCCTCTAGCACATATATGATTAAAGGGTTGTGACTGGAGTTTGCCATAAGAGCATTAAGGTTTGGACAAACATATAGGTTATAGGGCTTGATAAGATTTTGAGAGGAAATACTATGAAAATTGAGGATACAAAAAAAAAAATACTGCCCAACCCTTAAGATTTGCTGAGTGGAACATGTACAAGGGTGTCCAGTCATAGTGTAATGGTTAACAAGCTAGTCTCACAGATCTATTACTACTGAAAAGCGAGTTTGATCCTCACTTGATGCCCCATACTTGTGACTTGTGTCAAATCCTATCTGTGGTGAACAGGTTGGGTAAATTTTTTTTTTTCAATAGATACAGTATATTTTGCAATAAAATGACTTGCATTTCACCCAGGCAAACAATGTTTGGCTTTATTTTTCAATATAACTCCCATTCTTTGACATGTTGACTACATATTGGTACCACTATGTATTATACTGATGTATGTAGTGGTACATATGTTACATAATCTATGTGGTGGCATAAGATTATTGTCAATCCCCTGTAATTCTGAGGGGATGACCCTTTTCATACTTATGTAAGGTAGTATAGAGATATAGTGGCGATCAGTGCAGTTGATGGCCCTGAAAGTGAGTGACAGCGTTTGACCTCACTCTCACCTTGCCTTCCGGGGATAAATCGTGGGAACCGGAAGGCATAGAAGAACCTGTTCCGGTTTAAGAATAGTAAGGAGCTTTAGTTTATTTTTGCAGTGGACGTCAGACAGAGCAGTCGGCCATGATGCTCTGTCTAAACTGTAATTCTGCATACGCGCGCTATGTTATGTCTGGGTTGGGGATTTACCGAATAAAGTAACATTAAAAGAAAATCGAAGTCTTGTGTTTACTAAAAACTAACAATGACACAGGGCTTCTGATAAGGAGAAATCCCTAAGAAACCAGACCCAGGGTCCCTAAGAAAGTCCAGACCTTAGAAGATTAATGTTGCATGTTCAAATTTTTAGTGTATTTATTCTGTTATGACGATTTTGGGTAATGTGACGTAAGCAGTGATGTCATTTTGTTACAGACAAAAACCGGAAGCGAATCTCCATTATTAATAGATAATACTTAACAACTCTCTTTAGATATGACCCTATTTTGAGTTATGTTAACTTGTTCACAATCACAAAGCCATTGTCTGGAATAAATCTATTGGATTAAACCCTACTGTAACATATCTTTCTGTATCTGAATATCATTGTCCATAAGATATCTTTCTCTATGTAGATATCATCATTCATAAGATATCTTTATGTACATAAAGTTGCTTCCATATCTCTCTGGCGAGTCCCTTTGGTGTAGTGGCTAGCGTGCAAGTGAGTTTGAACTCAAGTCGGGCTATTAAATTTACTTTCAGACTAATACCCTTGGGAAAGGTATGAACCCCCTCATACCCTCAGCTATGGGTTAAATAGTAACACTACTGTCCTACAAGAATGGCATTGGCATTAAATAATCTATGAAGGTTGATATGCCATTAAAACACCAAAACCAAACTATATCTCTTTCATAAGTTATGAACTTGATCATTGTGTATATAACTGGTCCCTGTCAAGGTTGACAATGGAGGTATTTTTTTTTTTTTTTTTTTTTGCTGTTGTTGCTTTAGCAGGTAATATAAAGTAAGTAAAGTAAAGTCTTTGGGGCGGCCTAAAGTCGGTATCAGCCAGTCACAGAGGGAGTCTATCCCCTTTTCAATAGCGCTAGACCAAGGTGATTGTTTTTGGCGTCTGTAGTGGAGCGCCACACCTACCATCAGCTCCTTACTTTACCGCACAGATCCCTGTGCTACTCATATGCCGAGTTGGCGAGGGCGGGTATCGAACTAGGAACCTTCTGGTTTCTAGCCGAACGCTCTACCGACTGAGCTTACCCAGCCCTGGTAATATACTTAAGGGGAATTGTTTTGCTTTTTCTCTAGTTTTAAAGTGATCATATAAAACTTTGGTTTGAATTAAAATATTTTGATTGCATATTCTCTACGGATATATCCAGGGCTATGGAGTTGGAACACAAACCTTTGACTCCAACTCCTCTATTTTGGCACCTCTAACTCCTTTTTATGTAATTAATTCATGATAAATATAAAACCATAATTTTAAGAATCTGTTTATAAGGAGGGTGTACTGTATAACTTTACAGCCATATAAAGTGTAAATTTAACTGGAGTCAGTCGGTAAAACTATACCGTCTCTGACTCCAGTTGTTACACACTGGATCCGTCAAGGAACACAAACACTTGTATTTATGAAAATATAAGATGATATCTTTATTTCCTTGGTTGTGTGCAGACTGAGAGTCCTTAGCAGGGATTACGCAAATGTGGAGCCTTCAGGAGTTCTCTTCAAGCGATCTCGAACCTGAACTTTGTCTGCCAAATCGATCTCCACGGGCTTATTTATTATAGTCTAACTCCTGGTGTCACGCCTTTTTGATCGTGACACCTACGCAGTTTTTCTGTAAACACACCTCTTCGCCCATACAGCCTGTTTTTGTTGGTTATGGGCTACGCCTAAAGATTTTCTGCACCTAAACAGTGTCAAATGTACACCTGCATCTTTAGGTGCCAAAGGTCAGTTCAAGGTATATCCTGTTTTTATTTCCAGACCACACTTGACACCCACACACTTCCTGCGTGTAGCCCAGTCCCCAGGTGCAACTGTTTGATCAGGCAATATATTACACAGTGACCTCCTAATTGCTTTTGACTCCAACTCCGACTCCTCTTACCTGGTTAAATCAGTTTGCATATCCTTGGTTTGGTAGATAGCTCAATTCTCTATGCATGCATTGCAAAAGCCACAACAAAAAAGACTTAGATTTTTTTAATCTAATTTATATTTTTTACCTTCATTTTAAAATTGTCTTTTCTCTACTTTCAGCTCTGTTTTGACGGGCAATAAAAAGACGCTACCAACATGTTCAAGATAGAATCCTACATCACCCCTTTATTAATGGGGTATGTAGATAAATATGTGAAACTCCGCCCTGAGGATTTCCAGCTATCCCTGTGGGGTGGCGATGCAGTCCTTAACAACCTTGACTTGCGTCTGGACGCCATCGAACAAACTATCAACCTTCCTATTAGCTTTAAGAGTGGACACATCCACGAGCTTCATCTTCATGTCCCATGGACCAGGCTTGGATCTGAACCCATTGTCATCACCATCAATACCATTGAATGTATTGTCAGGCTCCGCGACGGCACTTGGGACAGCGACAAGAAGAGTTCAAAATCTAGCGGCTCATCGAGGTCCGCTAGTCAGGTTGTTAGGATAAAGGCCAAGAAGCAACAAGTGGAAGACGAACTACCCCCAGGCTACATCCAGAGTCTGGTCAACAAAGTCATCAACAACGTAAGCATCATTGTCAACAATCTCATTCTGAAATTTGTGGAGGACGACATCGTGCTCTCGGTCAATGTAAAATCCGCAGAGTGCTATAGTGTCAGCCCTGGCTGGAACCGATCTTTTGTGGAGGTGACACCTGCTGAGCTCATCTTGCGCAAGGTGATCAACTTCTGTGACTTGACCGTTTGCCTCGATAAATGTGACAGCAGCGGTCGGATAGAGACTTACCAGGATCCTCTTTTGTACCGGTGTTCACTTAGTTGCCGCATGCACATGACCTACGAGACCACGCATTCTAAGCTGCCTCTGGTCACCAAAGTGAATGTGTTGTGTGAGAAGCTTGATGTCTCTCTTACTGATACTCAACTTCCCTTGTTCTTGCGTCTCGTGGAATTATGTCTGGCTCTTTACTATGGAATCCTGGATGTACCTGACGATGAAGATGATAATAAAACGGAACCAGATTCGCAAGAAGTCAACCGTCAGTCTTTAGGTAAGCTAAATTCATGATTTTTTTCTTATTTTTCTTTGATTCTAGAACTTTTAATATTTTTTTTTTTTTAAATTCTTATTCATGGTAATTTCACAATTAGGATCTTCTAATACAGAAAGCAATGTGTCTTTAGGTAAGCTAAATTCTTGATTTGAAATTTTTTTCTTATTTTTCTTTGATTCTAGAACTTTTAATATTTTTTTTTCTCAAAATTCTTATTCATGGTAATTTCACAATTAGGATCTTCTAATACAGAAAGCAATGTCTTTAGGTAAGCTAAATTCTTGATTTGAAATTTTTTTCTTATTTTTCTTTGATTCTAGAACTTTTAATATTTTTTTTTCTCAAAAATTCTTATTCATGGTAATTTCACAATTAGGATCTTCTAATACAGAAAGCAATGTTAATGCACGAATAGGGAAGGCAGGTATGCTATAAACATATTATCAATCCTATGGAAATTCAATCTCACTGACAAGTTAAGTAAAATTCTTCTAAGTTGTAGTTGTATCAGTACTACTGTATGGCTACATCACTTAGACCCTAGAGAATAAGCTAGATGGGAGCTGCACAAGAATGCTGTGTGTGATCTTAAACAAATTGTGGAAATTTAGCTGAGGTGATGACACTCATAAGAAATAAGAATTTGGTGGATAAGCAACAGTAGATAATCAGGATATATATTTTTGCATTTCCTCTTGGGGGATTTGGATGGTCTCATTTTTAACCAGTGGGTGTTGCAAGATGATAACGGAATGTACAATTTAGGAACACGAGTATTAATATATAGATTGCATTGTGCTTGGTTAATGGATGAAAGTGTAGAATCTGTTTATTTCCTGAAAACTGATACAGACGGTGAAACAAAGAAATAGAAAAAGTCACACACTTTCCTATACAAATAGAAATAGATACACATTTTCATTTATGATACTATATCAGTACTACTGTATGGCTGCAACACTTGGACCCTAACAAAACACTTAGAAAATAAGCTAGATGGGAGCTACACAAGAATATGCTGCGTGTGATCTTAAACAAATTGTGGAAACAACACCCCACATGAAAGCAGCTGTACAGCCACTTGCCCCCTATCACACAAACCATCCGAGTTAGATGAAGAAGACATGCTTGACACTGTTGGAGAAGCCGGGATGAAGTCATAAGTGATGTTCTCCTGTGGAAACTAGCACATGGGAATGACAGTGTAGGCCATCCAGCAAAGACCTACATTAACCAGCACTGAAGTTTTAATGGTTAGGAATTTACACTTAAAATTTTCAGGATTTCCTAATTACTATAAGATCTATAACATATATCAAAATCAACAAAATCTATTTGTTTAAGCTTACATTTATTGGTATTATGGTCATATGACACTGAAAACCGGTTTAGCTCAGTTGATAGAGCATTCGTCTAGGAATCACAAGGTTTCTAGTTCGATACCAGCCCTCAGCGTATGAGTAGCACAGGGATCTGTGCTGTAAAGTGAGGAGCTGATGGTAGGTATGGCGCTCTGCCCCAGACACTAAAATAATCTCCTTGGTCTAGCGGGATAGACTCCCTCGATGTCTGGCTGATACCGACATTAGGTCGCCCCGATGACTTTACACTAAAAACATTGGTTCCCACTAGATCATTAAATCATGCAGCGATGGACCTGTTCAATACTTAATTGGGGGACCACTTAAGCAACAGCAGGTACTGTAAGTGACCCAAGTCCATTGTTTAACAAAAATAACTTGATTTAGCATTAAATGACCCAAAAAGGGTTGATATGCCATAAACCAAAACAACCAACCAAACATTTATTGATTGAATTTACGTGGAACAACTCTTTAGTTGATAATTTTGATTTTTTTTTTTTTTTTTTTTTTTGACTATCGTCCTCATCTTTATTGTGGTATGTATATAAATACAACATTTTGGCTGCTGCATCCTCTGGCCTTCCTCAGGTGTTACTTGTGTATCTAAGTATAGTAATGATTCAACCTGGGAAATCATTTTTAATAATTTGACACTTTATCAAACAGGTATCAGAGAACTTTTGAAGATCTCATTTATGTAGAATAATCATACAAGATTATTATACTTTTTATATATCGAACTATTTAGTAATAGCTCTTAAGTAAACATATCATACGTTGTGATAATTGAATTATCATACTGTGGTAGATCCATTACTTAGATGCTCCAGCACTTATCCATTAGATCATTGCCCCATACTGTAGAATAATCATACTAAGTCCAATTACCATTGAATTGGCAAGACAAGACAGCAAGCAGTCGTAACTTAAATATGATTCTGGTTTGCTGCAAAGACCACTGCAAAATGGCAGGATTTATGGAGCCTCAGAGGATCATACAAACCAAGCAGCCAATCAGGACTCAGGGAATGGAATCACCCAAATGCATGAGTGGACTGTTCTGAATTCCCATAAGTACCAGTTGTCTTGACACTGGTTCAGTTGTGCTTGGCCAGTCCCATTGTTCAAACCAATAGTAGACTGACTGACTTCAATAATTCAAATAATGACATCATTGTTTTTTCATGCCTATCATTCTGACATGTGTCACAAGAAGAAACATGATCATTTAAGGGAAAAAAAGATGTTTATTGGCGTTTTCTGTACAACTCGTGGCGTAAAATCCAATGACATCAGTCTTTTTTGATATTTTTATTTTTAAAGTAATTTACTTTAAAAACAATTTGATTTAGCCTTTTCAACGGTTGGTTCCCATATTGTGTTCATCTCTCTATTTGGACTACTCAAGAGGTCACTACATACGCTACTTCTTTGAGACGTCTTCTTTTTCAATGTCCTTCCCTATCTATTATTTTAACAAAAATACAGACAAATAACCCTTTAGTTATTGGTTGGTGTCATCAGTTATCTTATTATAATGGAGATTGTGTGTTTTTCTGTCTGTAACCGAAACTATATTCCTACTCAAGTCACAATTCTCTTAGTTATTGACATCACATTCTCCATGATTTTATTTTTATCTAAACCTCAATTATTAATAAAATTGTCTTACATTATTAATATTGTTAACTATGTCTACATACTGACAACATGCAATTATATTCATATATACAACAAAATAGCGCTTTACAGTGTGAACGGGAAGGTTAATTTGCATATTAATATTAAAAAAATAGAATTTAATAAATATGTGCTTAGTATTATTGATTTCTAACTGTTTGGTTTTATTTTAATGAATATAAGTAAAAATCTCTTCAATGAATCTTAAATGAAATCCATTAACAAGATAAAATAATTGTCATTTTATTCTTTACTTCCTAATTTAACTAAATACTTAAATTAGAAAAAATAACAATGAAAGACGAGAGTGATGGAAGAGTAAGTTTCAGTTGTTCCATTTTTTATTATACTCCCTCTGTTTCAAATCTTTTTATCTGTATTCTTATTTAGTTTCATTAGCCTTTCTAATTTAATACAATATTTTATTACATTAAAACTTAAATACTTGCACCCGGAGGGTGCATATATTTGCTAGTGTTAATAATAACATAACTGATGATGTTACCCAGCACTGTTTAATAGTACAGGCATATCTTAAACAACGTCTCTATTGGGGAATTATAGTATCTGGGGTGAGTGTGAATGCAATTGGATTGGAAATTACTTTATTCTACCAATTAAAGTATTTTCATGCCATTTTGATGAGATTTAAGCCATTGCTGTAGTACGAGGGGTGTATGAAAAGTTTTAAGCATAGCTGCAGTCAAGGGACTTCTTAAGACCCAAACAAAAGAGTCCTTCTACACTGGGATAAAAGCATTTCAGCGCCGTTGGAGCAAGTGTTCAGACCTTGAGGTGGACTATGTTGAAAAATACATGTTCAAAAATCTTTTATCCCTTTTAGTTTTTCTGATACTTAAAACTTTTCATACACCCCTCGTATGTTACTATAGAAAAATTAGATGATTGTAATAAAAATTATCATGATCATCTTTGGCCCTATCTTGGGCTAGACGGTCGGTCGGAGAGGCCCCCTCCGATCAATCGGCTGGTCACATCAAGCCCTAGCACCTATATGATTTTCCCAACCCTATTGCTCTTATGGCAAGCCCCAAACCCTTTTTATCATATGGGTGCTAGAAGGCGGTGGCTGTCGGTCTACATGTCCTGGGAATGACGTTAAACTCTATCTGATGGTGAGGTTCCAGTTTTGGAGGTTTGGGGAATGTGAAGCATCCCTTCATCACCATTGCTCCCTGGTCCACTCTGACCAGGAGTGGTAGTACCTGTTAGGGTCCCATCTATGGGTTAAATAGAAAAATGTATTTATAAAAAAATTGTATTATCCATAAAAAAAAAACAAATATCATGATCATGATTTTTGTTGTTTTTATAATGAATTCTTATGGACCAACCACAGACTTGTCCCTGGATGTCTTGTCAACTGGGGCAGTAGAATACGTTGAATGCAATGGGATTACCTGTTGGCTGTGATTGGTTACTTGTAATGTCTAAGGAAGAATTGTGGTGGCTGAGCAGTTTGTGACCTGAGTAATAACTGGGCCTATGACATGCAATACTTCACTTGCCTGTTTGGTCCAAGTAGGAGCCAGATATGATCAAATGGGTGGCCACATCAAGCCCTAGCTCCTATATGATTGTCCAGGCCATATTCTTCAAATTACTCTTATGGCAAACACTCTACCCTTTTTATCATATGGGTGTTAGAAGGTGGTGGCTGAGGGTCAACTACCAGTTTATCAATTCTACCGATTTATTAATACACATGGAGTTAAATAAAATTATGTCTACCAGTTTATAAAACCAAACCAATATTTACTTACAAACTATTTGCTTAAAATCATATACAAAAAAAGAAGACAGATTTGGCATTAAATAGTGTAGTGTATATACTTGTATATATAATATATTAATATATATAGATTAATATATATTAATCATCACATAATCAGTTCCAACATAAAACCAAAAATTTTCAAAACTTACAGAACTCTTTCTAAAAAATTTTTTTTTCACTATTTTAATTCCCCCTCCCTCCCAACACACCCAGACTTCTTTCTTGTCTTAATATAAAAAATAAAAATTCTCCTGACGCCCATAACATCTTTTTCCCCTACCTCTTACTAATACACACACACACACTCACACACACACAACCTTAAGGTTCATTTCCGCTGTCGTCCTTCGCAAAAAAAAAAAAAAAAAAAATTTATACACACACACACAACCACACACCTAAAAAATGCACAATGTTGCCTTTCGATACACCTACATACACCATCCTATACTAACACCGTAAAATAGAACATTTGACGTCACATTTCAAAACCGTTCTTCTTTCAAACTTCAAAAAATTTTAAACTGAATAACACATAACTACCACTCGCTTTTCTCGTTATTCTGTGATAAATAATTTATTATCACCTTCCATATACCAACAAATGCCCTGAAGATGATCTAATTAATAGATCGAAACACTGCAGCGTCGGCCAATAAACTCGCCACTTAACCCATTTAAACCTGTGTTTTTTCATTTTTCCTAATGTATATACCTGTATACCCATGGCTGTACACAGGTACACTTATTGTCTTTGCTGGATACTTAGCTTCTGTTTCTTCTATCTTGCTGTTTTCCATCTTTGCTTGGGTTGGATCTGTTTATCGTTGGATCTGGTAGATGTTTCTCAACCTGGGACGTCTTGTGTTGTTTGTTTGTTCTTAGTCACAACACAAGACTTTGCCTTTGAGCTCATATTTATTTTTGTTTAAGATCCCAGATCAACAACACGTGTGCGAGAATTTGTCTTATTGAACAGAACTAGCCATTATGATCCCTTCAGCGGCCACCCAAAGACTGATATTCTCTACCTAACTTCCCATGCTCGCACTGGCGAACTGGAAGTGTAGGTCAATATAAGGTTATATTGTGCTACTAACCATCCCTATATCTTTCCATTAACCGTTATTTTAAAATCTACACTACTCTTAAGTATATAATCATTAGGCTACCCATCAATTATGTAACAATTGCCCACAAGGATTGATATGCCATTGAATAAAATAACCAGGCATTATCACTGGGATCATTCAATGTCAAAACACCAGCAAAAAGTTGAAATCTGCACCCACCGACACCGAATTACTTGAAATTTGGCTCAAATGTTCCCCTTCATGAGTTAGGAAAGTGTGCCAAATTATTTTGTCTTAAACCTTACCGTTCCGATTTTAGAGGGGGGATATAATTTTCCAATTTTGCCTCAAAATTAAGGCCGTGTGGTGTCGCAAAATCTCAGTGTTTTTTTTTTAATTTAAAAAAAATACTTTCATACATTCAATATTTCTGAAATTTGGTATGTAAGGCAAATAAGGAGTGTAGAATCCAAATATCCAACTATTTTAACTCTATACCTGATAGAAAATTTTATTTTTCCCACCCAAATGCATGACTCCAAAATCAACAACTTTTCACCTATGTAGCTTACGGTCAGTCTATCGAAAATGTGTCACCTTCAATTTTTTCTTAACATCTACTATGTCTGCCTAAGTTCATCAAAGAATTTTGTGTGGGAGCAAAGTTTACTTTAGAAGATATGAACCTGCCAAGTTCAGAGTTTTTTTCCTATGTACGTGCAGGATTTCAGTGAAAGATTATAATTAAAGACAATCATTCTTAATGCTCCATGAACTCTCAAATGAAGAAAGGTGGAAAATGAGGTGTAGTTAAAAAAAATTTTTTTTAAATAAACCAAAACATGCAGATAAGGCTAGTTAAAAAAAAAAAAAAAAAAAAAGTGCATTTTTGAAGAAGGCCAGAGGGCACATCAGCCAAAACATTGTGTATATCACAATAAAGATGAGGACAATAGTTCGAATAATCCAAATGATACAAAGTGTATTTTTATATGGAATATTTGTATCTGAATATTGATCATGAATTCAAAAAACAATGAAACATGCTGCAGAAATTATTTTTTTATTTTTTTATTTCTTTACTTTAAGGTCAAGAAGAATCTTCTAATATTGAAGCTGATGATGACCAAGGTTGGGCCAATTGGGCTTGGTCATTTGTCCCTCAGATTCTACCTGAAGATTATGAAGATGAAGAAGAGGATGAAACATTTAGCAGACCAAAGAAAAAATCACCGCCTCCAATTCTTTGTCTGGGACTCTACATATCCAATGCTTCTTTAATGTTGAAGGTTTGTCTTTTAACATCTTTGCTTGAAAATGAGATGCTTTAACTTGTTTAATACCCAGTATACGTTTTTTTATGATATTATATCTTCCTTTTTGTTTTTTTTGTTTTCTTTTTTTGTAAGAAAAAAAAAGGAAAAAAAAGAATGAATTGAGGTAAATAAACTTTGTTGTGCATGTTTAAAACTTGTTCTTTTTTTCATACAAAACTAATAACTGAAAAATATAAGTAGAAAAATAGATGGACCCAGTGATGTTAATAGCTTTTTGATTTAGTGCGTCCTGGGATGCACATATTTGCTTTGAATGAGTCCCTGGGAAAATTATGGGTCCCAACTAAAGCATCTAACTCTTAAAAAAAAATGAATATATTATTTTTTTTTTAAATGAATATATTATTTTTTTTTAAAAAGTAAATAAAAAAAAAAATGAATATATTATTAAAAAAAAAAATAAAAAAATGAATATATTATTAAAAAAAAAAAAAATTTTTTTTAAATTAACAAAAAATTTAAAAAATGAATATATTATTAAAAAAAAAAATGAATATATTATTTAAAAAAAACAAAAAAAAACATCTTTTTGTTTTTATTTTTTATACGCATTGTAATTGCCTTCAAATTATTAATATATTATAACATACTTAACAATGCTTCAAGCAAATTACCAATTACTTTTATGAATATATTATTGTCATTTATTTACTTGGATAAGAGATAAGTAATCTCCATTTCTCTAAGAGATGTGAAGAAAAAGGAATTACATGTCATGGCACCCTGACCCTTTCATAGACAGGGATAGATTGAGTCACCAGGACATTGGACAAAATCCTATTGGTCTGCTACCATCTGGTACCTGGTCATCTGACTTGCCTCTCTAGTTTCCATGCCATATGTGCTTTATCAATAGGTTTATTTTAGGTATTTGCCAGACTGTGTGGGAGCTCTCAATCTACCACTACTAATAGATTATGGAAAACATCCATCCATATACAAATAGATGTTTTTGAATATCTATAATATCAATAGAATAAGACATAAATAGATGTGTCTGAAGGTTATGCCCTGTCATCACCTCAGATAAATAATGGATCATTTCATTTTGATTGTGAAAAAAGAAAAGGAAGAAAAAGAACATGTTACACAATAAAGAAAAAGAAAGGAAATGAGAAAGAAAGAAAGAAAAAGGGAGAGAGGGTGTAATAATACTACGCACGTGATGCATAGCAGGTGTTTCCAGAAGAAAGCGATGGCAATAAAGTACCGGCATATCAACATCTGCAGGGACAGCCTTCACATGTGACATCTGTGGTCGAGGCTGTTTTTTTCGAATATTGGACTTCACAGTCACAGGAGGCACTGTAACTTCAGGGGCACAAGAATTATATATATATTTACCAACCCCTCCGCACGAGCAGGATGCGACACAAGGTCAATTTCTTAAGCGGAGTTCAGCAGGTTTGAATTCAGTTTTCATTCTCCTAGACCGGTTGCCTAACCAAGGTTAAAGAGCCCAGTCTTCCCTACTATTTACCCATAGCTGGAGGGAGAGTAGGATTCATACCTTTCCCAAGGATATTAGCGCTAAATGAAATGCAATTACCACGTCCAGGATTTGAACTCGGGGCGACAAGTCCATTTCCCATAACTTTAACCATTACACCACGGGGACTTCCGAGACTGTAATGCTGATATGATGATGCATATGTTGAGGAATGCTTAGTGTAATGGTTATTGTTGTAGGAAATAGATTTGGCAATCTGAGTTCAAATCCTGGGCCAGGCAGTTTGCATTTCACTTCTCGCTAATACCCTTGGGAAATCTATGAATTTATCTGTTCTCCCTCCAGCTATGGGTAAATAGTAGGGTAGAGTAGGTTCTTTAGCTTTAGTTATATGAAAACTCTTATTTCGAACCAGTTTTACTCTGCTTAAAAATTGACCTTGTAGGTATTTACCCAAAACCAATCTATTAATGTAGTTCAAAATCATTCTAGATATCATCTCAAACAGATCTATTTGCTTAAAATCATATCCAAAAAAAGAAGACAGATTTAGCATTAAATAGTGTAGTGTATATACATGTATACCCATGGCTGTACACAGGTACACTTATCGTCTTTGCTGGATACTTAGCTTCTGTTTCTTCTATCTTGCTGTTTTCCATCTTAGCTTGGGTTGGATCTGTTTATCGTTGGATCTGGTAGATGTTTCTCAATCTGGTACGTCTTGTGTTGTTTGTTTGTTCTTAGTCACAACACAAGACTTTGCCTTTGAGCTCATATTTTTTTTTGTTTAAGATCCCAGATCAACAACACGTATGCGAGAATTTGTCTTATTGAACAGAACTAGCCATTATGATCCCTTCAGCGGCCAGCCAAAGACTAATATTCTCTACCTAACTTCCCATGCTTGCACTGGCGAACTGGAAGTATAGGTCAATATAAGGTTATATTGTAGGTATTTACCCAAAACCAATCTATTAATACAGTTCAAAATCATTCTAAATATCATCTCAAACAGATCTATTTGACCAATAGATGGGACCCTAACAGGTACTACCACTTTAGGTCAAAGTGGACCTATGAGTAATGGCAATGAATGGATGATTCCACACTCTCTAGAGCTCCAGAACTGGAGTCTCACCACCAGATCCAGTATATTCATTGCTCCTGTATTTATGTATGTATGTATTTACCCAACCTGTTCGCCATGGGTAGGATGTGACACAAGGTTGCATGTATGGAGCATCCAGTGAGGATTGAACTCGCAATTTAGTAGTAGTAGATCTGCAAGACTAGCCTGCTAACCATTATGCTATGATGGGATGCCCTGACCTTGTATTATATTACATCCTGCCTGGAGTGGATCCAGTGAGAACTGAATTTGCTATTCAGGGGTAATGTATCTGCGAGACGAGCTCGTTAACCATTAGACCATGATGGGATGCCCTATGTATGTATTTATGTATGTATTTATGCATGTATGTCTAGAATGCATGTATGTATAGAGGGGGAAAAATAAATTCGACTTGTTGAAGAGAGGGTGGGGGGTCAACAATGTTGTCACCGTCACAAAATCTATAGCACAAAAAATCTGTCATTGTCGTAAAATCACTAACTCAAATATCTTCAGCAGCTGAAAAATCGCAACTACCTGCTGTCGTCACCCCACTTCTACTTATACAAGTTTTTCCTTCAATATCCGGGTGTCTGCACCCCACGCATGAGATTCCTGAGCCAATCCTGGCCTCCAGAATCCTCGTAGCCATCATCCGGGCACCTTGCGCTTACATCCGGGACAGTAGTATCTTGAATTCAGTGCCAATGTGTCAACCGTTTGCATTTCGAAGGACGCGGGTTCGATTCCACATGCCAGGCAAAGCCTAGCCCACTTCCTTCGAGAATACGGCAGGCCACTCACCTCATGTTCTCTGTCACAGTATGTATGTTAGAGTGTGTGTTTCTCTGTTGTAATTTTAAATATGACATTAATCACACGATAGTTTTTTTCTTCTAAAATTGTGAATTCTTTTTTTTTTTTTTTTCTTTAATTAAAAGATAAGGTAAGCTGTTAATAAACTTCAGATGTTGGTTGATTGTACATAGATAAAAAGAAAGTAAAATTGAACTTCCAGTATGGAAGTATTTTCTTTTGTATATATACTAGTGAAAATATGTGCCCTCTGGGGTTAAGTATTTATGTTTTAATGTAATGAAATTAAATAAGAACACATATGAAAGGATTACACTTATTTTAATTATAATAGTATTTGATAATTTGCTTGAAGCATTAAGTAAAGTATATTATTATTATTTAAATGGGCAATTACAATGCGTATAAAATAGTGTCCAATGTCTAAAATTAATTTTGAATTATCTTCATCTTCTGAGATTGTTTTTGAAATTGATGCAGTTTTGTGTGTTTATATATATATATATATATATATATATATATATGAGTATGAAAAGGTGGAATGAAAACATCACACAATGTTGTTAAAGAGAAAACAATTTATAATATAATCTCTTTAACAGCATTGTGTGATGTTTTAATTCCACCTTTTCATACTCATATTGTAGGATTCATTTCCTTTCTTTTAACTTATATATATATTTTTTTTTTTTGATGTTATAAATCTTAATTATATTTTAATTGATTTCTATATAAAATAATTAATAGGATTGATTTTATATATTGATTTAGTATATCAATGAATATGTTAATGTTAATATTGGACCTTGGTAAGTGGGGATGCGACTAAATAGCCTCCGGGCATAAGTATTTAAGTTTTAATGAAATATATTAAATTAGAAAGACTAATAAAATTAGATAAGAATGCATATAAAAAGATTACACTTATTTTAATTATATTTTTATATAATTATCTATTAAGCCCGCATTTGTTAAAACCAGTATGCAAATTAACCACACCATATATTACGTAAACCTTTATTTCTTAAGACACATTACAGAATTTTAAATGAACTAACATAGGCTATTTTGAGGCAAATCTAACTCAGATTTTCATAAAGACATTGTCAATAAATAAGATTTATTCTATGTACTAATGATGTTGACTATAAATCAAATACTCATTTATAAACTTGTGCAATTTCTGAGGGTATTGTGATGTAAGCAGTGATAGTTTCGGTTACAGACAGCCAGACATTGAATCTCCATTAAGATAAGATAATTTATGTGTATCATTTAAATTTTCACTTATTTCTCTCTCTTATTTCCAGCTCATTTATTCAGTGTTATTGTATTGATGGATATACTAATGTTAATATTGGACCTTGGTGAGTAGGGACATGACTAAATACCCTCACTAGCACCAACCACCCAATAGGCTTATCATATGTATCATTTAAATTTTTACTTATTTCTCTCTCTCTCTCTCTCTCTCTTATTTTCACAGAGAGTTGAGAAGCTGTGCATTTTGGTCCAAATCGTGTCTCTTTCCGGCCATTCTTTTTGTAGAAGCTGGTGGATTAGCTGTTGACATTTCTTCATGGTCGTATTATTTAGATGTTCAGTTTGGTATGACCACTCTGTTTTGTGCATGTGTGCAAGGAACCTGAAGATGTTAGAGTAAGTCCGTCCCGCTTTTTTTTAAATCCTCTTGCCAGATAAACATTCTGTGGGCTCCAGTTCCAGCTCTGGTCATGGTTAGAAATTAAATGTGGCACCAGAGTACACATCTACCAGGCCCTAGTATGGATTATCCTCCTTTATGGCTACAAATCGTTATATATATATATATATATACAAACACACACACACACAGAAGGTGTGTCATAAAAGTATCCAGATTGATGCTGTATTTACCAAGATAGAAATAAACAATGAATTGAACGTTAATTTTTTTCACAATACAAGGTGTGTCCTAAAAGTGCCGAGTTTGAAGCTATTTACCAAGATAGAATTGAAGAATGAATGGAACATTCATTTTTTCAGAATACAAAGTGTGTCAAAAAGTACAAAAAATCCTGATACTTTTTTGACACACCTTGTATATTCATCAAAAGTTGCTACAATACTTTCATCGTAGTAGCATTAGTAGTTATATATATATATATATATATATGTGTGTGTATATTTGTATATTATTTCAAATGGTCATATCGCTTCTCAGATTGATGGGTTTGCAAAAACAATGATGTCATTATTTGAATAAGATTATATGGATCATTGAAAATATATTTCCAATTGAATTAAATTTTGGCATTAAATAACCCATAAGGAGTTGATATACTGTTAAACAAACCAACTATTACTAACTCTACTTTTACTCATTGCAAATTCTTTTTTTAAAATTTTCTGTTCAGGATCAAGTATTGGCAAAAGGTGGTGAATCGATGGAAAATGGAGACAAACCACTCAGCTACCTCACAAATTCTCTATTTGACATTGCCTGTCCTGAAAATGTCCGTCAACCAATGTCTTTTATAACTGATACTGACAAACACAATCAAGTCTACACAGAGCAATATGGCATGCAAAAATTTGGCATTTTCTGGTTTGATTATCTCTACACTATCATGGAACCAGAAAATAAACGAAGTATGTATTATGGGGGTGTTTTTTGTCTTTTTTTAATTTTTTTAATTTAAAGATCTATATATTAATATGCATGTTCCTAAATCTTCCATTCATTATCATCCTGCAACACCCTCTGGTTAAAAATAAGACCATCCAAATTGTTCAAGCTGCAATGCAAAAATGTAAATCCAGATTATCTGGTGTAACTTATCATCCTGCAACACCCTCTGGTTAAAAATAAGACCATCTAAATTGTTCAAGCTGCAATGCAAAAATGTAAATCCAGATTATCTGGTGTCGCTTATCATCCTGCAACACCCTCTGGTTAAAAATAAGACCATCTAAATTGTTCAAGCTGCAATGCAAAAATGTAAATCCAGATTATCTGGTGTCGCTTATCATCCTGCAACACCCTCTGGTTAAAAATAAGACCATCTAAATTGTTCAAGCTGCAATGCAAAAATGTAAATCCAGATTATCTGGTGTCGCTTATCATCCTTCAACACTCTCTGGTTAAAAATAAGACAATCCAAATTGTTCAAGCTGCAATGCAAAAATGTAAATCCAGATTATCTGGTGTCGCTTATCATCCTGCAACACCCTCTGGTTAAAAATAAGACCATCTAAATTGTTCAAGCTGCAATGCAAAAATGTAAATCCAGATTATCTGGTGTCGCTTATCATCCTGCAACACCCTCTGGTTAAAAATAAGACCATCTAAATTGTTCAAGCTGCAATGCAAAAATGTAAATCCAGATTATCTGGTGTCGCTTATCATCCTGCAACACCCTCTGGTTAAAAATAAGACCATCTAAATTGTTCAAGCTGCAATGCAAAAATGTAAATCCAGATTATCTGGTGTCGCTTATCATCCTTCAACACTCTCTGGTTAAAAATAAGACAATCCAAATTGTTCAAGCTGCAATGCAAAATGTAAATCCAGATTATCTGGTGTCGCTTATCATCCTGCAACACCCTCTGGTTAAAAATAAGACCATCTAAATTGTTCAAGCTGCAATGCAAAAATGTAAATCCAGATTATCTGGTGTTGCTTATCATCCTGCAACACTCTGGTTAAAAATAAGACCATCCAAATTGTTCAAGCTGCAATGCCAAAATGTAAATCCAGATTATCTGGTGTCGCTTATCATCCTGCAACACCTCTGGTTAAAAATAAGACCATCTAAATTGTTCAAGCTGCAATGCAAAAATGTAAATCCAGATTATCTGGTGTCGCTTATCATCCTGCAACACCCTCTGGTTAAAAATAAGACCATCCAAATTGTTCAAGCTGCAATGCAAAAATGTAAATCCAGATTATCTGGTGTTGCTTATCATCCTGCAACACTCTCTGGTTAAAAATAAGACCATCCAAATTGTTCAAGCTGCAATGCAAAAATGTAAATCCAGATTATCTGGTGTCGCTTATCATCCTGCAACACCCTCTGGTTAAAAATAAGACCATCCAAATTGTTCAAGCTGCAATGCAAAAATGTAAATCCAGATTATCTGGTGTCGCTTATCATCCTTCAACATCTCTGGTTAAAAATAAGAAATCCAAATGTTCAAGCTGCAATGCAAAAAATGTAAATCCAGATTATCTGGTGTCGCTTATCATCCTGCAACACCCTCTGGTTAAAAATAAGACCATCCAAATTGTTCAAGCTGCAATGCAAAAATGTAAATCCAGATTATCTGGTGTCGCTTATCATCCTGCAACACCCTCTGGTTAAAAATAAGACCATCCAAATTGTTCAAGCTGCAATGCAAAAATGTAAATCCAGATTATCTGGTGTAACTTATCATCCTGCAACACCCTCTGGTTAAAAATAAGACCATCCAAATTGTTCAAGCTGCAATGCAAAAATGTAAATCCAGATTATCTGGTTTGCTTATCATCCTGCAAACACCTCTGGTTAAAAATAAGACCATCCAAATTGTTCAAGCTGCAATGCAAAAATGTAAATCCAAAAGATTATCTGGTGTCGCTTGATCGCAAATTTTATTTGTCCCATTTTATTTCACCCAATTTTAAGAATGAAACATTCCAAATGGTCTTGTATAGCTTAAATACCCAACGTAAAATTAAAATGAATTGAAAAAAAAGTTACATGTTTATTTTATTGTAATATTGAAATTGTGAATTACAGAATATATTTGATTTACACTGTTTTAGCATATAAGCATCAAGCAAATTTCTGGCCAACTTAGATATTTTCTGAGTTGTGTTTTGTCTCTTTTTTGTTAGTAAATTAATGTAGATATTTTTAAATGCCTCTCCCCAGATTTTTATTGGCAAATCAATGTAAATATCTTTATAACTCCTCTTTTAAGAAAGGGTGAGTGAGAGTTAAATTAAGATTATTAATATACATTTTAGATATTGTACTATTTGGCAATATCTCTTAAGTAAACTTATCAAACATTGTAATAATTAAATTATCATACTGTGGTATATCCACAGGTCCTGCTAGTTTTTATTATTATTAAAGATTATTTTATTATTTGTAATAATAAACGAACACACACAGTTAGGCTTGAGAAAGCTTTATTCTACTTAGAATACTGTTACAGTTTACTGAGAGTTTATATACTCTCAGAAACGTCAAAGAGTTACACAAAGGGGAGGTAATAATAAAACAGGAGAAGTAACTCTTGATTACTTATTACATTATTAGTTACTATAAACAAAAATGTTAATAATTTTTTTTTGTTTTTTTGATGAAATAACAGAAAAACCTTATCTTTTTCAGGTAGTAAATCATCTTCATCTGGTGAAGCAAACAGTGCTGATGAGATGCAAGACACGCGTGAAAGTGCTGTGCTGAGATTTGTTATTGGTCCTCTTGAAGTAAACGTCTCCAGTTCTTTTGTTCATCGAGTTGAGAAGATTATTCATTGTGCAATGGATCATCAATACGAAGCTTATAGTATTCCTAAAGATGGTTAGTATAATAAATCATCCTTTACTAAATTCATTCTTCAGTGAAATTGAAATACTAAATTCATCTATCTATATCTATCTGTACATATATAAAGGACAGTTGGTGTGTTATCTATATATATATATATATATATATATATATCTACCTACCTACCTACCTACCAACCCCTCCGCACGAGCAGGATGCGACACAAGGTCAATTTCTTAAGCGGAGTTTAACAGGTTTGAATTCAGAGTTTTCCTTCTCCTAGACTGGTTACCTAGCCATGGTTAAAGAGTCATGTCTGCCCTACTATTTACCCATAGCTGGAGGGAGAGTAGGATTCATACCTTTCCCAAGGGTATTAGCGCTAAGTGAAATGCAATTAACACGTCCAGGATTTGAACTCTGGGCGATGAGTCCATTTCCCATGACTTTAACCATTACACCATGCACTTCCATGTATGTATATATGTATGTCATTCATTGTTCAATATGAAGCTTATAGTATTCCTAAAGATGGTTAGGATGATAAATCATTCTTCTTTACTAGCTTTGTTAAGTAATGTAGTATTATATTTTTAATAGGGCTGTGGCGTTGGAACACAAAACTTTTGAATCTGAGTCCAACTCCTCTATTTCTGGTACCTCCGACTCCAACTCTTCTTTATGTAATTAATTAGTATAGTATAATAAATCATTCTTTTTTACTAAATTCATTCTTCAGTGAAATTGAAATACTAAATTCATCTATCTATATCTATCTATCTGTACATATATAAAGGACAGTTTGTGTGTTATGTATGTATGTATGTATGTCCGGAGGAAACTAGGAAAATAAAAGTTAATGAAAATTATTTCTACCAGTTTGCAAAACCATGCCAAACCAAAATATTTAATTTTCTGAATTTTTGAGATGGGGCTTGATAATATGGTTTCCCAAGTTGAATCATTGCTATACTTGGATAGACAAAGTCTTGACACTTGTAGTGGAATGAAAGCAGTCTGCTTCAATTGATTACAAGGAACCCCTGAAGAAGGCCAGAGAGTACATCGGTCGAAACATTGTGTATGTGTATTTCACAATAAAGATCAGGACAACTGTTTAAAAAATGAAAATCAAAAATATTTACCTATTTTTGCTTACAAAATAATATATACAAAAAACAAGATTTGGCATTACATATCCCACAAGGTTTGATATGCCATTAAACAAAATAACCAACCAAATATAATTGGTAACACATGCATTTCTCTTATTAGAAACTAGCAACGGCTACCCGGCGTCACCTGGGTTGAGGGAGATTTTTTAAAGTTAGTCCCGCAGATCCATTATTACTTAATTGTGAGTTGAATCCTCGTGGGATGCCTCATTTAAATCCCTATGTAAAAAAATAGACCTTGCATTGATCCAGCTACTCTGAAAAGTAAATGTTAATGTCTACTATCTAAAATATTAAATGAAAAAAAAATCCATGCTGTTATCATTTAAATTTTATTTTTTAATTATCTTCATGAATATAAATCAAATCTCTATTATTTTAGCTCAAAAACCAAGCCCTGGTGATATTTACTGTGTATATATATTTACTTTGTCGTTAATTGTTTTATTTTTGAAGTTTCCTCCAGACATACATATACACACAACTGCCCTTTTATATATGTATAGATAGATAGGTATAGATGTGATATAGTCTTTGTTTTTTAAAAGATTTGCTGAAGGGGAATCTTGTAAATTTCTTTATTTTAAATCTGATTTTCTTATACTGTTTTATTTTTATTTTATAAATTAGTAAAATGACCCCTGTATATTTCTTTTCTTCTATCATTTAGAATCTGTGAATGAGAATTGCCCATTACCAACTGCTGACCAGGTGAAACTTTTAGAAGAATATGTTTCTACACGGAACTACAATTTAACCATTCTTCAGCCAAAGATTTATCTTCTTGCTGCTGAGCATCCACAAAGAAATGTCAAAAAGAAACATCACACTTCCAGAACTGACAGAGTAAGTTTATGTTTTTTCTTTAATATAATTACATCTGAAAAAGAACAGACCACACCTTAATCTCTATCTATCTATCTATCTATCTATCTATATATAATATATATATATATATATATATATATATATATATATATATATTGAGTGTAAATAAGAGATGTAGAGAGAGAGAGTAAATGAGATGTATATATACATATATATATATGGAGATAGGATGAATGTAGTAGAATCCGACAGTATGAGGTAGGTAGAAGGATGGTGAACAAGAAATGAAAACTCAAAACAAATCAGAGTTGAAACGTTTCGTCCGAATTCATATGGACATCTTCAGTCAAATGATTTTTTATTGAAAGCAAAATTTTGTGCGAGTATAAGTGACGGAAGTGAAGGGAGGGAGGTTAGGGGTAGACATGAAGGAAGTGAGGGTAGTATACAGGAAGTGGAGAGAGGATGGGAGTGGGTGAGCACAGGGGTGGGTTAAGGAAGGGGGGTAAAGTTCTGGTGTATTTGATGTCAGCAGCAGATGAGGAGGAGAGAGTTGAGTGACCTAGGTTACTGGGTCAGTTAGTGGAAAGGGCAGGGGGGGGATAATTTTTTAACTTCAGAAGTATAGGTAGATTTTTTGACTTCAGAAGTATGGGTAGATAAAAACGAAGAGTAGAAGTGAGAGTCTATGTGGGGCATTCTTTTTTGTTTATTTAATTAATTTGATTAATTAATTATTAACCATATTCATGTTGAGTAATAATTTTATTTTCATTAACTATTTAAAAATTTAAAAAAAAAAAAATTTCTTTTTCTTTCTTTCATTTTCTAAAGAGCAATACAAAAAGATCAACAGAATCAGCAAGTTCCCAATATGTCCTGCCTGCAATCCTGCTTTCTGCCGTCCGATTTGATATCCAGTTTAGCCAAGCTATGTACCCGCAACATGTGGTACAATTGGTCAGTAAGCTGGCTGGACCTTCTAGCCAACTGATGCATCATTGTTACACACATATGCAGGTGAAGGTGAGTCAACTTCTTTATTACACTCAATATTTTATTTTTTTCTTACAGGTGAGTAAAATAATAAATATTAATGATTATTGAATCTTAACTCTTAACATCCTATACCGCCTCATTCCACCCAGCCAGAAGTCACATTCATTTTCCTAATCTGCCCCAAATGATATCCTTTGTTTAAATGCAATATTAAACATATTTAGAAGTTTTATATTAGAGGGAAATAACAGGTAACTTGAAATGAAAAGGTCATTTTTTGATAAATCCTTATATGAATGGGGCTCTGGACTTAAATTCTCAACAGGATGTTAAGAGTTAATTGGGCTACAGGTGATTTGTAAAAGAAAATGACCTCTATTACTTACATTACTTACTGCTGCAAATCCTGACCAATGAGGGTGGAAGATCTCCGCAGACTCATGGTGTTTGACCATTGCTCTCTATGCAGCATCTCTCGGGTTTGGTGGCATCATTTCCCTATCAAATGTCTTTGGTGCAAAATCAATTTGCTTCAGCAAGTTGTGTATAGAATACTAAGTCCAATTACCGTCGAATTGGCAAGACAAGACAGCAAACAGTCATAACTGAATCCGATTCTGAGATGCCATAAAGACCACTGAAAATTGGCAGGATTTATGGAGCCTCAGAGGACCCTACAAACCAAGCAGCCAATCAGGACTCAGGGCATGGACTCGCCCAAAGGCATCGGTGGACTGTTCTGAATTCCCATAAATACCAGTTGTCTTGACACTGGTGCAGTGGTGCTTGGCCAGTCATATTGCTCAAACCAATTGTTGACTGTCTAACTGACTTACTTCAATATGGCGGTCACGAGATGTCTGTGCTGGCTTGGTCTTGCTTTTTGTTATCAATGTGGAGAATGCATTCAAGAAGAAATCACTCCTGGCCACCATTTGGACTAGAAGGAGCATTGTGGGGATCAACAAAATTGTTGCTAATGACGTTGAGGACTGATCTTGAATGAAATATTGGCCCTCGTTTCTACGGATTGCGCCACTGGAACCGTGAATGGCTAGAGATTACCCATTTACTCACATTGGATTGCCTGGCATGGTTGGCATTCATGAGCGTCTTGGCAAATTCTATAGATGGAGCCAGAACAACCCATCCTGGGTGAATGCTGCACAACGACAACTTGCTGATATGAAAACTTGACAACTGTTTTTGTGAATGATCCAAACCTGATGTTTCATTATTGTGGCCTAAGCTCAGTTTGGCCCTATCGGCTGTGGCTGTAGAATATATTGACTGTACCTCTGCAGACGGGTAAGATCTCCTTCAAATGGGGCTACCTATTGGTCATAAGTGGTGACCTGTGATGCTTAAGGACAGAATCTCGGTAACTGAGCAGTAAATGACATGCAACACTCCACTTTGGCACTTGGCAGTTGGAGGGGCTACCTCTGATCAATCAGCTGGTCATGTCAAGCTCTAGCACCTATATGATTGTCCAAATCGTATTGCTCTTATAGCAAACCCCCAATGCTTTTTACTATATATGTGCTAGAAGTCAGTGACTCTGGGTCCTAATGGTCTGGGTATGATGTTGGCCGTGGGTAGTGACCCATGATGCTTAAGGATAGAACCCTGGGGGCTAAGCAGTCCATGACCTGCAGCACTTCTCTTTGGCTCTTACTTAGGATAGATAGGCAGTTGGAGAAGCCCCCTTTAATTAATCACGTCAAGCCCTAGTGCCTATATGATTGTCCAAACCCTATTGCCCTTATGTCAAGCCCCAACCCTTTTTTTCATATATATACGCTAGAAGGTGGTGGCTTAAATATTTACTACAAAATAAACCTGCCTGTCTTAAAAAGAAATGACTAAACTAGAAGGTAAGCATAAAACACTCCTTGATTTCAAGTAATAATATCAAAGTTTACTGGAAATATATATATATATATATATATAATATTATATAAATTTTTACTTGAAGGCACTTACAACGCATGTATCGCATAAAATTCGATACTTTTTCATATAGAAAATGAACTTGACAAGTGTAATCCCAGTAAAGGATGGCTCGATGTGTAGAATACCGTACAGACTGTTTC
Source organism: Doryteuthis pealeii (assembly GCA_023376005.1). Classification (NCBI taxonomy): domain Eukaryota; kingdom Metazoa; phylum Mollusca; class Cephalopoda; order Myopsida; family Loliginidae; genus Doryteuthis; species Doryteuthis pealeii. Next base: position 70,979,954 of record CM042153.1, read on the forward strand.
GACTTTATTTAAGTCTCATCAGCGGTATATACTAACGATTTCCCTCGACAGAAATCGAAACCGGACTTCAGCAGACACAGTGAAACACTAGTGAAACACTTTTTATCGCCTCAGCCACAGTACACAGCTGACCATCCTAGCGAAATTAAGCTTGTCAAGCGATACTACACGCCTCTACCATAATAGGTAAGGGGGCGTTATTGAGAGAATAAAACAAAACAGACCGAATGCCCTTCGGCGAAGTGAATAAGATTTTTGGATGTTTGTTTATTTAGAAACGTTGCTGGATAAAGTATATATTAAATTTTTACTTGAAGGCACTTACAACGCATGTATTGCATAAAATTCGATACTTTTTCATATAGAATATATATATATATATATATATATATATATATATATATATATGGTGTCATCACGTACATTAACTTAAAATAATTATTTTCTTACCATAAAAATCTCTATGCACTCCTCCCAACACAAGTAGCCATAACATCAAAACGTATTGGAATATGTTTATAAATATAGTGACATCACATACATTGTCTCAAAATATTTATTTTCTCACCAGCAGAATTTCTGTGCACCCCTCCCACCGCTAGAAGGCAGTGAAGTTCTAGATAGTGTTCACCCGACATCAACGCAGCTATGGATTGTTTTTGTTTTCACCCTGTACATAAAAAAGATAACACTGAAATTATCAAGTCTTTATCTTTTTAATACATTATATTTTATAGCATTTAGAACTCGGGCTTAAAAAATTGACCTTGTGTCACATCCTGGCCATGGTGGAGGGATTGGGGGGGGGATATAAACAGGAATTCAGCTATGACTGGAATTTTAAATTTAATATAATTTCTAATACTGCAATACAGTGATAGAATTACTTAATTATAGCTAGTTTTAATAGTATGAATTAGATTAATACTACTAAATTGATTATGATGATGTATTGTTTTTAAGTTGTATCAAATTACAATATACAAGTCATACTTTTAATGTTTAGGACCAAGGCAGGAAATGATAACGATACATTTAACTGTTACTTATTTAGTAGGATTACTAACTTATAACTACTACTTATACTACCTTAACACAGTCCAATGTGTATACATTTTGTAAATGTTACATTTAATAGTTACTTATTTAGTAGGATTACTAACTTACAACTACTTATACTACCTTAACACAGTCCAATGTGTATAAATTTTGTAAATGTACTGTCCGCCTTGTTGGCTGGGACAGAAGAATACACCAACTGCACCTCTGCAGAGGGGTAAAATTCCCTAATGGAGCCACTCGTTGGCTGTAGATGGCGAACCATTATGATTAAGAATGGTATCCTAATTCCTTAGCAGTCCATGACATGCAACAATCCATTTTGGTCCATTACTTAGACTAGACGGACGTTTAGGAAGATAGAAAGAAAAAAAAAGGAAGAAAAAAAGGAAAAGATGGAAAAATAAAGAAAAGAAGATGGAAAGAAAAAGAAAGGAAAATAAAAGATGAAAATGAAAAGAAAAAGAGAAAAAGATGAAAGAAAAAGAAAGGATAATAAAGAAATAAAAGAAAACAAGAAAAAGAAAAAGAAAAAAGATATAAAAGGCAAAAATGAAGATAAAGGATAAAAGAAAGGAAGAAAAAGAAAGATTTAGAAATAAAATGAAGCAAGAAAAAGAAAAAAGAAGGAAGAAAGAAAAAAAGACGAAAGAAAAAAAGAAGGAGGGAGAAAGAAAGAAAAAAGAAAGGAAGAAAGAAAAAGGAGAAAGAAAGAAGAAAAGAAGAAAAAAAGAAGAAAGAAAGAAAAAACAAAAAAGAAAAAAGAAGAGAAAGAAAAAAAAAAAGAAAAAAAAAAACAAAAAGAAGAAAAAAGAAGGGAAAAAAAAGAAAAAAAAGAAAGAAAAAAAAAAGAAGAAAGAAAAATAAAAAGAAAGAAAGAAAGAAAATAAAAAGAAGAAAGAAAGAAAACAAAAAGAAGAAGAAAAACAAAAAGAAGAAAGAAAGAAAAGCAAAAAGAAGAAAGAAAACAAAAGAAGAAAGAAAAAGAAGAAAGAAAGAAAAACAAAAAGAAGAAAGAAAGAAAAAAAAGAAAGAAAAACAAAAAGAAGAAAGAAAGAAAAACAAAAAGAAGAAAGAAAGAAAAACAAAAAGAAGAAAGAAAGAAAAACAAAAAGAAGGAAGAAAGAAAAACAAAAAGGAAGAAAGAAGGGGAAAAAAGAAGGAAGAAAAAAAGAAGAAAGAAAGAAAAAAAAAGAAGAAAGAAGGAAGAAAGAATAAGAAAAAATAGGAAGAAAGAAAATGGTGATGCAGCTATTTTTCAAAAGAATAACATGATTATAAAATGAGTTATTTTGTCTATGACAGTTAACTGTCAACTTGCTTGTAAGCAGTCAACAGGTTATGAACAAGTGACAGGTAATTTAAGATATCAAAGTCTAACCACTGAATTATTAAAAAAAACTTTTGTTTTTTGTGTTTTTTTGCTTAGAAAAGAGAGTGTTGGTGGAGTGGCCTATTGTCAGTATCAGCCAGACAGCAAGGAAGTCTATCCCCTTTTCACTAGTGCTAGAACAGGGAGATTATTTTGCTGAGGTGGAGTGCCACACCTACCATCGATTCCCTGCTTTACTGCACAGATCAGATTACCAAATCTGTTCTACTCATGCACTGAGTTGGTGGTGACTGGTATCAAACCAAGAACCTTGTGATTCCTAGGTGGGGGCTCTACCAGCTGAGCTAAACCAGGAGTGGGGTGCTTAGAAAAAGAAGATAAATATACCATTCAAATTTGTATGAGAGACCATAAAGTTTATCTTGTCATTTCATTTATATAATAGCCATAGTGTTATATACCAGGTGACTTTCTGCCCCCTGTTTGGGGCTGTAAAATACTTCCAACTGCACCTCTGCAGAGGGATAAGAATCCCCCTGCCCCAGTTGAGCCACCTGTTGGCCGTGAATGGTGACCCGTGATGCTTAAGGATGGAACCCTCTTAGCTGAGCAGTCCATGACATGCAACAATCCATTTTGGTCATTACTTAGGTTAGATGGATGGTTGGAGAGACACCCTCCAATCAATCGGCTAGTCAGGTCAAGCACTAGCACCTGTACAGTTGCCCCTATCCTATTGCCCTTATAGCAGTCCCCCAACCTCTTTTATCATATGTGCTAGAAAGCGGTGGCTGAGCATCTTAGTGTCCTGGTTTTGACATTAAACTGCATCTAATGATGTTCCAATTTTGGTACTTTGGGGAGTGTGGATTACCCCTTCATTGCCATTACTCCCAGGTCCACCTGACTCAGAGTGGTAGTATCTTTTAGGGTCCCATTTATGAGTTAAATAGATCAAAAAATTGATTTGAGGAAAAAAATTGAATACCCAACAAGAATGAATAAAACAAAACAACTTCCGCATAAAATAACCCAATAAGGATTGACATGCCATAAAATCCAACCAACAAACCAACCTACCAGGTGATGGTAGTCATTTAGTTTTTGAGGAAAAAAAGGAACTGATGAGGTTAGATTTAAGGCCAAACAGGTACCTCGCTTGGTCAGCAAACTTTTAACAGTGATTTTGATTCTAACTGGGTGCTCTATACCTCTGGGTCACCTATTGGCAACCCCTAATGTCTGAAGACAGATATGTGACCCAGTTACTAATTGGTACCGTAACATGCAACACACCCCCTTCGGCCCTTACTTGGGATAGATAAATCAGCTGGTCATGTCAAGCCCTAGCAACTATATATTTGTTTCAACCATATTTTTCAAATTTAGAAGTTAATAAAAATCATTCCTTAAATAAAACATATGTCTCTCTCTCTCTCTCTCTATCTATCTATATATCTATATATATATACATAAAGAAAATTTTGAAAAAAACAAGTGTTCCGAAAATGGGATGAATTTAATTATCAATGTTTAAACATTTCGGTTACATTGAACCTTCATCTATCTTGGGATGTATCTTGGGGTGAAGAAAATGATGGATGTTTTTATATGTGACAGGAGATGAAAATCTTTTTAGTTATGTAACTGTATTTGATCAGCGTTTTATTTTTGAAAGGCAAGTCGCGATCCACGCATGATACATCCTGATGAAGGTTCAATGTAACCGAAATGTTTAAACATCGATAATTAAATTCATCCCATTTTCGGAACACTTGTTTTTTCAAAATTTTCTTTATATTGTCGGATTTATTTTCCCTATTTACTCCCATATATATATATATATATATATATATATATATATAAAGGGGTGTCATAAAAGTATCGAGATTACCAAAATAGAAATGAACAATGGATGGAACGTTAATTTTGTTCCAAACACAAGGTGTGTCAAAAAGTACAAAAAATCTTGATACTGTTTTGAAACCCCTTATATATATATATATATATATATATATATATATATATATATATATATAAACAAAATTTGGCATCAAATAACCCACAAGGATTGATTAAACCAAACACCTGGTACCTCTCAAATGATATCAAATTCTTTGAACCACCTTGTACTATGGTTTCCTGAAAATCAGTTGTCGTTTCTAAGGACTGGAGACCTGTTCATTTTTCAATCTTATTTACTCTATGCAATCCAAATATTTTTTTACTTGAAATGTCTTTTCATTTAATATTGATTTTCTGCCAAATATAATTAAATTAAACAGCCTAAGTTTAAAAAAAAAAAATTATCTTGCATATATTACAAAAACATGTTATTTCTGTAAATGATAGCCACCAGCTGTGAAGCTTTTATTTCAGTTAATAAAAAATGAAAAATGACTTCGGGTTTGTATAAAATATTGTGGTTACCTCTAACAGATGTTGTAAGTGCTTTTTTAGAAGCTCTTAGGAATTTATATCTTATTATAATGGAGATTGTGTGTTTTTCTGTCTGTAACCGAAACTATATTCCTACTCAAGTAACAATTCTCTTAGTTATTGACATCACATTCTCCATGATTTTATTTTTATTTAACCTGAATTATTAATAAAATTGTCTTACATTATTAATACTGTTAACTATGTCTACATACTGACAACATGCAATTATATTTATATATACAACAAAATAGCGATTTACAGTGTGTACGGGAAGGCTAATTTGCATATTAATATTAAAAAATCGAATTTAATAAATATGTGCTTAGTATTATTGATTTCTAACTGTTTGGTTTTATTTTAATGAATATAAGCAAAAATCTCTTCAATGAATCTTAAATGAAATCCATTAATAAGATAAAATAACTGTCATTTTATTCTTTACTTCCCCTTATAACTAAATACTTAAATTAGAAAAAATAACAATGAAAGACGAGAGTGATGGAAGAGTAAGTTTCAGTTGTTCCATTTTTTATTATACTCCCTCTGTTTCAAATCTTTTATTATACTCCCTCTGTTTCAACTCTTTTTATCTGTATTCTTATTTAGTTTCATTAGCCTTTCTAATTTAATACAATATTTTATTACATTAAAACTTAAATACTTGCACCCGGAGGGTGCATATATTTGCTAGTATATATAATGTATTACTTAACTTTGGGAGGTTAAAGTGGCCTTTTGGTTAAGAGTGCAGAAAATGGATAACTAACATGTTGCAAATGCTTTTTCAGAAGCACCAAGGAATTAAGCATATATATATATATATATAATATATATATATATATATATATATATATATAAAGTAAATTGATACCCATCTGATGAGACTGAATTTTGGGGAGCTATATTAAATCAACTTAGATTTTTATATAGGCCCCAATTTTGGTCGAAATAAATTTATTATGGAATTACGGTGTTGAGTTCTTCCTTCCTTTCTAAGATAAATATTGCTCTGTATATAATCTAAAAAGTTTATTATACATTGAGCTCTCTTTGGTGATTTAAAGATTCGCTGTATTTATACATACTGGATCATACAATATTAATACAGTGTATGTTAGAAATCACATATAGAATCATCCCTTACTACCAAGTTTTGGATAAATCTTATATATATAATATATATATATATATATATATATATATATAGTTAAGAAAAAGGCTTAAATACCAGTCAAATTAACAGTTGTAAATTTATTTCCACCTTTCCAATTTTAACATTCTGTTGTTAAAAAAAGACCAGCTTAGAATCAGTTCTAACACCAACTAACCTGGTGATTTACTATATATATATATATATATATATATATATATATATATATATATATATATATATATAACATGAGGAGAAGTTAACATGCCCTCTTGGTTAAATGCAGAAAATGAAATCAGCAACCTGGGTTCAAACTCCAGCTGAGACAGTTTGTGAACATTTTTCACTAATGCCCTTGGAAAAGGTCTGGATCCATCTCTTTTCCATGGATTCAACAATGGGCTGGGTTATCTAGCCTTGGTCTGTCATGTCAGGGGCTTAGAATATAATGACTGTATCCCTAGCAGAGGGGTAAGTTACCTTGTAAGGGGTGTCCTAGGTATGACATTAAACTGCATCTGATGGTGAGACTCCGGTTCTTGAACTCTAGGGGTGTATGAAATACCCATTCATTGCCATTACTACCAGGTCCACTTTGATCTGGAGTGATAGCACCTGTTAGTGTCCTGTCTATGGGTTAAATAGTTTTAAAAAATTTGATTATCCAACAAAAATGAATAAAAGAAAAACGGTCCTCAGCATAAAATAACCCAATGGGTTAACATGCTGTAAAACCCAACCACTGCCCTGTCGGCTGGGGCGTTAGAATGCACCGACTGCACCTCTGCAGAGGGGTAAGATTCCCCCAATGGGGCCACCTGTTGGCCGTGGGTGGCGACCCGTGATGCTTAAGGATAGAACCCAGGTGGATTAGCAGTTAATGACATGCAATACCCCACTTTGGCCCTATCTTGGGCTAGATGGGCGGTCAGAGATCCCCCTCCGATCAATCGGTTGGTCATGTCAAGCCCTAGCACCTATATGATTTTCCCAACCCTATTGCCCTTATGGCAAGCCCCAACCCCTTTTTATCATATGGGTGCTAGAAGACGGTGGCTGCGGGTCTACATGTCCTGGGAATGACGTTAAACTCTATCTGATGGTGAGGTTCCAGTTTTGGAGGTTTGGGGAATGTGGAGCACCCCTTCATCCCCATTGCTCCCTGGTCCACTCTGACCCGGAGTGGTAGTACCTGTTAGGGTCCCATCTATGGGTTAAATAGAAAAATGTATTTATAAAAAAAATTGTATTATCCATTAAGAATTGATTTATTTCAAAACTTTATCGGCATTAAATGACCCACTGAGGTTGATATGCCGTAAAACAAACAAAACAAAAAAAAAAACAACCAACCAACCACAAGTTAAGCTTGGTCAATAACTACTCTGCCTAAAAAAAAAGTTTAGGAAACAAGAAAAAGTTTCAAGGAGCTTAGTTTGCTTAGTATGATGTGAATTGCACTTGCACAATCTTGTGTTACGCTCAAAACATTTTGCTTAAAAATCATTGTGACTGGCTTCATAATGTTTTTTCAATGTAGCACTGTCTTGTCTCACCATAATCACTTTATCATATATATATATATATATATATATATATTTACCAAATCCCTCCACACAAGTAGGAATTGACACATGGTCAATTTCTTAAGTGGAGTTTAACAGTTTTGAATTCAGAGTTTTCCTTCTCCTAGACTGATTCCCTAGCCAAGCTTAAAGGGTCCAGCCTTCCCTACTATTTACCCATCGCTGGAGGGGGAGTAGTTGGATGCATACCTTTCCCTAGGGTATTAGCACTATATGAAATGCAAACAGCCTCATCCAGGATTTGAACTTGGGCCAACGTTCCATTTCCTATGACTAACCATTACACCATGTGCCTCCATATCACTTTATTAAACAAGTTGCTCAGCTGTATACACATTTTCATTTAAATTTAAAAAAGGGATGGTTTAATCTATATATTTTTTGATGATGTTGATGATTTTATTTTTATTTTATTTTCACTTACAGTTATATAGCTTTTCTGCTGGACTCCTTCATATTGAACCTGCAGGCACATGCTCCCATTCTGTGACCATTGTTCCTCCTTGCAGTGGAGCTCTCTACAAACGGACATTGCTTTTCCCTATTTATTGGTAAGAATATTTGAAGATTATACTCTGCTTTTCTCATTGAAATCTTTTGATATCTTAGTGCTGGCAATAATAATAATAATAATAATAATAATAATAATAATCTTTTATTCAATGTTTGATTTCAATATACAAAATAAAGAAACCCTTTAATGTTGAATAGCCTTTTCTTATTATTTTTGTTATACTTATCTTCTTACCTGGGCTGAATCCTCTGGTCTTCTTCTTTGGTTGACTTGAGTGTTTCTGGAGTTGTTCATCTTTGCAGTTTGGCTCAGTAAGAGCATCTGCCAAGGAACCACAAGGTCCCGGCTAGTATTGAACCAGGAACCTTGTGGTTTCTTGACGGACACTCTGCATCTAACCATTCAGTGATCACAAAAGTATATATATATAGATGGTCGCATATAAAGGGGCTATATTCATGCCCATGAAGCACCCTTTGTTTGCATATATATATATATATAATATATTATATATATATACAAAGTATTTCAAAAAAGAAATTTATTTGTATATGGAGAAGTCGACGTTAACCAGTTTTGGTTTATTATAAAACCTTCATCAGGAGGATGAATGTAGTGTTGCCTAAACAGTGTTGGAATTATTTTCAAAATGAAAATGAAAGATGTGAAAGTATTAGAGAACATGTATATAGATTAGAATATATATATATGATTGTAGTACAGGGGTCTCAAACTTTAGGATTCCAAAGTTCCAATTGGGTGGGTGAGGCACTGTGGGCCAAAAATGAGTAGGGGTCTTGTTATTTTCATTAGTTATAATGCTAATCTTCAATACAGCTAATAGGTTGCTTTTTTTTTTCTTCAAAATGTAAATGCATATGATAGTGAGATATATGAATTTGTACAAAATATAAGTGGGGAGGGGGGACAAAATTTTCTGTTACTTTTGATGAATTTTGTTTTTTCCATTTTATTTTATTTTCAGGGTAAATTGTAATAAATTGTACTATGAATATTATTAAAGCAGAGAAAACAAAAGCAAAATTTAAAGTTCTATCACATCTCAGTCGGTAGAGCGTTCGGCTAGAAACCACAAGGTTCCTAGTTCGATACTGGTCCTCGCCAACTCAGCGTATGAGTAGCACAGGAGTCTGTGCGGTAAAGTAAGGAGCTGATGGTAGGTGTGGCGCTCCACCGTAGATGCTAAAAATAATTTCCTTGATCTAGCGCTATTGAAAAAGGGATAGACTCCCTTGCTGACTGGCTGATACCGACTTTAGGCCGCCCCTCGACTTTACTTACTTACTACTAGAGACATAGCAGACATAATTTCTGTCTATTTAACAATCCAGTCTCAAATATTTCCAATGATTTCCTAGTTTTGTATCTTGTCTGTCATCTCAGGTACACCTTTCCCATGCCAATATGAATTGAAAAATTCTATTTCTTATGTTTGAACCAAAGATTTCTTCATGTTCTGTTGTGTGTGTTAATTTTTATAATCTTAGTCAACCCTCTATCACAATGGGTCTTTGTAACAACCCTCCACAACAATGGGTCTTTGTAATACCCCTCCACCACAATGGGTCTTTGTAACACCCCCTCCACCACAATGGGTCTTTGTAACACCCCTCACCACAATGGGTCTTTGTAACACCCTCCACCAACAATGGGTCTTTGAAACACCCCCTTCACCACAATGATTTTGTAACACCCTCCACCAAATGGTCTTTGAAACACCTCCACCACAATGGGTCTTTGTAACACCCCTCCACCACAATGGGTCTTTGTAACACCCCTTCACCACAATAGACTTTGTAAACACCCCTCCACCACAATGGGTCTTTGAAACACCCCTTCACCACATAGATCTTTGTAACACCCCTCCACCACAATGGGTCTTTGAAACACCCCTCCACCACAATGGGTCTTTGTAACACCCCTCCACCATAATGGGTCTTTGTAACACCCCTCCACCACAATGGGTTCTTTGTAACACCCCTCCACCACAATGGGTCTTGTAACACCCCTCCAGCCACAAATGTCTTTAAACACCCCTCCACCACAATAGATCTTTGAAACACACTGCTCCACCACAATAAATCTTTGTAACACCCTCCACTACAATAGATCTTTGAAACAAGCCTATGTAGATTTTACTTACCTTCTTATTAAGAATGTTTTTGAACGTATATAAATTAGATTATTTCTATTTTTAAGCTTTTGATCTTGATGTGAAAGTGATGAATATTAAAGTACATCTACCCTTCTCTGGGGAAGAAAGATGGTTAGGAGTGAAGGAGAATTACTAAGTTTTAGAAAATACCAGCCGCAAAAAATGTCATGTGCCATAGAAAAAGTAGTATGCCTAACTACCGCTGATCTGCATGGAAAGAAAATGCTAATGTCAGTTTATTTTAATAAACATGTGGAAACTGTACAAAGAAGAAATAGATAAGATTCAAATAAAAGATAACAACAAATAAATTTCAAAAGAAAATGGAAACACAATAAAGAAATGGACACACAATGTCTTATACAAATTCTTAACTATGTTGCCTCTTTGACCAGTATTAATCTAATCGTAGGGTTGATATATGGGCTCTGCTTCTTTTACCCATTTCTGCTTAGGTCTCACAGACCGCAGTAAATTAAGGGCTCAGCAGCAACTGATAAAATGGGATTTATAAAAAATCAACTAAATTATTCTAAAACTAGATATTGTGGTGGTAGTTAAATTGATAAACAAAAGCACCTATATGTGACAATAGGATTAAGGGTGGACATGGTCGAAAAAAATAAATTATATAAAAATAGAATGTGTTAAAGCCCAGGCATAGGTTATGGGTGGGTGGTTGTCTTTTACGGACACAAAAAGATTGGCCATAAAGTTTAAGAATAATCGAAAGGCCACCATGAAGTTAACCAAGTTAAAGATAAAATCTTTAGGTATCTAAGTGTTAAAAGCAGAAAGCTATTTTTAATGAGAAAAACCCTTTTGAAAAAATTAATGGTCTGAATATTGAAGACCCAAAGTCTGAGAAAAGGTTAGTGTTTTAATTTTAAGAGAAATTATAGTTGAAAGTTTGAGTTTAAATTAAGTACCGAACATCTGAGGTGGTCAGGGTCTGTGGGGATGGTGGGATGGAATTTTACATAATTCAGCAAAGCTAAGCCTTTATCAGTTTTGAGCCGGATGTTGGGGTGATAGTATTGACACAGTAGCAGCAGAGATAGAATAGCCAGGGACCCACATCAGGGAAGCCAGTAATCAACTTAGACTTATAACAACTTTCTTGCCAGCTGATATAGACCAAGTGTACACTCTCCACACAAACTGCACAGAGTGTCACAATTCCTCTTCCATCAGTTCCTGTTTATCAGACTTGTTTTGTTTTGTTTTTTAATCCTTGTGACCTATCTCTGACCATGCCCTTTGAATCAGCCAGCACATAATTATCAAATGTTGGGTCTAGACATTGTGCAACGAAGGTGCAGACCGGTATTCTCACATATATAAAAATGAAGTATATCAACAGTCAATTTTAGTGACTGTTACAGTATGGCAGTGTGTTTGAACTCCATTTGTTGTATTTAGTGATCTAAAAAGGATATCTCAATCTGCAGAATTTAAGAATTTTTTTATCTTGTTAGAATTTGCATTTTTAAAAAATTTCTTCTGAATACCATTGCAGGAAGAACCCGTTTCTTGCTCAACAGAATACATGTTCGAGATTCCCCAGCTGAGCATTAACCTGAAAAAGCCCACATCCTTTTTGTTTTCACATTTGGAAGTCTTGGTTGGAGAAAAAACCTCGACCACTTGCTGCTCTTGATGACACTTTATTGGATGACATCTCGTCTGACAAGGTACAGGATTTTCTTTGTGCCTGATATTTTATTTTAATTATTTAGAAATAATTTTAAATAGATACTGTATGTAAGTGAATTTTGGTCAAAACAAGTGTTGACAAATAACAATGATAAACTTCACCCATATCAAAGGTATATAAATTTTCTTCTAATTTTTTTCAACCTATATATTATATATATATAATATATATATATATATATAAGTGTTTTTGGCAGCATTTTTTCTTTTATACAAGTTTTTTTGAATTGAACAGACAATTCCTGTCTGACAAGTCTTTTCATTGATCCTTTCCAATCTTCGGGCCATCCTTCTGGTGTCAGGGTGGAACTTCGGTGGACTGTTTACCATTCCCCCTGACACCAGAAGGATGGTCGAGGAAATTGTCCATTCAATTCAACAAAACTTGAATAATATATATTATATATATATATATATATATTATATATAATATTATTCAAACAGATTTATTAAAAGAACAGAATCCTTATTATTTTCAAGTTTTTTTCAAGCTTATTAATAGTTTTTTTGATCTTTGAAAGCATTAATGATTTCTCAAAAAGAGGCATTTTTGGCTGACCGAGTATTTTTAGTTCATATCTGAACCATTATCAAGGTAGAGTATGTGTGCCTTTCATTATTAAATCTGTTTAAGTAATGTTAAGTAACATATAATAATGTTATCAAAATTTTC
>CM042153.1:70992612-71129999 GCA_023376005.1 Doryteuthis pealeii
TTCAAAAATTTAGAAGTTAATAAAAATCATTCTTAAATAAAACATATGTCTCTCTCTCTATCTATCTATCTATCTATATATCTATATATATACATAAAGAAAAATTTTGAAAAAAACAAGTGTTCCGAAAAATGGGATGAATTAATTATCGATGTTTAAACATTTCGGTTACATTGAACCTTCATCTATCTTGGGATGTATTCTTGGGTGAAGAAAATGATGGATGTTTTTAATATGTGACAGGAGATGAAAATCTTTTTAGTTATGTAACTGTATTTGATCAGCGTTTTATTTTTGAAAGGCAAGTCGCGATCCACGCATGATACATCCTGATGAAGGTTCAATGTAACGAATGTTTTACACATCGATAATTAAATTCATCCCATTTTCGGAACACTTGTTTTTTCAAAATTTTCTTTATATTGTCGATTTATTTTCCATATTTACTCCTATATATATATATATATATATATATATATATAAAGGGGTGTCATAAAAGTATCGAGATTACCAAAATAGAAATGAACAATGGATGGAACGTTAATTTTGTCCGAACACAAGGTGTGTCAAAAAGTACAAAAAATCTTGATACTGTTTTGAAACACCTTATATATATATATATATATATATATATATATATATATTATATATATATAACCAAATTTGGCATCAAATAACCCACAAGGATTGATTAAACCAAACACCTGGTACCTCTCAAATGATATCAAATTCTTTGAACCACCTTGTACTATGGTTTCCTGAAAATCAGTTGTCGTTTCTAAAGACTGGAGACCTGTTCATTTTTCAATTTTATTTACTCTATACAATCCAAATATTTTTTTACTTGAAATGTCTTTTCATTTAATATTGATTTTCTGCCAAATATAATTAAATTAAACAGCCTAAGTTTAAAAAAAAAAAAATTATCTTGCATATATTACAAAAACATGTTATTTCTGTAAATGATAGCCACCAGCTGGGAAGCTTTTATTTCAGGTCTTGTTTAAAAAAATGTTAATAAAAAATGAAAAATGACTTCAGGTTTGTATCAAATATTGTGGTTACCTCTAACAGATGTTGTAAGTGCTTTTTTAGAAGCTCTTAGGAATTTATATATATATAATGTATTACTTAACTTTGGGAGGTTAAAGTGGCCTTTTGGTTAAGAGAGCAGAAAATGGATAACTCTAACATGTTGCAAATGCTTTTTCAGAAGCACCAAGGAATTAAGCATATATATTTAGTTAAGAAAAAGGCTTAAATACCGGTCAAATTAACAGTTCTCTGGCAAGGTCTAAGTATCTATTATATCATTATTATTAATATTCTTCTTCTTAATAATAATAATAATAATAATAATAATAATAATAATAATGGGAATTTGAAATAAAGACAGATCACCTTATCCCAGCCAGGAGACCAGACCTAATCTTGATTTCCAAGAAAAGAGAAAATTTATTTCCACCTTTCCAATTTTAACATTCTGTTGTTAAAAAAAGACCAGCTTAGAATCAGTCCTAACACCAACTAACCTGGTGATTTACTATATATATATATATATATATATAATATATATATATAATATATACATGAGGAGAAGTTAACATGCCCTCTTGGTTAAATACAGAAAATGAAATCAGCAACCTGGGTTCAAACTCCAGCTGAGACAGTTTGTGAACATTTTGCACTAATGCCCTTGGAAAAGGTCTGGATCCATCTCTTTTCCATGGATTCAACAATGGGCTGAGTTATCTAGCCTTGGTCTGTCATGTCAGGGGCTTAGAATATAATGACTGTATCCCTTGCAGAGGGGTAAGTTACCCTCTAAGTGGTGTCCTAGGTATGACATTAAACTGCATCTGATGGTGAGACTCCGGTTCTTGAACTCTGGGGGTGTATGAAATACCCATTCATTGCCATTACTACCAGGTCCACTCTGACCCGGAGTGGTAGTACCTGTTAGTGTCCTGTCTATGGGTTAAATAGTTTTTAAAAATTTTATTACCCAACAAAAATGAATAAAGAAAAACGTCTTCAGCATAAAATAACCTAATGGGTTAACATGCTGTAAAACCCAACCAACCAACCACAAGTTAAGCTTGGTGAATAACTACTCTGCCTAAAAAAAAGTTTAGGAAACAAGAAAAAGTTGCAAGGAGCTAAGTTTGCTTAGTATGATGAGAACTGCACTTGCACAATCTTGTGTTACGCTCAAAACATTTTGCTTAAAAATCATTGTGACTGGCTTCATAATGTTTTTTCAATGTAGCACTGGCTTGTCTCACCATAATCACTTTATCATATATATATATATATATATATATATATTTACCAAATCCCTCCACACAAGTAGGAATTGACACATGGTCAATTTCTTAAAGAGCCCAGTCTTCCCTACTATTTACCCATCGCTGGAGGGGGAGTAGTTGGATGCATACCTTTCCTTAGGGTATTAGCGCTATATGAAATGCAAACAGCCTCATCCAGGATTTGAACTTGGGCCAACGTTCCATTTCCTATGACTAACCATTACACCATGTGCCTCCACATCACTTTATTAAACAAGTTGCTCAGCTGTACACACATTTTCATTTAAATTAAAAAAAGAAGGATGGTTTAATCTATATATTTTTTGATGATGTTGATGATTTTATTTTAATTTTTATTTTCACTTATAGTTATATAGCTTTTCTGCTGGACTCCTTCATATTGAACCTGCAGGCACGTGCTCCCATTCAGTGACCATTGTTCCTCCTTGCAGTGGAGCTCTTTACAAACGGACATTGCTTTTCCCTATTTATTGGTAAGAATATTTGAAGATTATACTCTGCTTTCCTCATTGAAATCTTTTGATATCTTTGTGCTGACCATAATAATCTTATTATAATGGAGATTGAGTGTTTTTCTGTCTGTAACCGAAACTATATTACTACTAAAGTCACAATTTCCTTAGTTATTTACGTCACATTCACCGTGATTTTATTTTTATCTAAACCCCAATTATGAATAAAATTGTTTTGCATTATTATTACTATTGGTCATATCTACATACAAATAACATGCAATTGTATTTATATATATATATATACAACAAAATAGTGGTTTACAGTGTGAATGGGAAGGCTAATTTGCATATTGATTTTGAAAATTTGATTTTAATAAATATGTATTTAGTATTATTGATTTCTAATTATTTGGTTTTAAATTAATGAATATGAGCAAAAGTCTTGTAGATACATCTTAAAAGAAATTCATTGACAAGAAGACATAATTGTTATTTTATTCTTTACTTCCTATTTTAACTGAATAGTTAAATTAAGAATGTTAAAAAATTTAACAATGAAAGACGAGATGAAAGAGTAAGCTTCAGGTGTTCTATTTTTCGATTAGGGGCCCTGTCTAAAATCTTTTTACCTGCATTCTTATTTAGTTTCATTAGCCTTTCTAATTTAATATAACATTTTATTACATTAAAACTTAAATACTTGCACCCGGAGGGTGCATATATTTGCTAGTAATAATAATAATAATAATCTTTTATTCAATGTTTGATTTCAATATACAAAATAAAGAAACCCTTTAATGTTGAATAGCCTTTTCTTATTATTTTTGTTATACTTATCTTCTTACCTGGGCTGAATCCTCTGGTCTTCTTCTTTGGTTGACTTGAGTGTTTCTGGAGTTGTTCATCTTTGCAGTTTGGCTCAGTAAGAGCATCTGCCAAGGAACCACAAGGTCCCGGCTAGTATTGAACCAGGAACCTTGTGGTTTCTTGACGGACACTCTGCATCTAACCATTCAGTGATCACAAAAGTATATATATATATAGATGGTCGCATATAAAGGTGCTATATTCATGCCCATGAAGCACCCTTTTGTTTGCATATATATATATATATATATATGTATATATATATATAACAAAGTATTTCAAAAAAAGAAATTTATTTCTATATGGAGAAGTCGACGTTAACCAGTTTTGGTTTATTATAAAACCTTCATCAGGAGGATGAATGTAGTGTTGCCTAAACAGTGTTGGAATTATTTTCAAAATGAAAATGAAAGATGTGAAAGTATTAGAGAACATGTATATAGATTAGAATATATATATATAATTGTAGTACAGGGGTCTCAAACTTTAGGACTCAAAAGTTCCAATTGGGTGGGTGAGGCACTGTGGGCCAAAAATGAGTAGGGGTCTTGTTATTTTCATTAGTTATAATGCTAATCTTCAATACAGCTACTAGGTTGCTATTTTTTTTCTTCAAAATGTAAATGCATATGATAGTGGGATATATGAATTTGTACAAAATGTAAGTGAGAAGGGGGACAAAATTTTCTGTTACTTTTGATGAATTTTTTTTTTTTTCCATTTTTATTTTCAGGGTAAATTGTAATAAATTATACTATGAATATTATTAAAGCAGAGAAAACAAAAGCAAAATTTAAAGTTCTATCACATCTAGAGACATAGCAGACATAATTTCTGTCTATTTAACAATCCAGTCTCAAATATTTCCATTGATTTCCTAGTTTTGTGTCTTGTCTGTTATCTCAGGTACACCTTTCCCATGCCAATATGAATTGAAAAATCTATTTCTTATGTTATGAATCAACAGATTTCCTCATGTTCAGTTGTTTGTGTTAATTTTTATAATCTTAGTCAACCCTCTACCACAATGGGTCTTTGTAACACCCCTCCACCACAATAGATCTTTGAAACAAGCCTATGTAGATTTTACTTACCTTCTTATTAAGAAAGTTTTTGAACGTATATAAAATTAGATTATTTATTTTTAAGCTTTTGATCTTGAAGTGAAAGTGATTGAAATATTAAAGTACATTCTACCCTTCTCTGGGGAAGAAAGATGGTTAGGAGTGAAGGAGAAATTACTAAGTTTTAGGAAAATACCAGCCGCAAAAAATGTCATGTGCCATAGAAAAGTAGTATGCCTAACTACCGCTGATCTGCATGGAAAGAAAATGCTAATGTCAAGTTTATTTAATAAACACGTGGAAACTGTACAAAGAAGAAATAGATAAGATTCAATAAAAGATGACAACAAATAAATTTCAAAAGAAATGGAAACACAATAAAGAAATGGACACACAATTAAGAAATGGACACACAATTAAGACACAATAAAGAAATGGACACACATAAAGAAATGGACACACAATTAAGAAATGGACACACAATGTCTTATACAAATTCTTACTATGTTGCCTCTTTGACCAGTATTAATCTAATCGTAGGGTTGATATATGGGCTCTGCTTCTTTTACCCATTTCTGCTTAGGGTCTCACAGACCGCAGTAAATTAAGGGCTCAGCAGCAACTGATAAAATGGGATTTATAAAAATCAACTAAATTATTCTAAAACTAGATATTGTGGTGGTAGTTAAATTGATAAACAAAAGCACCTATATGTGACAATAGGATTAAGGGTGGACATGGTCAGAAAAAAATAAATTAATAAAAATAGAATGTGTTAAAGGCCAGGCATAGGTATATGGGTGGGTGGTTGTCTTTTTATGGACACAAAAAGATTGAGCCGTAAAGTTTAAGATAATCGAAAGGCCACCATGAAGTTAACCAGTTAAAGATAAAATCTTTAGGTATCTAAGTGTTAAAAGCAGAAAGCTATTTTTATGAGAAAAACCCTTTTGAAAAAAATTAATGGTCTGAATATTGAAGACACAAAGTCTGAAGAAAAGAGTTAGTGTTTTAATTTTAAGAGAAATTATAGTCCGAAAGTTTGAGTTTAAATTAAGTACCGAACATCTGAGTGGTCAGGGTCTGTGGGGATGGTGGGATGGAATTTTACATAAATTCAGCAAAGCTACAGCCCTTATTCAGTTTTGAGCCGGATGTTGGGGTGATAGTATTGACACAGTAGCAGCAGAGATAGAAGATAGCCAGGGACCCACATCAGTGAAGCCAGTAATCAACTTAGACTTATAACAACTTTCTTGCCAGCTGATATAGACCCAAGTGTACACTACTCCACTACAAACTGCACAGAGTGTCACAATTTCATCTTCCATCAGCATCCTGTTATCAGACTTTGTTTTGTTTTGTAATCCTTGTGAACCTATCTCTGACCCATGCCCTTTGAATCAGCCAGCACATAATATCAGAATGTTGGGTCTAGACATTGTGCAACGAAGGTGCAGACCGGGTATTCTCACATATATAAAAAATGAAGTATATCCAACAGTCAATTTAGTGACTGTTACAGTATGTGGCAGTGAATTTGAGACTCCAGTTGTTGTATTTAGTAATCTTAAAAAGGGATAATCTCAATCTGCAGAATTTAAGAATTTTTTTATCTTGCTAGAATTTGCATTTTTTAAAAATTTCTTCTGAATACCATTGCAGGAAGAACCCGTTTCTTGCGTCAACAGAATACATGTTCGAGATTCCCCAGCTGAGCATTAACCTGAAAAAAGCCCACATCCTTTTTGTATTTCACATTTGGAAGTCTTGGTTGGAGAAAAAACCTCGACCACTTGCTGCTCTTGATGACACTTTATTGGATGACATCTCGTCTGACAAAGGTACAGGATTTTCTTTGTGCCTGATATTTTATTTTATATTATTTTTATTTAGAATAATTTTAAATAGAATACTGTATGTAAGTGAATTTTGGTCAAAACAAGTGTTGACAAATAACAATGATAAACTTCACCCATATCAAAGGTATATAAATTTTTCTTCTAATTTTCTTTTCAACCTATATATATATATATATATATATATATATATATATATAAGTGTATTTTGGCAGCATTTTTTCTTTTATACAAGTTTTGTTGAATTGAACAGACAATTCCTGTCTGACAAGTCTTTCATTGATCCTTTCCAATCTTCGGGCCATCCTTCTGGTGTCAGGGTGGAACTTCGGTGGACTGTTATACCACTTCCACCCTGACACCAGAAGGATGGTCAGACAGGAATTGTCCGTTCAATTCAACAAAACTTGAATTATATATATATATATATATATATATATATATATATATTCAAACAGATTTGATTAAATGGAACAGAATCCTTATTATTTTCAAGTTTTTTATCAAGCTTATTAATAGTTTTTTTGATCTTGAAAAGCATTAATGATTTCTCCGAAAGAGGCATTTTTGGCTGTGAGTATTTTTACTGAACCATTATCAAGGTAGAGTATGTGTGCCTTTCATTATTAAATCTGTTTAAGTATTGTTAAGTAACATATAATAATGTTAATATATGTGTATATATATATATATATATATGTCAGACAATGTGTTTAAAAATGTTTTTTTTTTATTTTTTGATTAAATTCACTTGTGTTTGCTTTTTATTTCTTTTCTTTTTTTCTTTTTTTTCATTTTAGGAAGTGAATCAGCTGAGTCTTTCCCATTGTTTGAACTGACACTGAATAATTTTGAAATGAGAAGTTGCTTCACACCTTCTGCCATTGCGTTCACTGGGACCTTATCCAGTATTCAGGCTGTTTTATATGTGAACAGTAAGTGTGTAGCGTAATTATTGTGGTCTATAGGGAATTTGGGGATTGAAAGAAGAAAGAGAGGAAAAAGAAATAAGAACAAACAAACGTTTAAATTTGGAAGAGTAAACACACAACGGGTAAATACAATGACCGTAGAATGACCCTGGAAATAGATTTAAAAATAAAAAATGGAAGTTCCGGGTTTTGACTGGAAATGGATGTGACGCCGGTACAAGAAACGGAACAGGAGAAAAATCTTTCCTTTTTCGGGTGGACTCTGGTGGAATCAGACGTAGCGCCCAGTTTCCCGTATGGGTTTGGGGATAGTAGTACAGAATATGATACTATGTTAGAAGATAGAATAATGTGACCATATACTCTCTCTCTCTCTTTCTCTCTCTGAAAAAGAACCCATGAGCATGAAAGAAATAAACAGCCCTCTGTGACTATACAACCTGCGTGTGTTGTTTCTGAACTAACGACTACTACTACTAATGAGGTCTACTACTACTACAACTTGAACTTGGCCCTATGCGACATATATCGTTCTGTAACAAAGTGATATGATCTGTAACTTTTTTTCATTTCATTTTCCTAAATGCATTTCATTATTGAAAATGTTTGTTTGAAGAATATCCTATTTTGTGAAACTGAAACTTGGTCACACTCGGATCAATGGAGAGGTTAACATTAGGAATAATTCTGATCAATACGGATCCGAGATCGGACTCGGGGTAAGAAATATTATTCAGTCAAGATTTATTGCCATAGCAAAATGTGACCACTTGGCCATAAAATTCAAATTTACTGTCCACTGGTCATTCTAGTTTCTTGCAGTGGACAAGACAAAATCTTGTTCACTGAACAAAGTTTCTTAGGTTAAATCCTACTTAATGGACATAAATTCCACCATTGTATGTCACCCCGCCGAAATAAAAAAAAATAAAAACTAAGGAATTAACCGAATTTAATGAAATTTTCACTGTTGATACATTAATGAATAAATGATATAATGCACCAGTTATTTTATTTTAAAACTTTTACATTTTTCAGCTCAATTAACTTTGAACCATGTAGGTTTGTGAATCTGTGTTATGCCTCAAAGATGCATGGTTCAAAGTTAACTGACCTGAAAAAATGTAAAAGTTTTCAAATAAAATAACTGGTGCATTATATTGTTTATTAATTAATATATCAACACTGAAAATTTCATTAAATTCGGTTAATTCCTTGATTTTTAGTATTTTTTTTTCTTTCTGCAGGATGACATATGATGGTGGAATTTATGTCCATTAAGTAGGATTTAACCATTTCTTATATTCATTTAACTCTTAACATCCTATACCGCCTCATTCCACCCATCTGGAAGTCACATTCATTTTCCTAATCCACCCCAAACGATAGTCTTTGTTTAAATGTAATATTAAAAATATTTAACAGTCTTTTTATGGGAAATAACAGGTAACTTTAAATGAAAAGGCCATTTTTAGCCATTTTTTGATAAATCTTTATAGGAATGGGACTCTGGACTTGAAATTCTCAACAGGATGTTAAGAGTTAACCAATGAGACTATCACGGTGTAATGGTTAGAGTCGTAGGAAATGAACTTGTTGGCCTGAGTTCAAATCCCTGGTGAGGTTGTTTGCATTTCACATAGTTCTTAAAAACTGTATGCATCTAACTACCCTCTCTCTCCAGCTATGGGTAAAATAGTAGTGTACAAGGCTCTTTAACCTTGGCTAGGCAACCAATCTAGGAGAAGGAAAACTCTGAATTCAAACCTGTTAAACAAAGTTACTTGTATACATTTACCCAATGGAGACAATCGTGGTGTAATGGGTTGAGTTGTAGGAAATGGACTCGTCAACCCGAATTCGAATCCTGGACAAGGCTGTTTATATTTCACATAGCGTTAGTACCCTAGGGAAATGTATGCATGCAACTACTCTCTCTCTCCAGCTATGGGTAAATATATATATATATATATATATACAATATCTCCCTCCAGCTATGGGTAAAATAGTAGCTCAGACTGGGCTCTTTAACTATGGCTTGGAAATCAGTCTAGAAGAATGAAAACTCTGAATTCAAACCTGTTACACTGCTTAAGAAATTGACTTTGTGTCACATCCTGCTGTTGAGAGTTTTGGTAAATATATATATATATGTATTTACCCAACTTTGACACCATGAGCAGGATGTGAGCATCGTCGATTTTTAAGCGGAGTTTAACAGGTTTTCCTTCTCGTTGTCATACCAAGGTTAAAGAACCCAAATTTCTCCAAATAATAATGTTGATCATATCACCATACATTGCTAATAGTCTAAAACATGATTGGTTTGAAATTGTAAATTGTAAATTATGATTGATAAAAAAAAGATTACATCTCAGTTTGGCATTTAAAAAAATCTAATTCCAGGAAATGGCAACGACCAAGTTATTCCGATTTTGTCTGGACCATCATCTACCACCGCAGTGACATCATCCACATTTTTCATTTCTGATGCACAACAAACATTGTCATCACCCCAACCAGCAGATTTTGTCACTTTCACCATCCAACTTCCAAACAAGACAGATACACCTGAAGGTAACTATTTTCTTTTCTATATTTCAGGTCTATAAGAATAAAATGAGGAAATTAATCTGACAGTTTTTTAGTTCATTTTAATCACTATAATCACCTTTCAAACTATGTAAAAAAAAAAAAAACAAACACAAAAAAAAAAAAATCAACTGCGGCAGTCACTACTAGAATAGGCTCAGTCGTAATTAGTGATCATCCTCCACACATTATTACAACAACCAACATTACATTTTTTAGTTTTGTGTGACATTGTTTATATTGTGTAATGTATGAAAATAAACCATTTTCTTCTTTTCAAACAAATAAGCACTTCATTTTCACAATATCAGTGTTTTAAGAGTAATTATTGTAGTTCAGTCATTTTCAACTAGTAAACACTTCATATTTAGTTGTAGTATCAATGTTTTAAGAGCCAATTTATTGATGTAGTTCAAAATCATTTTAAACATCTCAGTTCAATTTGACCCATTGATGTGGAGCCCTGATAAGTACTGCTATTTTGGGTCAGAGTGATTCAGGAGTAATAACAATGAAGATGTGCCCCCACACACACACACACTCCCCAGAACTGCAAAACTGGAGCCTTACCAATGGACAAACATTAGGAGAAAAAAAAAACCAGTTCAATTTGACCCATTGATGTGGAGCCCTGATAAGTGCTGCTATTTTGGGTCAGAATGACTCGGGAGTAATAACAATGAAGATGTAACCCCCTCCACACTCCCAAGAATTATGGACAAACATTGTACTATTTATGGTATCCAACTTATATATGAGTATATATGGTACTATTTTTTTCTGCTGACCACTGAAATCCTTGTTTCAGTCTGTTATTATTGGAAATAGTAACAGTATTTATTTTAAAGAAAACTTATTTTCATACAGAGCATCTGCTGCATATAAACATTAATTGATCTAAACAAATATTGCTAAATTGCTGATATCTTGTATCAGGGGTAACAGATGGTAAATGTGGACTTCTAGGCTTGGCTTAATGGTAGTAACAGCAGTGAGGTTCTATACCAAGTAGCCCTGTCGGCTGGGGCTTTAGAATACATCGACTACAGAGGGGTAAGACCCCCCCCCCCTTGGGCCACCTGATTTTTTCATAGGAAGATCAATATCCCGATGTGGCACTGCATCTATGACAAAAAATTTCTATTATTATTTTACATATATTGAACATTATTTGTACCAAGAAGCTACAACATCAGTTACTATTTTGCAAATCAGAAATTATTAATAACTTAAAACTGTTTAAGACTTTTTTGTATTCCTTGGGCCAAAATGTTTTTTATAAACCAATTTTTAGGAGTATGGAAGCTCTAGAACTCATTTTACAGATAAAAAAAAAAGATTACAAAAAGTTGCCATTTTTTGTGACTTCCCCATATTTTGGAGAGTTAAAAATCGATATAACTGTCAATTTTTGGAATTGGAAGCTCAAATTTTGGGGATTGTCTAACTTTAAATTAATACATACCTGGACAAAATTGAAGGGCTTGGATGATTTGACATGGAATTACACATTGAACATTTTATATGCTAACACTTTTCATATTTGCTATTCTCTATTATATTAAATTATATTATATTATGTTATATATATATATATATACAGAATCAAGTATATGAATTATAACAAACTAGTACTTATAGAACAACATTTTTACTCAAACAGATTGGAGTTTAAACTTGCTTACTACAAAGTCACATTCCAGCATGTTAAGCACTGTCATGGGGACTCACTCCATACAATTGATGAATTAGTGATAACTTTTCTCAGAATGTGAGATTATGATTATTCTTTTATTATTTTTCATTCTCCATTTTATTTTTTTCCAGCTCCTGCCCTCCTGCAAATGAATGTATCAGGACTTGCCGTACTATCAGACCCAACCATCTATGCATGGCTCTCTTATATGCCTCGTAAGAAAGTTAATCCAAAACTTAGACAACAACAGCAGCAGCAGCAACAGCAAGTTGATAAAGTCACTGTTGATCCAAACTTAGCTCATGTTGCATCTCCTTTGGCGGGAAACCTCTCTCAAGGTAAGTATTTTTTAAAATAAAAGGAACAAAAACAAATTCCAGAATACACAAATATATATAAAGAACTAATAACGTGGCCTCCGGGGCGGGGGTCTGGTGGCTTTGGTGACTGGACTATTAGTGATAATTAACAGCAGGCTATCCCCCCAGGCAACAGCTGCCCCCTTGATTTATGAGGCAGGGCTGGATTTATTGCCCAGTGCCTGAGGCGGCCCCCTTGAGGAGTAATGTCGGGGGATCAATGCATTTTTTGCACCTACCACCTATGAGCCTCAGCTGTGGATGGGACCACATAAAAATGTCCTCGTGTCACGCCCTCATTAGTGGGATGAGAGGCAAATACCCCTGTCCCCAAATATATATAAAGAATAGGAGAATAAAAGAATAGCAAATTAAATTACAAAACTATCCAAATTATTATTATTATTATTATTATTATTATTATTATCATCTATATATTAATTTTGTTGTTCCCAAATATTCCATCTGTTATTATCCTGCAATTCCCTCTGATTAAAAATGAGACCAAGATGCAAAAAACCTGAATACAGATTATCTGGTGTTGCTTAATCACATATTTCTTATTTATTTCACCCAATTTTAAAAATGAAATATTCCAAATGGTCTTGCATCACTTGAATGCCCAACGTAATATTAAAATGAATTGAAAAAAAAAAAGAAGTTACATTCTTGATTTGGCATTAAATGACCCGAAAAGGGTTGATATGCCATAAAACAAAGCAACCAATCAAATCATGGCACTTGGTCATTCCTTTCTTAGTCAGGCCAAGAACTTTTCAGCACCAGTTCATATTTATAAAAAATATTGCAAAACTAAGTATCCCTCTCTTGACAGTACTGATAGAAAGAGAGAGGAATCTATATATTAATACTCTTGTTTCTTAATCTTGCAACCATTATCAACTTGCAACAAAGAAAAAAAAAAGAGTGAGAGATAGTTAAATCAAGATTATTATACTTTTTATATATTGAACTATTAGTAATAGCTCTTATTTAAACTTATCAAATGTTTCTCTGAATGTTTGAGATGAGGCTTGATGATTAGTATTATCTGCGTTATTCGGACTATTGTCCTCATCTTTATTGTTATTTGTACAATGTTTCAGCCGATATGCCCTCCGGCATTCTTCAGGTATTTCTTGTCGGACTCGGGAACCTTCTCAAGAAATACCTGAAGAAGGCCGGAGGGCATATCGGCCGAAACATTGTACAAATAACAATAAAGATGGGGACAATAGTCCGAATAACGCAGATAATCCTTATCAAATATTGTAATAATTTAATTATCATACTCTTGTATATCCTCAGGTCAAGCTTGATACTTTATAAATATTATCTTATTTATTTATTTACCAACCCCTCTACATGAGTAGGATGTGACACAAGCTCTGTTTTTAAGCAGACTATAACAGGTTTGAATTCAGAGTTTTCCTTCTCCTAGACTGGTTGCCATACCAAGATTAACTCTTTGCCGACTGAATTTTCCTCCACGGCTGTACCAAATTTTTTTTGTATTTTTTTTCAATTGGTTCCCTATTAGAAAAGTATAAAGTACGAGTCTCAAGGTTGGTTCACTGACAAAATAAAAGATGGCGGGGATGTTCACATAGTGATTTTTCAGTGTAAACAAGTGACACATGTGAGAGCCACTGCCAGTGGCTTACAATAGGATGGCAGTGGTGGAAGAGTTGTCTGAGCAGCCTAAAGTTAGCAAAGAGTTAAAGAGCCCAGTCTGCCCTACTATTTACTCATAGCTAGAGGTGACTCTAGTTCAATTTCTAGATGAAGCTGTTTGCATTTCACATGGTGCTAATACCTTTGGGAAAGGTATGAATCCAATTCTCCCTCCAGCTATGGGTAAATATCAGGACAGACTGGGCACTTTAACCATGGCTAGGTAACCAGCCTAGGAGAAGGAAAACTCTTGAATTCAAACCTGTTAAACTCCACTTTAGAAATTTACTTTGTGTCACATCCTGCTGGTAAGGAAGGATTGGTAAATATATATATTTACCCATAGCTGGAGGGAAAATAGTTTTTCCTAATTTTCCTATTATTGTCATATTAATATTATTTATGTGTTTATTTAGTGTCTGTACCTTCAAGCAAAGAGTTAAAGAGCCCAGTCTTCCCTACTATTTACCCATAGCTGGAGGGAGAATAGTTTTTCCTAATTTTCCTATTATTGTCGTATTAATATAATGTGTTTGTCTTTATTTATTTTAGTATCTGTACCTTCAAGCAATTCAACTCGACATCAAACAACAATGACCGTCCAAGCCATTCAGTCACCCAAACACAGTCTATGTCCCAACAACCCAAAGATGCTGCTGCCACTGTTGACCAAGGAAACACTGCTGGTCAAGACGCAAATGAGAACTTCTTGGGCAACACCATTGCACGATGGTTTCCTCTTTTACGAATCATGAAAATACAGGTAGAACTAACCACTTTAACTCTTTCCCTACTCGTACCCTATCTTTTTTTTTTTTTAATTGTTTACTTTTGATTTTTTAGAAGTTGTAAAATTGTTTTTTGTTCTTTTCATTTTGATTCTGTTGATAATATCACAGAGATGCTGATAGGTACACGTCCTGCGTCCCTGACACACAAAATCTAAAAGGATGCAGTAAAATTGTATCCATGTGCTGCCCTGTCGGTGGGGCGTTAGAATGCACCGACTGCACCTCTCCCCAAATGGGCCACCTGTTGGCCGTGGGTGCCGACCTGTGATGCTTAAGGACGGAGTCTTGGTGGATGAGCAGTCCATGACCTGCAACACTCTACTTAGACCCTTACTTAGGCTAGTCGGGCAGTCTCCCTCCGATCAATCGGCTGGTCATGTCAAGCCCTAGCACCTATATAATTTTCCTACCCTATTGCCTTTATGGCAACCCCCAACCCTTTTTATCATATGGGTGGCTGAGGATCTACATGTCCTGGGAATGACGTTAAACTCTATCTGATAGTGAGGTTCCAGTTTTGGAGGTTTGGGGAATGTGGAGTACCCCTTTATCACCATTGCTCCCTGGTAGTACCTGTTAGGGTCCCATCTATGGGTTAAATAGAAAACTGTATTTATAAAATTTAAAACAATTGTGTATCCATTAAGAATCAATTTATTTCAAAACTTAATCGGCATTAAATGACCCACTGAGGTTGATATGCCGTAAAACAAAACAAACCAATGTATCCATACGTCCCAGTGTTTTTCTTACTTCTTACCTCACCATTTCAGGATAAGTTACAAGGTAGGAGTTAGATAGCTTTAGTTGGGACCCATAAATGTTCCTGGGGACTCATTCAAAGCAAACATGTGTATTCCAGGATACACTTAATCAAAAAGTTATCAGCATCACTGATATCAGAATGATTTTTCTTTGTTCAGTTTGAAGAGTCATGAAAATTAACAAGTTATATGAAAAGTGATATTGGTGCAAACATAAATTTTCACACAGTTGCCATTGCCAAAATCATATATCCTTTTGGTTTAGGATTCTCATATAATAACAGTGATACTGATAGCTTTTTGATTTTGTGCATCCTGGAACGCACATATTTGCTTTGAATGGGCCACCTGAAAAATTTATAGGTCCCAACTAAAGCCGTCTAACTCCTAACTTGTAACCTATCCTGTGTAATTTGTTTCTAAGAAACTATTGAAATGTATTTACAGTTAACTTGAAATGGTGAGAGAAGAAAAAAGAAAAACTCTGGGATGCATGGATACGATTTTACTGCATCAGGGATGCAGGACATCTACCTATCAGCATCTCTGTAATAATATACTTAAACATCTAGTTTATATATAAAGTAAGTAACGCTCGCGGAGTGGCCTATTGTTAGTATCAGTTAGGCAGTGAGGGAGTTTATCCCCTTTTCACTTGCACTAGTCCTAGGAGATTGTTTTTGCTGAGGTGGTGTGCTACACCTACCGTCAGCTCCCCACTTTACTGGACAGATCAGATTGGCCAATCTATGCTATTCAGATGCTGAGTTGGCAGTGACCTGTATCGAACCAGGAATCTTGCGATTCCTAGGTGGGTGCTCTACCAACTGAGCTAAACAGGACCCTTGTATATATATATATATATAATGTATTTAATTAAGATTTGCAATGTAAAAAAAAAAATGGCAGTGGCCTATTGCCAGTATCAGTCACAGTGAGAAAGTCTATCTCCTTTTCACTAGTGCTAAACCAGGGAGATTGTTTTTGTGTCTGAGGTGGAGCACCACACTTACCATCAGCTCCCTACTTTACCACACAGATCTAAGCTGTACTACTCATTTGCTGAGTTGGCAAGGGCAGATATCCAACCTGAAACCTTGTGTTTCCTAGTCCGATGCTCTACTGACTGAAAAAATAAATACAACTTACATTTTTCCTATAGGGATTTTAAACTATAGCCTATATACAAATCTGTTGTTGCTCTAACCCAGATATTGAGCACTGTAAGAAAAATGTTAGTTGTATTTATTTTTGATAAGATACCCCTAAATTTACTATTATTTTACTATGATAAAAGTATACTTGGCTTTGAGTTGATTTGGCTTCTTAGAGTCAAGTTATGGGTGCTGTTTGGGTATCCCATTTGAAAAATATTCAGTTCTGACACAAACTACTACAATTATCTACCTTGTTTTTCACTTATTTTGAAATCAAATCAACACCAAAACAAGTAAGAAGTACATTAACATTGCATGGCTAAAAAGATGAAAAATAAGTTGAAAGAATTAATGTTCTTTCATTTTTTTTTTTTGTTTATGTATAACATTGTCCCTCCAAAAATAAGACAGGGCTTCTATTAATTTTCACTCCAAAATATAACACTAGGGTTTATTTTTGGGGGGATGTCTAGTTTTTACGTACCATAATGTGAAGAACACTTATTTCTTTTGTCTGTCTGCCACTCTCAACTAGGACTTATTCTTAGGGGAGGGCTTATATTAAAATCATCCTAAAAAAATCATGCTAGTTCTTATTTTACAGGTAGGTCTTATTTTCATCCTAAAAAAAATCATGCTAGTTCTTATTTTACAGGTAGGTCTTATTTTCAGGGAAACAGTAAATATTAAATTGTGAAAAAAAAAAAAAAATGAATATTCAATAATGATGATTATTAATATTCTTGTTTTTAATTTATCTAAATAAATTCTAGATTGAAGTTCAGCCTTGGTTAGTGTTTTTATCCTTGAAGAGCATGCAGCAGACCGAGCCCAATATGGATGTGCCTTCCAATCTACGAGAATTGTTTAAAGCTGGACTCTCCAGTGACATTTTGGTTCTATGCCTTCCTCATATCATTGTACACAGCGCTGGAATACGCTCATCCCCTATTATACAGGACATTCCAGTCAGAATTCTTGAAGGATCACTTGTTGGTAAAAAAAAATTTTCTTTTTCTTTTCTTTTTTCTAATTTTTTTTCTATTGTCAAACCTATTCCCTGCTATCTGGCTAACCTTATTATAAATACTAGCAAAAATATGTACACTCTGGGCTCAAGTAGAACATTGTATTAAATCAGAAAGACTAAGGAAACTAAATAAGAATGCATATAAAAAGATTACACTTATTTTCATTATTTCAGTTGATTTCAATATGAAATTATACATAAGATTGCTTTTAATATGTTTGAGAATAAAACAATAATGTTAGAAATCAATAACACCAAGTAATTATTTAGCTAACCCAGTTTTGTTAAAACCAGTATGCAAATTATCACACCATATACTATATAAACTTTTATTCATAGTGATATATAATACACATTGTAGGATTTTAGTCACATTAATAACACAGGTTGTTTTGAGGCAAATTAATTCAGCTAGATTTTAATTGCAACATCGTTAATAAATAAGATACTACTTATTTGATAATCATTAAGAAAATAACTCAGGAAACTGTGACATCGTTTTGGGTACAGACACATAATAATCTCCATTATGATAAGAATTGTGGGTTTATTTCCTATAACTCCAACATAAACAAAGGGGAACCACTCTTGACTGATAAATTATATTTATTTATATTTTATTGATCTACTAGGAAAAAAGACGGGGTTAGGGTTTAGGGTTAGTTTAATGGGAAAATAAATAAATAATTTATCAGTCAAGAATGGTTCCTCTTTGTTTATGTTTGAGTTATAGGAAATAACCGATTTTTGTTTGTTTAAAAATTTTGCATGAGGCATTGCAATCATTCAAATTTTTTTTTGTTTAACTGTTATTCTGGTCTTTGCTGTTTTGAGAAACATCTTTATGCTGCTCAATTTTCCAACCTTCTTTATGTACTGGGTATGACATTAAACTCTATCTGATGGTGAAGTTCTAGTTCTGTAGCTTTGGGGAGTGTGGAGTACCCCTTCATCGCCATTACTCCCAGGTCCACTCTTAATGCCCTGGGTATGATGCTAAACTCTATTTGATGGTGAAGTTCTAGTTCTGTAGCTTTGGGGAGTGTGGAGTACCCCTTCATCGCCATTACTCCCAGGTCCACCCTGACCCAGAGTAGAAGTACCTGTTAGGGTTCCATCTCTGGGTTAAATAGAAAAACATGATTAAAAGAATATGTTTGAAAAATTGAGGACCCATCAAGAATGAATTATACAAAATGTTTTTCTAACGGTTTATCAAAAAAAAATGAAGCTGCTACGATAATCTTGTAAATTCACACCAACACACAAAAAGTAAAGACTACAATAGGGTGAAGTCAACATCAGGTGAAGCCTGTAGGAGAACTGCAAACCCACATCCACTCGTCTGTTTTTAAAATGTCTCACTGCTATCTTATGCAAATAAGTTGTAGCATAAAAATGGCAGTTTTGCAAACGGTTCTCAGAAATTAGATTGGCATGTGAGACAGCGAACATGTTTAGCTTCCGATAAGTCACTGTCATGTCTATTACAGTTTGAGACAGCGAACATGTTTAGCTTCCGATAAGTCACTGTCATGTCTATTACAGTTTGAGACAGCGAACATGTTTAGCTTCCGATAAGTCACTGTCATGTCTATTACATGTGTTAGCTTCCGATAAGTCACTGTCACGTTTATTACAGTTTTCAGCATAAAATAACCCAAACAGGTTGAAATGCCATAAAATCCAAACAACTAACCTTCTTTAGCATCCATTTATTCACCTGTGGATGGATGGAAAGTTGACCCGCAGAAAAACAAATCTGACCAGCTAAAAACAACTAAGACAAGATAATAGTTATCAAAAGATTATCTTTTTGTTTTGTTTTATTTTCTCTTCTATGAAATATGCTTAAATATCAACTGACTTTTATGAAAATATTTTATTTTGTTTAAACAGAGATAGATGTCCTGATAGAAGGTGTATCATATGTTGATATGGGTGAGTGTATGGTACAGTGTTTGGGGTAGGATGTTGATGTGTCTCTTTGGATGTTTCTTTGGTTCCCTTGATCTTGGTTTCTTTCTATCTGTTTGTCTGTTTCCTACATTCTATAACTTCCGTGGCTTCCGTTCGACAAATCCAAAAGCTAGGAAAATAATCGATTCAACTGCAGAGTGGACTTTATTAATAGTAAACAGAACGAGGTATTAGCTTATTTAATTGCTGGGGCTTTATAACAAATTGATAAATTACAGCAGTAATAGTATCAGTTGTGGATGTGCTGGGTGGCATTGTGATTCTTAGCAAAGAAAATATTATTGTGGCTGTTTATAAATGTATGTGTTAAAGGCATGAAATCATTTCTCCCTGCATTCTCTCCAATCACCAGATATCTTGACGTTATTTCACTTGCATACCACAATGGGTTATGTATTCAAATCAATATAAATTGCACGTGGGTTTTTGTCATGATGATAGATGCATATATCACAAAAGCTTCTGATTTTTGATTGATACAAGATGACAGTTATAATAAGTCTTATTTATGTATAATCAACAAGAGTGTGTTATGAAAAATGCTGAGACTTGTTTCTTCTTTCAATGTGAGTCGTGTCTTTCTAACTGTTGTCAAAACTGCTTTTCCAAAGAAAACTTGTTTTCTTCTCTCTCACCAACAAAATCAGGCAAAACTTTTCTTCTTTCTCTTTCACTGACAGTCAGGCAGAATTTGTGTTCCTTCTCTTTCACCGACAAAGTCAGGCAGTATTTGTGTTCCTTCTCTTTCACCAACAAAGTCAGGCAGTTTCTTCTCTCTCTTTCACCGACAATGTCGGGCAGTTCCTTCTTTTCTTTCTCTCTCACCGTTAAAGTCGGGCAGAACTTGTCTTCTTTCTCTCACTGAAAAAATCAGATAGAATTTATTTTCTGCTCTTCATATTCCAACCAAATGTCATCTTGTTCTGTTTCTTTCCCAACTGTTGTAAAAAAAAAACTCAATGCTGTGTCACTTTGGGTGAGCTCTTATCTACATGCTAACTCATGCATGTTAATATGCGGTAGTATCAAAAGGAATCAAATTCAGCGCATGTGCACTTCTCACATTACAAATGGCCACTTCCATAAAAGACACATGAAGCAGTGTGTTCTTTTTGCTTCAGGTAAGTGAAAGTTGCAATAGAATGGTTTTAGTGAAAGTTGGTAGGTGGTAGCCATTTTGAAATACATGTGATTCTAGTCTAAAGTCACCAATGAAGAAGGCAACCATATTGGACTGAGATAAAAGATTATATTTGGATATTCTTGACAAAGTATATAATGAAAATGGATTTGCAACAGAGTTGATCAGCACCATGAAAAATGGAATCATCAAAGAGCTCAAATTTTGGTTGATGTATTTTTTGTTCACTCATGCTCTTAGGAAGAAGCCAGAATCTAACTCTGGGTCAAGTTAGAGATTATTCCATACTGCTGGTACCACATAAACAAGGTATCCTGGATATGACCCAAACTGTATCCAGTGGTAAAGTTCCAGTTCTAGAGTCTACCTTTAATTGCCATTACTCCCAGATCCACTCTGATTCAAGTAGTAGTACCTATTTAGAGTCTAATTTATGGTTCAAATAGATCTGTTTGAAATTATTAGTATTAGATAGTGATGTAATGAATATGTATACACCTGGATCCCCCTTCACAGTAATATGATTGACTGGTGTCAGCCATAAATACTGAGCAATGTAGAGGTACAATGCCTTCTACTACGCCGTACTACTAGTACTTACCTGCTCAATTGTACCACGCTGTTGTGTCCCCACCACTCTGCTACTTCTACTAATATATCCTTTTCTGGGACATATCAGATAGGAATAATACTTGATGCCATATATTGACTGCATCTTCTGCAGAAAGGTAAGATCCTTTCACAAAAAGGTAACCTGACACTAAACTCTATCTGATAATGAGGTCCCAGTTCTGGAGCTTTGAGAAGTGTGGGTACCCCTTCATTGCCATTAGACTCAGGTCCATTCTGGTCCAGAGTGATAGTATCTATTAGGGATTTATCTATTGGTCAAATGGATGAAAAATTGTATTAGAATGGAATATTTGAAACAACTGCAGTATATAATTTCCAAACAAATAATTATTATTATTATTTGTATTATTTACATCTTTTGGACTGTTATCCACATTTTTATTGCTATATACACAATGTTTCAGCCTTCTTCAGGTGTTTCTTGTTAAACTCAGCAGCCCTCCTTGTCATAATTGGTAGCCTTCATGGAACTTTGAACCAAACCCTTTATTTAATCCATTGGGGTAGATTGTTCTCATTCCATTAACCATAACAGGATACTACAAGTGTTGAGCTATATTAAGTATTCTGTTATTTTCGACCATGATCAGGATTGAACCTGCAACTTACAGATGACTGATTATTTGAACTGTATTAACTTGACTCTTATATCGGAAGCGCGTGGTGTAATGGTTAAAGTCATGGAAAATGGACTCGTCGCCCCGAGTTCAATTCCTGGATGCGGTAACTGCATTTTCACTTAGCACTAATACCCTTGGGAAAGGTATGAAACTACTCTCCCTCCAGCTATGGGTAAATAGTAGGGCAGACTGGGCTCTTTAACCTTGGTTAGGCAACCGGTCTAGGAGAAGGAAAACTCTGAATTCAAACCTGTTAAACTCCGCTTAAGAAATTGACCTTGTGTCACATCCTGCTCGTGCGGAGGGGTTGGTAAATATATATATCGGAAATAGATGAAATCTCTAGATCTTGGATTACCGGTTGACACCATCTATTTAGACGTTGCCAAAGCATTTGACTCTGTACCTACAAAAGGCTACTATTGAAACTACAAAAATATGGAATAAATGGTCATGTTCTAAAGACTAATCAAAGACATAAAACTCTTTGAGGGAGTTCAGAGGAGAGATACTAAGGTAGTGAATGATTTAAAACCCTTTCATATGAAGAAAGACTTAGCAACATTGACTTACCAAGTTTGGTCTGTCGACGTACAAAAGGGGATATGATTGAAGTCTACAAATATACTCATGGGTTTTATTCAACGAACTTTGATCTACTAAACATTGCTCAAAATATCAATACCAGGGTCATAAATTAAAACTCTTAAAAAAAATTTGTAAAGCAAATGCAAGACAAAATTATTTTAGTAACAGAGTAGTGAATACATGGAATAAACTACCATCATCAATAGTGAATACCCCATCTCTAAACTCCTTTAAGGTAACTAGCAAATATATGCACCCTCCGGGTGCAAGTATTTAAGTTTTAAAGTGATAAAATATCATATTAAATTAGAAAGGCTAATGAAACTAAACAAGAATGCAGATAAAAAGATTTGAAACAGAGGGGGGGGGGTATAATCGAAAAATTGAACAACTGAAACTTACTATTCCACCACTCCCATCTTTCATTGCTAAATTTTCCTAATTTAACTATTGAGTTAAAATAGGAAATAAATAATAAAATTACAGTTAATTTTTCTTGTTAATGGATTTCTTTTAAGATTTATTGAAGAGATCTTTGCTTATATTCATTAAGATAAAACCGAACAATTAGAAATCAATACTACCAAGCGCATATTTATTAAAATCAAATTTTTAATATCAATATCCAAATTAACCTTCCCGTTCACAGTGTAAACCGCTATTTTATTGTATATATAAGTACATTCGCATATTAAGAGTATGCAGATGTGGCCAACAGTATTAATAATATATAACAGTTTTTATTGATAATTAAGGTTTAAATAAAAATAAAATCATGGAGAATGTGATGTAAATAAGTAAAGGAATTGTGACTTGAGTGGTAATATAGTTTCGGTTACAGACAGAAGAACATACAATTCTATTATAATAAGATGTTAGATAATCTGTGGAAAGATTATTAATATTCTGTGGAATTAAATGAATGTTTATAAGGAACAGCTGACAGGTCTCAGACCTAATATACTAGCTGAAAGTATACTATTATTGTTATTATTATATCAATTGTGCCACATTAAAATTAAAGTGAATTAAATTAATGATTGACAGTGCTTCATCTAAAAATTAAGATTAATAAAAAAATAAAGTTCTAGATTGTCAACAAAGTGGATATTGTTTTTTTATTTTTTTAGGTGACAAGCTTCCCTGGACGATAACAGTGAGCAACTATTCCATCTACAGCCTCCATCCATCACAAAAGGCTTTCTCATTGGTCAAGCCAGGCAGTGTATCCTGTACGTTAGCAGTGTCCACTAAATATCATCCACCTGCTTCAGACAATGTTTCATCATTAGCCCTATGTCTTCATCTGGATATGCATACCATGCGATTTTCATGCTCACTCAAACAGGTAAATTGATATTTTGGAAGGGGAAATTTCTCATCAATTATGCTCATCAGAAAATCTTAATACAGGGTGTTTCAGAAAAGATATTTTGGGAAAATTTCTCATCAAATTATGCTCATCAGAAAATCTTAATACAGGGTGTTTCAGAAAAATTGATATTTTGAAAGGGGTTTCTCATCAAATTATGCTCATCAGAAAATCTTAATACAGGGTGTTTCAGAAAAATTGATATTTTGGGAAAGGGGAAATTTCTCATCAAATTATGCTCATCAGAAAATCTTAATACAGGGTGTTTCAGAAAAATTGATATTTTGTAATATTGACCAATTCTTGTTTAAATGATCTCAAATTTTAACAGCAAATTTTAATTCTAATAATTTATTAAAGAACAAATAAAAACAATGAGTAACAATATAGAGTCCTTCCTGGGTATAGAGTTAAGTTTGAGAGACTTGCCGGTTTGACAGAGAAGATATCTTGTATCTTAATGCTTTCTTGGAGATAATTTTTGGTCAACGTGCATACGGAAGCTGGTCTGGGATCTATCTGAGGTTTTTGGTATTTTGGGCCAAAACTTCTAGGCTCTTCATGTGATTGGTATATCCAATCACCAAAAACTTAAACCCCCACATAGGAATAAACATTTTACTGACCCAGCACATGTTTTCAGAATTTTCAGAAAAAATGTATTTTAAAAGAAACATCATCCTTTATTGCTTTAAATACCAAAAGAAGAAGAAGAAGAAGGCAATGGTTTATTTTCACACATTACACAATATAAACAATGTCACATAAAACAAAAAAACAAAAAAGGTAATGCTGGTTGTTGTGTTAATGTGTGGAGGAAGATCACTAATTAGGACTGAACCTATTCTAGCAGTGACCTCCTCAGTTGTTTTTGTTTTTTGTTACATTGTTAAAAATTTCATTGCCAAATGCATAAATGCACTGTATTTATCAGTACTTATTTGACAGATGATCCGTTAAGCAGGTGATTAGATATACATGTATAATAGTGACAGAAAGAAAGAAAGAAAGAACAAGAGAGAGGGAGAAGAAAGATAGCAGGAGTGTTGGATTTTCTTTTCAACTGGCCAATTATGGCCCTTAAAAACTTAACAAGGAGAGAAAGAGAAAGCAGGAAAAGATATATATATATATATATATATATATATATATATATATATATATATATATATATATATATGTTTTTTTATTGGCATTTCAGTCTCGAAAGACTATAATAAAGTTTTTGTGCCCCTGAAGTTACAGTGCCTCCTGTGACTGAAGTCCAATGTTTGATAAACATTCTCAACTACAGATGTCGCATTTGAAGGCTGTCGCTGAAGATGTTGATGTGCCAGTGCTTTGTTGCCACTGCTTTCTTCTGGACCTCTTAGTTTCATTGTGTTGTGTCAGGGTGACTTCTGACTTTTTTTTTTTTTGTGATATATATATATATATATATATATAATATATATATATATATGTGTGTTGTGTGTGTATGAGAGAGAGAAAGAGAGAGACTTATTGCTGAATACTTCAAATGGTAAAACAAAGAATATTACAAAAGTGACAGAAAGAAAGAAAATTTCAAAAGTGAGAGAGAGTGAAAGAGAGATAGATAAAACTTGCAGTAAACCTGCTGAACAACTGTAATCAATTTCTTCTGGTGCAAGATGCTTTAGCTGATTTGGCACCTCTAAATAGTACCTAACCCGATGCCTACTCATGGACACACCTGTGTTGGCCAACTAATTAAAAAACTTACATTCACAAACTCTGTGTCAACAGTGGATACCATTATAAGAGGTCCACAGAGTGTTAACTCTGGTTTTTATAAAACATTGGGTTACTTAAAGGATAAGTACCCAATGCGGAATACTTCAGTTAGGAAAACAACAAATGCGTTAGTTAAATTTATATAACTTTATTATAACATATTAGGGAACAAAGTTCCCCAGGCTATTTAATGTCACAACATACACAATAGTGTTAATAGACAAAGTGGTAACCACTTACTGTAAGTAGAAGCTGTGACGTCTGGTATGCACCATAGGTGTCTGCTGGAGAGAGATGGCAAGCACGTCCAGGCTTGTTCAGTGGCATTGGAAGAAGAGGGCTCTCTCTTGGGTTCCTGTCATGTGACCAGGACACAGGAGATTCACCAAAAACCCTCAGACCTACACCATGTAAAGTGTTTCCTATTGCCAACTCCTAAGGGGAAATTCACCTTATTCTTTTTTTGAATGACTCTTCTTGTGTCGCTTCTAGGATTGATAAGCGTGCAAAATCAATGACGTCATTATTTGGATGAGATTGTCAATGCCTTGGTTGATAAACAGTCCAACTATTCAACACGATTTCCCATGTTGAATCATTGTTCGTTTCGAATAGAAAAGAGACATCTGAAAAAACCAGAGGTCACAATGGCTAAAACGAGTTTTTATATATCACCATAAAGGGTATTATCCTCGTACCCCACTTGTACAAGGTCAGGCACAAGGCCCTATTAACGTGGGACCACCTACAAGCCGAGACTCATTGGTGGCGGGTTTAAAAATTGCGTCTATCCCCTCGGCATTCCCCCTCAAGGGGGCGCCTCAGGCACTGGGCAATAAACCCAGCTCTGCCCCTTTAAATCAAGGGGGCAGATGTTGCCTGGGGGGATGGCCCCCTGGGATTGACACTCGTGATTTTAACCCGAAGGTACAGATGAGGTAAAGAGTCTGAAAAATCATAATGATACATGTAAAGCCTAATCTGAAATATTTAGACAAGAAGAATAGTTTTAATTTGTGTGAACAAAGAAAAAACAAAGACTGATTGGAGACATTATAAGAATATACGTATTGGAGACTTAAGTCTCATCAGCGATAGGCGAGTAAACCCCGAAAACTAAGGTGGTGTGATACTGAAATCCAGTATTACCCATCAACTCCTGCGATACTACCGTTGCCAAACCGCATTGGTACCTTACCTTTCTTTTGGATCACAGTCGCAGTGTGGAGAGGGGATTTGCTGCATGGACAACAGCTTATTCTCCATATGAACCCGCCCAGGCTATGTAGTTCAAATTCAAAAAAATAAAAAATAAAAAATCTTTGATACTACTCCATTGTCACTCGTAGACAGAAGGCTGCCAACCATACGTATTGGAGATACTGATAGAATGAGACAAATAATGGCCTAATTAGCAATGGTCAATCTTTTATTTACAAGAATTAAATCACAAATACTGTAATTTATATTTCAATTCTGTTCATTTTTTTTTTTTTTGTTTTTAATAAATTTCAGATTCAGCTGTGTGTGCAAATTTTAAACCAGCTGATTGTGGAAGGGAGCAAGTTGTCAAGCCTTGCTATTCCGAAACCTTCTGTCCCTGTGGTCATCACACCTGTTGAACCTTCAAGTGTCAAACCTGGACAGAAAGACCAGCAACTAGTGACCCAATCAGTATTATCCCAGAGCAACACCCAGGGTCAGACACACAGTACCAGCTTCTCCAATGACATGGATATTACTGGATTGACCGAAACATCTGGAGAGTTCTCAAGGGAGGCTACTCCAATCAGAGATCAGAATATGGAGGATGACCCTGAATTGGAAGGGGTTAAATTGTCTTTGTGGCTTCAGTGGACGTGTCCTAAATGTGAAATAAAACTATACGGATGTGATCCTATTAAAGAAGAAGGTGAACATATTTATTTTTTCAAGTTGACAAAGTTATACTGTAATTATTCTTGTATAATATGCACCCATAACTTTTATATGTAACTATATAACTTTTAATAACTATATAACTTTTATATATAACTTTTAACACATTTAGCTGTGGAATTTTAGAGAAAAATGATCTCTTGTATGTAATACACACTAACTTTTTACAATTTGTAGCAGCTGAATTTAACTTAGATTTAACATTTGGTCAACTTTTTATTTGGTTTGTACTGACTAAAAATAAGGATTTATACAGGGGTGATGCAAAAGTAGGTATACAACAGGATCACACAGATGAAATTAGTAGTATATTATCTTAAGTGTCCTCATTTTGTAAAATTTTGGTGTCATTAGCCATATTTAATTGTGACTAATAATTAACATGTTATTAATAATTATAATTAAAATATTAATTAAAAAATACACAGTTTTTAGAGCA
Source organism: Doryteuthis pealeii (assembly GCA_023376005.1). Taxonomy (NCBI): domain Eukaryota; kingdom Metazoa; phylum Mollusca; class Cephalopoda; order Myopsida; family Loliginidae; genus Doryteuthis; species Doryteuthis pealeii. Next base: position 71,020,649 of record CM042153.1, read on the forward strand.
AACACGCCAACATGTTCACTCAAAAAATGCAATAAGCTTGTGGTGAAAATAAACTGATTTTTGAAAAAATAAAAATTATAAACAAAACACATTCCAATTGCTATTTGCTATGTCTTAGCTTTTATCAGAAACCAATTTTTTAATTCAAATAATATGAAAGATCTATTTGAAAAAGTCAACATAGATGATTTTCTATCCTTTTTGTTTAAACTCTAGCATGAAATAATCCCAGATGGGTTGATATGCTGTTAAACCATCAATAATTCATTCATATTACTCCCCAGTCCATTCTAACCTGGATTGGAAGTACTTTTTTTGGAAGAGTCCTATCTATGGGTCAAATAAATCTGTTCGAAAATTATTAGTATTGGATAGGAATACTTGAAACCATTATTATTATATTATTATTATTATTGTTATTAAATAGGAATAGTTATTTTAAACCATAATGTATGAATTATTAGTATTAGATTGGAATACTTATTACCATATAACTGTGTACAAACAAATTATCATTATTATGGACAAATAAAAACATGCAATTTAAAAAAAAAATGATTGCTGTGGAATGTTAAAATAAAAATAGTTATGAATATAATCAAACATTTACAAATCAATCAAATTTAGTAATAAATGACCAATAATATGCCATCAAATAAACCTAACTCCATTAATCAACAACAAAAAGAATAGGATCTGTAGTCTGTGGGGCTTTGTTTACTCGGTGTTTGGTGAGTGAAGAAAATCCAAGAAACAAACAAGGGGAGGTTACTCTCATTTATGTAACCAATGTTCAGATTACCCATAGACAGTTACAAATCTTTGTTGCTAAACCTGCTTCATACAATTTATGTTTAAACAATCACTTGCCTATATTCGTGAATATTAATATTTTGTGTATCTATTAGTGCGGCTTTTTTTTTTTTTTTTCAGCAAATTTATTTTAAAAAAGCCGCAATAATTATGTACCAAACCAATATCTCTGCAAATAATACAATTTGATGTTGTTTTAATTTTTAAATTGTATATTAACTTCAGAGAGCCAGATTTGCTGTGTGCTTGAGGAACTTGCCACTTCTGTAGATGTTCAAGAGATTTATATTAAAGCCAAGGCCAATATTGGAACTGTGTGCATCACACATCACCAGAGAAGGTTTGTGCTTTTTTAAAAATTTTATCAATCTTACTGATGTAATGAATATGCATATTATATGATTGGCTGGTGTCAGCCATAAATACTGAGCAATGTAGAGGTACTACGCCTACTACTTCTATGTTACACCAGTATTACTATTTACCTGCTCGATTTTTATCAATCTTACTGATGTAATGAATATGCATATTATATGATTGGCTGGTGTCAGCCATAAATACTGAGCAATGTAGAAGTACAATGCCTACTACTACTACTACGTCACACCAGTATTACTATTTACCTGCTCAATTGTACCACGTTGTTACCATAGCCCCACTACTCTGCTACTTCTACTAATATATCCTTTCCTGGGACATATCACTTACAATGGGAATGCAGTACATATATATATATATATATATACAAGGGAGATTCAAAAATTATCTGCACTCTATTTTTCTGGAAGCCAAGCTCATAATGGATGATTTGATAGGCAGAACCATGACTAATCTGCAGAGAACGAGTTACCTTATTGATTATAATTTGCCAGTTTGCCATTACTATCTCTTAAGCTTACTGAAATCTTCTCATCAATTGTGGAGGTTGATGGGCATCCTGCTCCCTCTTTGTGCATCACGCTTGTCTGGGCATGTAAAAAGAGCAAGTAAAATGGTGCGATAAGGCTCAAACTTTGATTAGCGCCAACTATAAGCATAAATGTGCAGAACACAGTGTGTCTATAATAAAGATATGTTACGGCAAAAGTGCAGATAATTTTTGACTCTCGTGTGTGTGTGTGTGTGTGTGTATATATATATATATATATATATATATATATGATGATTCTATATCCTGTATAAAATGGGTACTCTTCCAAGCTGTAGTTGTGTCAGGTTTTGGAGGGGTTGGCTAGATACATAAACTTGATATAAAATATCTAAGAAGGAGAATTAACTGCTATGAAATATAGCCACAACTGATTTCTTTAAACTAACTTTCTCATATTTGCTTGTCCAATCAGAGTTAAATGTTGTCAATCAAATTCACTATATTTTTCCATTAAATTGTTAGTTTGATTTAACTACACTACTGTACACAATTGATAGGTAACCTATCAATTACGTAACATTATTATTACTTGCAAAAATATGCACCCTCTGGGCACAAGTATTAAAGTTTTAATTTAATTAAATATTATATTGAATTAGAAAGACTAATGAAATTAAATAAGAACACAAATAAGATTACACTTATTTTTACTTTATTCTAATTGATTTCAATACAAAATTATACATAACATTACTTTTAATATGTTTGAGAATAAAAAAAATAATATTAGTAATCAATACCACCAAATAATCATTTATTAAACATTAACTTATTTGTTAAAACCAGTATGCAAATTATTTACACCATATACTATGTAAACATAGTGGTGTAATGGTTAAAGTGATGGGAAATGGACTCATCACCCCGAGTTCAAATCCTCGCTGAGGTAATTGCATTTCATTTAGCGCTAATACCCTTGGGAAAGGTATGAATCCGACTCTCCCTCCAGCTATGGGTAAATAGTAGGGCAGACTGGGCTCTTTAACCTTGGTTAGGCAACCGGTCTAGGAGAAGGAAAACTCTGAATTCAAACCTGCTGAACTCTGCTTAAGAAATTGACCTTGTGTCGCATCCTGCTCGTGCGGAGGGGTTGGTAAATATATATACTATGTAAACATTTATTTCTCAATAATATATAACACACATTGCAGGATTTTAAACACATAAATAACAGGCTGATTTGAGGCAAATCTCAGCTAGACCTTAATAGAGACATTGTTAATAAATAAGATGCTAATTAAGATAAAAAGTAAGTAAAGTCGTCGGGGCGGCCTAAAGTCTGTATAAGCCAATCAGCGAGAGATTCCCTTTTCACTTGCGCTAGACCAAGGAGATTATTTTAGCGTCTGAGGTGGAGCGCCACACCTACCATCAGCTCCTTACTTTACCGCACAGATCCCTGTGCTACTCATACGCTGAGTTAGCGAGAGGCCGGTATCGAACTAGGAACCTTGTGGTTTCTAGCCGAACGCTCTACCGACTGAGAACCATTGAGAATATAACGAAAATAAGGGAATTGTGACATTGGTGGTTACATAGTTTTGGTTAAAGACAGACAGACACTGAACCTCCATTATAATAAGATTATTATCTTTTAATATTTTTATGATCCTTCATCTTGACCTTTTGATCCTTCATCTTGACCTTTTGTTAATTTTCAGCTTTCAAACGGATCAGTGGATGTTGGGACCTTATAAAGGAATCTTACTATCCTGCGTACCAGACTTGGCGCATAATACGCAGATTATAACGCCACGTCTCTGGTCGTCCTCAGACAGCAACTTGAATACAACAGGCATGCATTTCTTTTCGACCGCTGCCGACATTCCCCGTGAGAAGAGGCATGGATTTCTGTCAATCACCTTCACCCGTGCTCTCTGCAAAAACGTCAAGCGTAAACTCCGCAAACTCAATGTAGAACTGATCGGCTTGCACGACACGGACGCCTCGAACATTGGCGAGAACCTTTATTTTCATAAATATATTTCCGAAGTGTGCCTCAGCATGGAGCCGTGCGACTTGGTCGTTTATCTCCCAGCTATCAAATCTGTCTTCAACATGGCTGATTTGGCGACGCTGTTTGCTGCTCTGAACAAGCTTACAAACACCAGTCCTGTCAAATCGGAGGCTTTCCAGGCCCCACCCGTACCGACCTACAGACTGACAACCAGCACACTGCCATTGATGTTTGTAAATCTGTCATGCATGCGTGTGTTTATCCCCACCGGTGAAACATCCAGTGGTGGACACTTGCGGAGCGGTAATGTGTCCACCACCCTTGACCATGATATGTTTCTGCTACAGTTCTTTTCCTTGGCCCTCACACCCCAAGCGGACAACCCCTTGCCTCGTTATGCTGTGCGCAAGCATTTGTTTGCCCATGCACTGCAGGCTGGCATCACCCATCAACCCGGGTCTGCCATTGAGGATAGACAATATCAATTTGATATTAAAGGATTATCTTTATCATCAGGTAAGCTGTTTCTGTTTTTTTTTTCTTTTTCTCCCTCCAAATCTTCTTTCTGTATAAAATATTATGTTTTTACTTTATTCTAATTGACTTCAATACAAAATTATACATAACATTACTTTTAATATGTTTGAGAATAAAACTATAATATTAGAAATCAATAATATGAGATAATTATTTATTAAACCATTAGATTATTTGTTAAAACCAGTATGCAAATTATTTACACCATATACTATGTAAACATTTATTTCTTATTGATATATAACACACATTGCAGGGTTTTAAACACATAAATTACATAGGCTGTTTTTAGGCAAATCTCAGTTAGGCCTTAATAGAGACATTGTTAATAAATAAGATGTTAATTAAAATGAAATAATTATTATTCAATAACCATTAAGAATATAACGCAAATAAGGAAATTGTGACATTGGTGGCGATGTAGTTTTGGTTACAGACAGACATTGAATCTCCATTATAATTTGCAATATCAGTTTGATATTAAAAGATTATCTTTATCATCAGGTAAGTTGTTTCTTTTTTTCTTTCTCTTCCTCCAAATCTTTCAGAATCTACAAGAGCGATTGTAAAGTAACTCTCTTTCCTATTTTAATTTTAACCTTTATTTCTGAATCTTTAATTTTACAAAATATGAATATGAAAAGAACACACATAACATAGAGTTTTAATTTAAAACTAGTGGCTACCTGGCATCACCTGGGTTAGGGGGTAGCAAAAAATTTAGTCTTGCAGATCCATTATTACTGAATCACAAATTAGATCCTAGCAGTATGCCCCATTAAAATCCTTATGTAAAAAGAAGACCTTGCGTTGATCCAGCAACTCTGAAAAGAAAAATTAATGTCTACTATTTAGAATATTAAATGCAAAAGAAATTCTATGCTGCTATCATTTAAATTTTATTCTTTATTTATCTTCACAAATATAAATCAAACCTTCATTATTTTTGCTCAAAAACCAAGCCCATGTGATATTTACTGTGTATATATATTTACTTTGTCGTTAATTGTTTTATTTTCAAAGTTTCTTTCGGACATACACATACACACTACTGACCCTTTATATATGTATAGATATAGATGGGCCCCAGCATTCGTCTCAAGCCACTCGGGAATCGCATCAACTGATCTTCCTGGGAACTCTTGTGGAATGGTAGAAATAAATTCTTGTACTCATCCTCCAAGTTCCTCCAAAGTCATTGTAGCAGTAAAGTAGTGGTAAAGTCAGTGGTCAGTAATGAGAAAAGCTAAAACTTTGCATACCAAGTTTAAATACACTTACTTTCTATACCATGTTTAAATATACCTACTTTATATACCAAGTTTAAAATTCATTCCATACTAATATGCTATTTTCATTTTTTTTTTTAATGCTGTCAGATTTTATCATGTCACTTGATGTGTAATGATTAGAATGAATTAATTCTTTTTTTTTTAATGTATTTAATAAAATCCTCTGTGGAGGTGCTCATGGTGTAACAGTTATTGGCATAGGAAGTAGTTTGGTTACCTATGTTCAAATCCTGAACAAGACTGTTTGAATTTTCACATAGCACTAATACTATTTGGAAATGTATTAATCCAACTCTTCTCCCTCCAGCTATGGGTAAATAGTAGGTAAGACTGAGCTTGTTAATCTTGGTATGGCAACTGGTCTAGGAGAAGGAAAACCCTAAACTGAAGATCTTGAAGAATGGACTTTGCCAGGCTATTCCTACCCAAGACACACAACACGGTTAGCTCTCTCATGACCAAACCAAGAAATGGGACCAGTGAGAGAAAATAAAATCCTGCCTGTGATATCTCTCACAGTTTATCTAAATAACCAGGGAGGGTTTGAATTTTAAAATTCATTTCAATTTCTATTTTTGCAGGATGCTGGCATAGCTTTGTAAAAAATCGTTCTAAAATGGGTGGCCTCTCAGATTTGGTGCTCCCTTCTGTACAGATCCCAGCTCTTGAATGGAACACTCTGCAGTGTCCTGCTCAGTAAGTAAATTAATATTCATATTTTTTTTGTTTTCTTTAATTAGTTTTGCTTATTCTACTAAGGCAGTTCTTAAGAGTAATATTTGTTAACCCTTTTGTTTGATTATGATATTGGTATAAGGCATAAACAGTTTCCAGTTAAATCCTACTTAACGGACATAAATTCCACCATCGCTGAAATAAAAATAATACTAAAAATCAGTGAATTAACCGAATTTAATGAAATTTTCAGTGTTGATATATTAATGAATAAACAATATAATGCACCAATTATTATTTTATTTGAAAACTCTTATATTTTTTCAGGTCGGTTAACTTTGAACCACGTATCTTTGAGGCGTAACACAGATTCACAAACATACGTAGTTCAAATTAACTGACCTGAAAAAATTCAAAAGTTTTAAAATAAAATAACTGGTGCATTATATCTTTTATTCATTAATGTATCAACACTGAAAATTTCATTAAATTCGGTTGATTCCCTGAATTTTTTTTTTTTTTTTTTCTTTCGGCGGGGTGATCTACAATGGTGGAATTTATGTCCATTAAGTAGGATTTAACCCAGTTTCCTGTCTAATATATAAAGCAGTTTGATGTTATATTCTGGGAAAAGTGAATTCTCCAATTACTATAAAATATCAGATGAGTAAAAATACCATTTTAGAAATGACGTTTTACTTACATCTTGTGACTGTCAATGCTGAACATTAGATATTGATTGTCAGTATTTTGAAATGAGGCTTAATATGAATAATTTTGTTATCCTCATCTTAGTGGTATGTATAAATACAACATTCAGGCTGCTGTATCCTTGAGCCTTGTTCAAGTGTTACCTGTTTACCTTAAACTAAAGTCATCTTCAGACGATAACCCTGAGTTCAAGCATTGTTTCAGAGCTTTAACTCTTATTAAATTAGTAGTAATGATATTAAAGCTCTGAAACCACACTTGAACTCAGGGTTATTGTCTGATGATGACTTTAGTCTAAGGTAAACAGGAAACACCTGAACAAAGCCTGAGGAGACATCGGCCTGAACGTTGTGTTTATACATACCACAATAAAGATGAGGACAACAGTCTGAAAAATCAAAATTATTCACATTAGATATTGACTTGGACATTGAAGAACCATTTGTAAATTTACAAAATTTATTCTCTGTTGACATTTGATATGTCAAATTCATACTTACCCAACCTTTGGGTCCTGTGTGCAGTGGTTTCGGCCATTGGACTGGTAAGATATGTAATATCAGCATGATCCCAGGGCACCATCTCCCTCCTCGATTTAAAGGGACAGAGCTGGGTTTATTGCCCAGTGTCTGAGGTGCCTCAAAAGAGGAATGCCAAAGGGATACACACAATTTTTAGCACTGGTCATACATGAGCTTCGGTTTGTGCATGGCTCCCTATGTTAACCAATCCTTGTGTTCAACTGACATGGAATGTCAATAAATGACATTTTCTTACGATATTGATTAAAAAAAAAAAAAACGCCCCTATTATTCGTGGGTAAATGTCCTCTCTGGCATTTTAGGAGAAGAAAATACTTAATAAAATCCTGCACAGTATCCTCTGAGGGCTTTGACCCTTTCAGTGGGGATGGTGGTTGGGTCTAAAATCCAAATCACCTTGTTCAATTGCTTCGCTTCAGCTCTAGATTCCAAATGACTTTAGGATCTAACTAAATCTCTGACCTATCTCTCCGAACAAGGGATATATCTCCTCCAGTCAGAATACAACTTATTCCAACACCAATTTCTTTTCTAAAATTACTTTATTCCACATCATTAAAAATTCTGACTTTTAACCAATGGCTATTTTGGTCGGAGATTTTTCAGACAAAAAGTTTTGTTTGTCTTTAGTTTAAAAAAAATATTCCTAATTGCTATTGATCATGCTGAGAACTTCAAATGTTACATCCACAATTGCAATTGATCATGCCTAAAACTTAAAAATTTGACAGCCATTTAACAGCATGTATCATAGGATCATCGAAAATCATAAATTACCATAGTCGGATAAGGGTTAATCAAGCATACAGCTATGTCACTTTTGAAGATAATGTTGTTTTTTTTTCCCCATTTTAATGTTATTTATTTTGTTTCTTCATCAGACAAGACCAAGAAGATATCAAATTGATTCCTATTGCCTACAACTTTAATCTAAAAATTGTGGTGGCTCCTCCCGTTGTTTACAGCCGACCAGAAGAATCGGAGCAAAAAGGCCAGGTAAGTTAATATTGACAATCATTTGCTTTACAAATGTGAGGGAAAGGTGTTGGAATATTTTGTATATAAGGTGTGCTCCAATTCCCCACCTGAATTTATAGACTAGCTGAGGTCACGTGGTTTATTCGTCCGGCCAATCAACAACTATTATGCATGGTTGATTCACTACTTAAACACCGATACTTGCCACAGTTCACTTGCAATAATTGAGGAGGAACTTACAACCATTGACAAAGGAATTGAGGATTCTTTACCAAAGGATTACCAAAGATTTCTGCTGGACAAGCGCTCTTGCTTGAAGGCCTAAAGGATGGCACATAAGATTGTAACAAAATGTTTCACTCCAACTAGACAAAACAGGTGCTTTTTTTTGTCTTGGTTGAATGAAGTAAGCAGTGGGAGATATTTATGACCCAGTCAAACTGTTACCATCCTCCTACCTTTTTCCCACCCTGTCGGCTGGAGCTGTAAAATACACCAACTGCACTTCTGCAGAGGGGTAAAATCCCAATGAGGCCACTTGTTGGCTGTGGGTGGTGACCCATAATGTTTAAGGATGGAGTCCTGGTGGCTGAGCAGTCCATGACATGCAACACTTCACTTTGGCCCTTACTAAGGCTAGACGGGTGGTTGGAACAGCCCCCTCCAATCATTTGGCTGGTAACGTCAAGCCCTAGCACATATATGATTGTCCCAACCCTATTGCCATTATAGCAACTTCCAAACCCTTTTTATGATATATGTGCTCGAAGGCGGTTGCTGAGGGTTTTAGTGTCCTGGGTATGACGTTAAACTGCATCTAATGGTGAAGTTCCAATTCTGGAACTCTGGGGAATACCCCTATTATCACCATTACTTCCAGGTCCACCCTGACCCGAAGTGGTAACACCTGTTAGGGTTCCATCTATGAGTTAAATAGATAAAAAAAATTAGTATTAAAAATTTGTTTTAAAAAAAATTGAGTTTGAAGAAAAAATTGAATACTCGATAAAAATGAATAAAACAAAATCTATTTGGCATAAAATAATCCTAGATGGGTTAACATGTCATAAAATCCAACTAACAAACCTACCTTTTTATTTTACTATTTCTCTAAATGTTTGAGATGAGGCTTGAAGATTAGTATTATTAGTGTTATTCGGACTATTGTCCCCATCTTCATTGTTATTTGTACAACGTTTCAGCCGATATACCCTCCGGCCTTCTTCAGGTATTTCTTGTTGGACTCAGTTCAAAGTTCCGTGATGGCTCCCGAATACGACAAGAAGGTTCCCAAGTCCGAGAAGGTTCCCGAGTCCGACAAGAAATACCTGAAGAAGGCCGGAGGGTATATCGGCCGAAACGTTGTACAAATAACAATGAAGATGGGGACAATAGTCCGAATAACGCAAATAATACTACCTTTTTATTTATTTATATTTTTATCTAAAATTTATTTGTCTCTTTATTTTTAGGTTGACTTGTTGGTTTGTGGTGCTGCATTGGAAGTGAATGTGACCAGTGACATGGATTTCTTTGTCAGTATCAATCAGGTGTTGTTACTACAGCAAGTCTTGCAAAAGAATATTGCTTGCTTTTTTGATACGGACAATGATGGGGAAAGTTCCCAAGCATCAGAAACTGTGGACAAAACAAGTGGAACACACCTTGAAACACCCCAGGTTGCGGACAGTGGCCTTGGTAGTGAAATCTCAGCTACCATTAACTACAAGATCATGGGGAACCGCGGACCAAAGCTCCCATGCCAAAACACAGGCCCTTCAATTTCAAACTCAACCTCCCTCTGCTCCAAGGATGTTGTTTCTTCAACTGCTGTATCTATTCCCCTGGAAATCCTTCTGACTGCAGGGCGTATATCTTGCATGTTTTATACCCACACCTACAATGTGCCTCAGAGTGCGACCCCTGCAGTTGTAGCTCTGGTCCCTCCTCCACCTCCAACCCCCAAAAGCCCGGTGAGCAGTGAACATTTACCGAGTCCTGGTACTGTACCTTTTAATCTGTTAAATATGGGTTACAAGGAACAGGGACAGATCTCTGTGGGTTCAGATTGCAGTACAGAGCGGCTGTCGACTAGTGATGCTGGGTCCGATAAATTTTCCTCCTCGGATCTCAACCAAATACCACACATTGTGCCTTACCTCTATCTCTATTTCTCTCAACCACACACTGTTGTGACGGTGCAGCCAGAAACGCAGAAGTTTGAAATGTCTTACTATGATGTCATGGTTAAAGGGCCACCTTCTGGTTATACACTTCCTGGTATGTATATGTCTATTTTGTTAGGGTATGGCAAAAGTATTTTCATTTTTTTACTGACCTTTTACCCAAAGCTTATTCCAAGTATATATGTTGTGTTACGCCCTCTCTTTAAGGAGCATGCTATTCTTTCCAAAAGGACTTTTTTTGGTTTTTTTTGTGGTAACTCTGAGTTAGAAAGAATCGAACAGCAATCAATTTGTTTGCTTGTTAAACAACAACTTTATTATCACTGTTGAAAATTATTAGTAGTAACTGTCACTACAAAGAGGTAGTGAGGGGGAAGCACATAAGTGTCAAGTCAGAAAGAAAGAAAGAAAATGAGATAGATGAGATGTAGCGAAATTGAATGGCAGAACTGTGACCTGTGCAGGAATATCCAAATTGGATTTCGAATTCTATCTATTAACGAGATCTCTATGAAAATCTGAGTTAGATTTGCCTCATACTTACCTGGACTAAGAGTTAACTGTGATCAGCTAGGCTGTTCTCTCAGAGCGAGGTCCAACCATTGCACTACGGTTAGGTTGACCTTTGCGATCGTCTCAAATGTAGACAACTCGAAGTTGCTATTTCTAAGTGTGGGGTCTGCATACACGCTCACCCACAGTTCTGCCCTGCAATTTCGCTACATGAGATATTATGGCTATTTGGCTAAGTCCAGCTGACGTTGTGCGTGTTTCTTCTCTTGCCACTTGTCTTTCCCTCTCCCTTCTTTGTATAATTCTAAACATTTTAATTATTTATTAAACTCTAATTGGTTTGGTGCACATGAACATTTCAACGAATATAAGCTGATTATTAACAACATATTTTCTGCCATTCTAACATCGGAATTTTGACATTATTCTGGTTGTTTTTATTTCAACCAAATATTTCACTAACAAATTCCACCATTGTTTTCATACCAGCCAAATATCTCTTCGGCATCATCTTTTTTTTCTTTTCTCTTTTCTTTCGATTCCAAAAACCTAAATCACAAATTACAAACTACTGAAATAGTTGCTTGAGATCCCTAATTATTTTACACGTTTCTTATTTCCTTATACAAAGTTCATTCAATAAATAAGAGTAATTTAAAAAATTGATAAATAGAATTTTTTTTCCATAAATGTAAACTCTGTATCGTTTGGAATTGGTTCCGAGCAAAAATTATTTTAATCTCACAAAAATATTTGTTTGGAGGTTTTGCAAAATGCTGGCAAATTTATTGTCTGTTTCTATTTGAATTTCAGTGGAAGAATACAAACTGTTGCCTGAATATGCAGATTTTAATGAATACTGGATTGAAACACGAGCTGGCCAGCCCCATCCCAAAACTGGAGTACCTCCCAGTTTCTTCACACTCCGGATATCAGACTTTCTTAACAAACCTGGTAAGTTTTCATCTATTTTAATCTTTGGATTCAGCCAAATGAGGACATTTTTGCTGACTGACCTTTTGAATTGATATCTTGTAGTTAGAATATTTAAATTTATGCAAATGTTATGATTTATTAGTTTCCTAGGACTATTACTATTGTTATATATATATATATATATATATATATATAATCAATGGTAATATTATGGTTTCACACTCATAACTTAAAGTTTCATGGTAATCCAATCATCAGATGAGATCAGTGGTTGAGATGTCAAAAACCAGTCGTGAAATGGTTGAGATGTTAAAAATCAAATTTTTTAGCGTTTATATGAAGCATTTTTCACGCGATGGGAAATGTAAAGCCAAAAATGTTTTTTTTTAAACTGTGGCTTGTTTAACGTTTGTGACGTGGATTGTGTTCACGTGATGTAATGTCATGACGTTAAATTTGTATTAAAAAAACATTATAATCAAACAAACTTGCATTGGTGTTAATGCATGTGGTGTTCAGATGAATTTTTTATATATATATATATATATATATATATATATATATATAATATGTGTGTGTGTGTGTGTGTATGTACAGTGTGTGTGTCTGTGACCTAACAAATAATTTGAAAACGTTTCTTTCTTAAATCTTTATCCCCCAGCTCGTGTCTCCCTGCAAATGGAACGTCCTCTGAAATTAAATGTCAGTCCTGACAAATTGTGCCTGACACAGGAGATTGTTCAACAGATCCAGCAAAGTCTTGGCTGTTCTGCAAATGCACAAGAATCGGCTTCTAATGAAAAGACAGGCAAATCTTCTAAAGGTTGGTGATTTGTTTTTTATTTTTATTTTATTTTTAAGAATCATTTGGTCACCAAAGCTTTGGGTTGTTTTTTGGTAATCTGAACATTAGCTACATGAATGAGAGTAACCTCCCCTTGTTTGTTTCTTTTTGCGGAAGCCATATGTTTTGGTTGGCCATGTAGCGTTAGTTTAATATTTGCCTGGGAGAGTTGTCTGCGTGGTTTAGTTTGCTGGTGCCCACTAGGGGGCTATAGTATTTAAGCGCTGGGTTCAAACCCTTTCGGCCTCTTTTCCTGTTCCAGTAACTACGAGACACATGGAGTAGACACGGTCTACTCCGTCTCGTTGGGGCTTTTGGCCCCACTTACATTACTGTAAGTTCTTAACACAGCATGGACTATCCCTAGTCTCATGTCTGTGGCTTTTATATGTTATCTTGTACCATTCATGAATGTGTTATCTTTCTACATGTAACTTCTCTTACTTATGTATTTTGTATCTCGTCTTATCCATGTGCTGTATTATATTGAATGTTTTATCTGTTAACCTTCGTCGGAGTTTTGTATATCAAGTATATAACTTTGAACTATTCTTACAGCCATTTTCATTTCACCATAAATCTACACTGAAAATACATATTTGTTCGAATCAATACAACTGCATGTTTTAACCCCAAAATATCATAAAATGTGTTCTTAATTTTGCTGGTGCATTATTTGAAATAAACTTGGTACTCTATGAGGAAGTTCGTCCCGGTCCCCTGCCTCCAAATTTGCTGTTCGGTGATGTATCAAATTTCAACCCCAACTATAACCGCTAGAGCGGTGTTACTTGAAAGAAAACAACCAACTCAAATAACAATCCCAACTATCTTATCAACGCCTATTTGAGGGGGCGGGGGGGGCTTTTTTGTCTTAATTCTAATTTTTCTTTTTTTGTCGTAATTCTTATTAAAACATTAAACCGTTTTTTGTCGTAATTCTAATTTTTCTTTTTTTGTCGTAATTCTTATTATCGTAATTTGTCGTAATTTGTCGTAATTCTAATATCGATATTTTCGACAGATAGATAGATAAACACAGATAAACACAGATAGATAGATAGATAGATAGATAAACACAAACGATATAGATAGATAGATAGATAGATAGATAAACACAACGATATAGATAGATAGATAGATAGATAACACAACAATATAGATAGATAGATAGATAGATAGATAGATACACAACGATATAGATAGATAGATAGATAGATAGATATAGATAGATAGATAGATAGAGATATAGATAGATAGATAGATAGATAAACACAACGATATAGATAGATAGATAGATAGATAAACACAACGATATAGATAGATAGATAGATAGATAAACACAACGATATAGATAGATTAGATAGATAGATAGATAAACACACGATATAGATAGATAGATAGATAGATAAACACAACGATATAGATAGATAGATAGATAGATAAACACAACGATATAGATAGATAGATAGATAGATAGATAAACACAACGATATAGATAGATAGATAGATAGATAGATAAACACAACGATATAGATAGATAGATAGATAGATAGATAAACACAACGATATAGATAGATAGATAGATAGATAAACACAACGATATAGATAGATAGATAGATAGATAAACAGATATAGATAGATAGATAGATAAACACAACGATATAGATAGATAGATAGATAGATACACAACGATATAGATAGATAGATAGATAGATAGATAAACACAACGATATAGATAGATAGATAGATAGATACACAACGATATAGATAGATAGATAGATAGATAGATAAACACAACGATATAGATAGATAGATAGATAGACACAACGATATAGATAGATAGATAGATAAACACAACGATATAGATAGATAGATAGATAGAGGTACTCTATGAGGAAGTTCGTCCCGGTCCCCTGCCTCCAAATTTGCTGTTCGGTGATGTATCAAATTTCAACCCCAACTATAACCGCTAGAGCGTTTATCTATCTATCTATCTATCTATATCGTTGTGTTTATCTATCTATCTATCTATCTATATCGTTGTGTTTATCTATCTATCTATCTATCTATCTATCTATATCGTTGTATCTATCTATCTATCTATCTATATCGTTGTGTTTATCTATCTATCTATCTATCTATTTATATCGTTGTGTTTATCTATCTATCTATCTATATCGTATCTATCTATCTATCTATCTATATCGTTGTGTTTATCTATCTATCTATCTATCTATCTATCTATATCGTTGTGTTTATCTATCTATCTATCTATCTATCTATATCGTTGTGTTTATCTGTGTTTATCTATCTATCTGTCGAAAATATCGATATTAGAATTACGACAAATTACGATAATAAGAATTACGACAAAAAAAGAAAAATTAGAATTACGACAAAAAACGGTTTAATGTTTTAATAAGAATTACGACAAAAAAAGAAAAATTAGAATTAAGACAAAAAAGCCCCCCCGCCCCCTCAAATAGGCGTCGATAAGATAGTTGGGATTGTTATTTGAGTTGGTTGTTTTCTTTCAAGTAACACCGCTCTAGCGGTTATAGTTGGGGTTGAAATTTGATACATCACCGAACAGCAAATTTGGAGGCAGGGGACCGGGACGAACTTCCTCATAGAGTACCATAAACTTGTTATTAAGAACACATTTTATGATTTTTCGTGTTAAAACATGCAGTTGTATTGATTTGAACAAATTTGTATTTTCAGTGTAGATTTACGTGAAATGAAAATGGCTGACCAAAGCATATGGCTTCCTCAAAGTGAAACAAACAAGGGGAGGTTACTCTCATTTATGTAGTTAATGTTCAGATTATTGTTTTGTTTTTTTTTGCTGGGGTTGTATGTCACTTAATCTCTAACATCTGAGTTAATAGAGAACAATTGAGTGAAAGTTATACAACTACCCTTTCACTATAAATATATATCTGGATGTTTAGTATTAGAGTCTTTATGTCCTGGGTATGATGTTAAACTCTATCTGATGGTGAGGTTCCAGTTTTGGAGGTCTGGCGAATGTGGAGCACCCCTTTATCACCATTGCTCCCTGGTCCACTCTGACCCGGAGTGGTAGTACTTGTTAGGGTCCCATCTATGGGTTAAATAGGAAAATGTGTTTATAAAAAAAAAATTGAATATCCATTAGGAATGAATTTATTTCAAAACTTTATCGGCATTAAATGACCCACTGAGGTTGATATGCCATAAAACAAAAAACAAACCAAAAGAAAGTTATTGGGTATATATATATTTACCAATCCCTCCGCACGAGCAGGATACGACACAAGGTCAATTTCTTAAACTGAGTTTAACAGATTTGAATTCAGAGTTTTCCTTCTCCTAGACTGGTTACCTAGCCATGGTTAAAGAACCCAGTCTGCCCTGCTATTTACCCATAGCTGGAGGGAGATTAGGATTCATACCTTTCCCAAGGGTATTAGTGCTAAGTGAAATCTAATTGCCATGTCCAGGATTTGAACTCGGGCGATGAGTCCATTTCCCATGACTTTAACCATTACACCACGCGCTTCCTACAAACGCGCTTCCTACAAACGCGCTTCCTAATAAAGTTATTGGGTATAGCAATGCATGTTTAGTTATCTGGTAAAATCAGCATTTCTGCTGTGGATTTGTATATTAGGTATTTATATGGGTAATTTTGTAGGTCTATGAGCCTACATCCTTGATAGGAGGCTAATTCTTTTCAGAAAGTTCAATTCTTTTTTTTTTTTTTTTTTTTTTTTTTAGGAAAAATGATAAAGATTAGTATTATCTGCGTTATTCGGACTATTGTCCTCATCTTCATTGTTATCTGTACAATGTTTCTTCTGATGTGATTTCTGGCCTTCTTCAGGTATTTCTTGTCAGACTTGGGAGCCTTCTCAAGCTCGGGAACCTTCTTTTCAAACTCAGAACCTTCTTGTCTTGAAGGTTCCCGAGTTCAAAAAGGAGGTTCCCAACTCCAAGAAGAAATACCTGAAGAAGGCCTGAGGGCATATCGGCTGAAACATTGTACAGATAACAATGAAGATGAGGACAATAGTCCGAATAATGCAGATAATACTAATCATCAAGCCTCATCTCAAACATTCAGAGAAATGATAAAGATGTTTAAAATTAATGATAGGGTAACTTGAAAATGTATTTTTTTGTTTAACCTCCAGATCAAACCATGGCTGTGTTGTCCCATTTGAGTTGGATGAATCGATTTTCCTTAAAGACAGAACAAGTTGTGGTTCTTCTGGAGGCCAAACAGACAGAGAGATCTCCAGGAATCATGACTTCACTAACATCCATCAACATGGAAGTGACACTTCATCAAAATGAAATTGGTAAGTGTTGTAAGATTCTTTTTTTATTTCATTTTATTATAAATTCTTATTTATTTAAAAAAAAATTAGAAATTAAATATAATTAAGGTGATCTAACTACATATGAGAGGAATTCATTATGTATGAAAATGACATATATATTGTAGGTAACACACACACACACACACACACACACATATATATATATATAAACTGATGCTGATAGCTTTTTAATTTAGTGCATTCTGGGATGCATGTATTTGATTTGAGTCCCAGGAAATTTGATGGGTCCCAACTAAAGTTCCTTATTTTATTATATATTCTTATTTAATTTTTTTTTAATTAGAAATTAAATAAAATTACCAACTACATAAGGGGCCGGTTTAGCACAGTAGAGCACCTGCCAAGGAATCGAAAGGTTCTGGGTTTGATACCGGTTCCCACTAACTCAGCACATAAGTGGCACAGTTTGGGTAATCTGTTCTGAGCAGTAAATTTTGGAGCTGACGGTATGTGTAGCACTCCACCTTAGCAAAAAATCTCTCTAGGTGTGGTGCTAGTGAAGAAGAGATAGACTCCTTCGCTGTCCGACAATAGGCCACTCTGTGAACTACATACAAGAGGAATTCATAATGTATGAAAAGGACATATATATTGTATGTAATACACACACACAACACACACACACACACAACACACACATATATATATATATAATATATATATATATATATAATATATATATACTGATGCTGATAGCTTTTTAATTTAGTGCATCCTGGGATGCATGTATTTGATTTGAATGAGTCCCCGGGAAATTTGATGGGTCCCAACTAAAGTTCCTTATTAAGTTATAGTTTTTATTTATGAACAACTATAACCATCTAATCCCACCTTATAACTCATACAGTGTAATTTGTTTCCAAGAAAATATTGAAATGTATTTACAGTTAATTGGAAATGGTGAGGGAAGAAGAAAAAAACACTAGGACGCATGGATACAATTTTACTGTGTCCTTTTAGATTTTATGCATCGGTGACACAGGATGTGTACCTATCTGCATCTCGGTATATAAACAAATCTTTGGTACAACTAATATTATATGAGAATTTCAGTAGAGGAATCCTATTTTACTTAAACATGATCAACTACCAAGCAGAGAGAGAAAGAAAATTAAGAGGAGGAAACTTAAGGCCCTTTTGACTAGTGCTTTTTACCGTTTGAAAAAGGACTGGTCGAAAAGGGCCCTTAAGTTTCCTCCTTTGTGTATTAATGATTTTGACTATGACTATAAATCAAATACTCATTGATAAACTTAGGCAATTCCTAAGGGTATTGTGATGTATCAGTGACATAGTTTCAGTTACAGTCACACAGAATTTCCATAGTAATAAGAGCGATTTTTCACACCAGCATAAACTGATCGTCTTTCACTGGAGTCTGAGTGGCAACAATTTCCTCAGGTGTCCAGGACTCTTCTGAGTATTTTAGCCAATTTAAACAATGCTGTTTGGATGGTCTCAATTTCCAGTTCCTCTAGTCTGTTTTTAAACTTTGGGAGACTGTTAACTATAACTGGTATCACTTTGACCCTCATATTCCACAATTTTTTTTTTCAATTCTCTAGCAAGGTCCAGGTATTTGTCTTTTCATTTTCTTTCATCTTCACCCCGTGATCTGCTGGCACTGCAAAATCTACCAGTTGACAAGTTCTCTTTTTCTTGTTACTCAATACAGAAAATTTTATGTCTTTCATTCTCAAGAACAGATTCTGGTTTATGCATATACCATTTTCTTGTACAATTCCCAGTGGATCACCTTTCCAACCCAGTCGTGCCTAGCCTTGTATTCATGTTGTGCTAGTTTGCTGCATTCACTTAATACATGGTTGATTGTCTCATCTTTTTCACCTCACACTCTACATTCGTGTTCTATTATTATTATTATTATTAATTATTATTATTTATTTATTTATTTGCAGGACTTGTGAATGAAATTGTGAGTAGTTTAAGCCTGAAAGATCTCCAGTTAAAAACTTGCTACCTAAAGCAGACCCCACTGGCCTTTATTGGTCCTTCAACTCTGAATTTTACAATGGCATCCCAATGGTGCACTCACAGCGGACCTGACTATTTACCCAAGTCAGTGTTGACATTAGAAACTGGTTTATTACTTGTTCACTTTGGCCAAGAACATCTCCTTTGCCTGAATCATTTTACAGAACAATTCTTCAAAGAATGTGAGGTAGGTATAGAATTTTAATTAAATTCTTCTCTTGGATTTTTTCACTCAGGATTGTTGTCCATTATTCAACTAATTTTCTCCGCCCTGTCGGCTAGGGTATTAGAATACACCGACTGCACCTCTGCAGGGTAAGACTCCCCCAATGAAGCTACCTGTTGGCCATGGGTGGTGACCCGTGATGCTTAAGGATAGAACCCAGATGGTTGAGCAGTCCATGACATGCAATATTCCACTTTGGTCCTTACTTGAGCTAGACAGGCAGTCAGAGGCCCCATTCGATCAATCAGCTGGTCACATCAAGCCCTAGCACCTATATGACTGCCCCAACCCTATTGCCTTATGGCAAGCCCCAACCATTTTTATCATATGGGTGCTAGAAGGCAGTGGCTGAGGGTCTTCTTGTCTTGGGAATGACGTTAAACTCTATCTGATGGTGAGGTTCCAGTTCTGGAGGTTTGGGGAATGTGGAGCACCCCTTCATCACCATTGCTCCCTGGTCCACTCTGACCCTGAGTGATAGTACCTGTTAGGGTCCCTATTATGGGTTAAATAGAAAAACATGAGTTTATAAACAAAATTGATTATCCATTAAGAATGAATTTTTTAAATACTTTGTTGGCATTAAATGACCCACTGAGGTTGATATGCCATAAAAACAAACCAACAACTAATTTTCTATCTATCACAATTCCAATGTTTTGTTGGATTCATACTAATTATCTGGCCCACCATTTCACTCTCCCTTAATTCTTTTTAGTGTTTTTGTCCTTCATAGTTTTTTTTTTCTCAGAATGTTTTAGATGAGGCTTGATAATTAGTATTATTTGGATTATTCAGACTATTGTCCTCATCTTCATTGTTATCTGTAGAAAGTTTCAGACGATGTGCCACCCGGACTTCTTCAGGTATTTCTTGTCAGACTCAGGAGCTTTCTTGACTGGTCAGTAACATAGAATAATAATAAACACAGCTTAACACCTGTACCCCAGCTATGGTTAGCAGAATGAGAACAGGATACCCCTGTGGACTGAATAAAGGGTTAGGTTCTAAGTTCCATGATGGCTCCCAATTATGACAAAGTATAATAAACTGAAACATTCCGACTTTAGCATCTACAAATAAATTTATCTTTTGGAATACTTTGTTTTTTATTTTTTTTATTTCTACATATATATATATATATATAAACTTGTTTCCCTTATCTCAAGTGTATTGCACGGTACTAATATACTCAGTTCCTGTGCAGTAAGGGATTATAAAACCACTTCTGCAGATAGATATGTTGTTACTAATCTTGATAAGTTATCTGTCTCCAATTTGTTTTTTTTTTTTTTTAAAATTTGTCTTTTTAATTGTCTGAATAAATTTTTTTTTTTAAATTTTTTTAAATTAAAAAAAAAAATTTAAATTTTTTATTTTTAAATCTTTAAATTTTTTAGATTTTTTAATTTAAAAAAAAAATTTTTTTTAATTTTTTTTTTTTTTTAATCTTTTAAATTTAAAAAAAAAATTTTTTTTTAAGTTTTTTTTTTTAATTTTAAATTTGTCTTTTTAATTGTCTGAATAAATTTTGTTGTGTCATTTTAGGGCTTGTTTGGGTCATCTCAAACAGGTGACAGTGAAAACAAATCCCCACCAACTGCTGAGACCCCAGATTATCATGAAGAATTCATAGCTTTAAGTAGCACAGATGATCTGCGAACAGGACGATTCCGCTACATTATGGAACCAGGTCAGTTTAATATTCTCAATTTCTAGCAGAGATGGGGACACTTTTGAGCAAGTTATTTGTTTACCTAACTTTATTGAATAAAAAGACCCTACAAAAATACAAACTGATGACATGAAAAATTTTCATTAACCCTTTATCTACAAGAGAACCCCAAACTGTCCGATGATCAAAATGCCGAATCCCCCGAAAACATCTGAGATCGTCAGCTCAAAAAAAAAGGTTTAGAGTTTAAAAAGAGAAATGAATTAAATGAATACATTTCTATTCAGTAATAAAGGATCAGTGATACTATATTATCTTGTCAATCATTTCACCACGCTGTTGTGGATAGCAGTAGTAGATAAAGGGTTAAGAAAATTGAGGGCAATTTATAGCAATTCCATTTCTTTGCAATATTGCAAAAGGCCTGTTTACAATCATTATATGCCATTATAAACGTGTGGTGTAATGGTTAAAGTCATGGAAAATGAACTCGTCGCTCAAATCCTGGACGTGGTAATTGCATTTCACTTAGCGCTAATACCCTTGGGAAAGGTATGAATCCTACTCTCCCTCCAGCTATGGATAAATAGCAGGGCAGACTGGGATCTTTAACCTTGGTCAGGCAACCGATCTAGGAGACGGAAAACTCTGAATTCAAACCTGTTAAACTCCGCTTAAGAAATTGACCTTGTGTCGCATCCTGCTTGTGCGGAGGTTGGTAAATATATATATATGCCACAATTTGACCTTTTTCAAACTCTGACAACTGCTTACTTACTTACTAGTTATTAGAAAAAAGACTAATCACCAATTATGATATCAAATCAAGAAAAAGAAAATTCTTAGAAATTAGTATTTCTGAGAATTTTCTATTTTAGAAAATTATGACTTTTTACTACTACTAAGGGAATTTGGACACCATAATCAAGGAAAATAATCACTATGTATGTGTAACTGATGTAATGAATATGCATACACCTGGGTACCCCCTCACAGTAATATGATTGGCTGGTGTCAGCCATAAATACAGAGCAAATTAGAGGTATAATGCCTACAACTACGACGTCGCACAGTATTATTATTTACCTGCTCGATTGTACCACTCTGTTATTGTGGCCCACGACTCTGCTACTTCTACTAAATATATCACTTCCCGGGACATATCAATTGGTGACAAAGGATTCAGAATGACCTCACAAGTTAAAACAAAGACCGACAAAAGATTAATCAGCAACGAAAAAAAAAAATACAGTTGACAATGCTTACTAACGAGGAATGTTAGAAAGACTTGCCCGATACTTACAGAAGGTAAGTAATAGTACAGGTGTGATGTCGTAATTGTAGGCATTGTACCTCAACATTGCTCTGTATTTATGGCTGACACCAGCCAATCATATTACTGTGAGGGGGGTACCCAGCTGTATGCATATTCATTACATCAGTAACCCATTGAAGTTACATTGAAATTTGTGACAATAATAAAAAAAATTGTTCAGTTTTTTTACATCTAATAATGTAATTCTGACATGACAAGATAGGACATCACCGCAATCTTTTTTTTTTCTATGTAGTTGGAGGTTTCATGACTATATAAATATACATAAGCCAATTTTATGGAGAAGATTTTTAATTGTTATTAATTCTAGAAAGAAATTGATATCTTTATTTAAACCTTCCTTTGTCATATAGGGCTAACATACCATACTATCCATCTTGGTGTAATGGTTAGCAAGCTAGTCTTTTAGTTCCATTACTACTGAATAGGGACTTCGACCATCACTGGGTGCCCCATACTAGTGACCTTGTGTCACCATCTACCCATAGTGAATGGGTTGGGTAAATACCTACTTTAAAAACTTACCAGTATCAAATTTGTTCATAAATATATATAATTTAGACATGAGCAGCTAACAGATTTAAATGAACAAGTCTCCTCAGTCTGTATATAATATTTATGTCATCTATTTGGTGATATGATCAGCAACACAACATGAGGAATCCCCATTTCTACATCACTATTGCCTACAGAATGTTGTAATGTGTGATTTAACAGGCTGTAAGGCTATCCAATAACTCATTACAACATTCTATATTTTTAACTATTTTTCAGCTGAGAGGGTCCCAGGGTTCTATGGGTCCATTTTAAAAGATAAGAAGGGTAAGTAATACTGTGTTTCCCCAAAATAAGACAGGGCTTGTATTAATTTTCCCTCTGAAATATAACACTAGAGTTTGTTTTTTTTTTGTTTTGGGGGGGTTGAGTATTTGCATTGTATGATGTGATTGTGAAGAATGCTTATTTCTTCCATCTATCTGCTGCGCTCAACTAGAGCTTGTTTTAAGGGGATTAATATGATGTGATTGTGAAGAATGCTTATTTCTTCCATCTATCTGCTGCGCTCAACTAGAGCTTGTTTTAAGGAGAGGGCTTATATTAAAATTATCCTGAAAAATCACACTAGGTCTTATTTTCAGAGGATGTTGAGTGTTTGCATTGTATGATGTGATTGTGAAGAATGCTTATTTCTTCCATCTATCTGCTGCTCTCAACTAGAGCTTGTTTTAAGGGGATGGCTTATATTAAAATTATCCTAGGTTTTATTTTCAGGGGATGTTGAGTGTTTGCATCGCATGATGTGATTGTGAAGAATGCTTATTTCTTTCGTCTGTTTGTCACTTACAACTAGGGCTTATTTCAAGGGGAGGGTTTATATTAAAATCATGCTAGGTCTTATTTTGGGGGGAAACACAGTAGTATAACGTGGTTTATTCTAATGTAAATAAATATATTAATATGAATTCTTTTTTTTTTTCAGGAATGACAGAGAATAATGCTAGTCCAAATCAGATAGTGTTTTGCAATTGTAATAGCAATCGCAATAGTACAATGACTTGGTGTTATGAACAAGCGAGGGTCCTGTCTCATGTGACTATAAGTCCTGTCCCCTTCAGTCTGCCTCAGGAAGAACAATTCCCAAAAGAACAACCATCAAAGGTAAAAACTTTTCACCTTTTTCTTATTAATTTTTGAGTATGACATGCATATGTAAATGAGTCTAAATTTCTCTATTTAGTTTGGCACAAGGTTATAGCTTTTTAATTTAGTGCATCCTAGGATGCATGTATTTGATTTGAATGAGTCCCCAGGAAATTTGATGGCTCCCAACTAAAGTTTCTTGATAAACTGCCGAGTTTTTATCTATGAACAACTAAAGCTGTCTAACCCCTACCTTGTACCCCATACAGTGTAATTCGTTTCCAAGAAAATATTGAAATGTATTTAGAGTTAGCTGGAAATTGTGGGGGAAGAAAAAAAACACTGGGATGCATGGTTACAGATTTTTATGTGTCAGTGACACAGGACGCGTACCTATCAGGATCTCTTGTTGCGTAGCGCCTTCTTTGCTACTCTGAATCGTATATGTTGCTGGTATACTGTGGGTATCTAACCCTTAGACGATATATGTAGGGGGTCGCTTAACAAAGACACAAGACATCTGTATCTAGTAGGAGATTGAACTTTTTATTTCTTTAATTCCCTCGTGGTGCGTGTGGGTAGTGAGCTTGACAATGGGAACTACTAATGTTGCAGGCTGGCGACCGGGAGATGGAAGGGGTGGGCGCACCTCACTGCCCGCTGGCAGCGATGGACCGTGAGCGTCGATCACTCCGTTCACCATCTCCTATCTGACTGTTCGCTTGGGTCAAACCATCTTGCCTTTTGTATATCTCAAATGCCTACGCGCCTCCTTTGTTCGCATTTTATCAACGATCAAATCTATTTCTGGCATCTTAACCCCTTTGTCTCTCCGACCGGAAGTCCTTACTTCCGCTTTTTAACTTCTTCCGGAAAAGTCTTTTGTTACCTTCCGAATTTTTCGCGCCAAAATAAATGCGACGATCGTTAAACCATAATACTCTGGTCATCATCACCATGGCTTGGCTTTGTGAACAAAGATTAAGGGGGTGGTCCATCCTGACTGCAGGCTGATAAGGTCAATGCGAGACAGGCAGGTATGGTCACAATGGTTACAGCTGAAGATTACAAACATGGGTCATATGTATCTATATATATAAAAGAAAGATTCTGTATGTTTGTTTGTACAAAGACTAAGCACACATCCTTTTATAAAGGAAAATTAGTGGATACCAACAAAGACCAAAATTCAATAAAATCCACACCCTATTTTTTTCCAAGTTAAAAAAAACTTTTTACCCTCATTTTTCCATAAAAGCTAAATAAAAAATATAATAAGGGTATAAATCAATGATATATTAAAAAATCAATTAAAAACTGATTAAAAATTTTAAAAAATTAATAAAGGATAAAACATGATAAATAAAAAGTAAATGAAAGAAAAAAAAATACAAACAAGTAGAATAAGAATAACCAACTTAAAAAAAAATAAAAGAATAAAAGGTCATAAAACTAATATATAAAAAAGAATTTTTATTAATCTCTATATAAATATAGATAAGAGATTTATTTTTTAACTTTTTAAAATCCTGGACAACATCAGGTAGCTCTGCTAGTTGGCAATAAAATGTTGACCCATATAATAGGTTAGAAAATTTAATGTTTTTTCTAGATTTTTCTAGTTCTCCTTGTACTTGATTGTATATGATATATGTATTAAATCAATGTCTTTTCTTAGCAAAATGTATTGCTTCTTGTGTTTTACTATTTCTCTGAATTTTTGAGATGAGGCTTGAGGATTAGTGTTATCTGCATTACAATGTTTTGGCCGATATGCCCTCCTGCCTTCTTCAGGTATTTCTTGTCGAACTCAGGAACCTTCTTTTTCGAACTCAGGAACCTTCTTGTAATCGGGAGCCATCATGGAATAAAGGGTTTGGTTGAAAGTTCCATGATGGCTCCCAATTATGAAAAGAAGGTTCCCAAGTCTGAGAAAGTTCCCAAGTCCGAGAAGAAATACCTGAAGACGTCTGGAGGGCACATTGTCCGAAACGTTGTACAGATGACAATGAAGATAAGGACAATAGTCCAAATAATGTAGATAACACTATTCTTGTAGGGATTTTTTAAAAAATTATTTTATTAACCTAAAATTTCCCTTTTTGTTCTTTCTGCTAGATTCCTTGCACATTGCAATATTGGGACTCCTTAATGAACCAGTTCATTGAGTATGTCACTTTTACATTGTCTGAAAATGAAAGCAGTTCTCTACCGTTACCTGAAGTAAAACCATTGAACACTTCCGATTTAACAGCTGCTCAGATGTGGAGAGTCGTCATTCATCAAAAATACTCAGATTTTGAAAATTCACTTCCGTCCACACCATCCGGGTAAGATGATTTTGAAAAAAACAAAATTTTTTTTTCACAACAACAAAAAAGTAACTTTTGGACCCGCAAAATTACAGGGTGTTACCAATAATCTATGCTACCACATAGATTATGCAACACTGTCAGAGCCATGCCATCAGGAACTTAAATTCTTGGTAGGGTTACCCGAGGATATTAGGGCCACAACCTGGACAAAGCAGTTCTGTCGAAAATCCAAAGAAAGCTCTCCATCATTGCCAGATTTTGGCATACTGATCACTGCATCTGTGGAAAATCTGTGCCAAGCAAGAGCATCTCCTACACCTGACCCAGATATGCATGCTGGGTTTGGAGACCGCTTGTGAATTTCCTATTCCTTGTTACTCCTTCCATGAATTCACCACAGTTGAATTCATTGGATGGAGCCAGCTCAATTGACCCAGAGTGTACAGAAACAGAACAGAATTGATGTTGAGCAAATTAACTAAATAGGTGATTTGTTTAAAGTGGTGAACACTTGTATAGAACCAGCCACATTTTTTGGATAAGCTGATAATAGAAGAATGGTGCACCAATGGGCTACAGATTCTTTAAATATCACCCAAAAATTCAGTTTTTCCTTCTAGATTGGTTACCCTACTGAAGCTTAGAGTCCAGTCTGTCCTATTATTTACCCATAACTGATTAAAAAAAAAAAAAGAAAAAAAGATGGATTTATGCCTTTCCCAAGGGCATTAGCACAAAGTGAAATACAAACAGCCTCATCCAGAATTTGAACTTGGCTAAAGAGCCCAATCTGCCCTATTATTTACCTGTAGCTGATTTTAAAGAAAAGATGGATTTATGCCTTTCCCCAAGAGCATTAGCATGAAGCTAAATGCAAACTGTTTCATTCGGAATTTGAACTTGGCTAGCTGAGTCCATTTTTAAATTTTTTTGACAATAAAGACTAATTTTTATTTTACAATATGTACATATCATCACTTTATTACAAGTTGCTTAACTGTACACATCATCCTTTGAATTTTCAAAGTTAAAAATAATTAAAACCGCAGTTTGAATATTTTTCATTACATCTTGTAATATTCTTAAGTGGATGTTAATATTTATCTAAGAAATCCATTGCTTACCCTTAAATGTTTAAATGAATATCCATGTTATTCATTATCCTATTTAGAAGTACATCTAAATTGTTTTATAGAAATGAAATATTTTTGTTGTTTTTCTTCTAGAAGTGAAACTGATGATGAAGCATCTTATCCATGTGTCCTCCCTGCTTCTCTGGCTGCATGTATGAGGGTAGATTCCTGTTTTGTTCCAACACTAGTATCCATGGTACAAGTGTTAGTGACTATGCCAATGATGATGGTTAAATTCAGCAACCATATACAACACTTGGGGAAAAGTAAGAATAAAAGACCAAAAATTGGTACAGTTTAATTGGTTGTTTTTGTTGTTAACATTTTTGGGGGAAAATTAGAATAATTTGCATCGTAAATGATGGGATCATTTACATATTTTAAGTGTTTTAAGTCTTAAAAGGGCTTAACTCTCAAAGCAATGAGAATTAAGTCCTTTTATTCTTCTTCCTAGAAGAAGCTTGTAAACAATGGAAGCCATCTTTGATTCAATGTAATTTTCACAGAGAATATACAATACTTTTCAAATCCATTTTAATGCGTGTTTTTAGCTCCAAAATATTGTAAAATTTCTTCATCAAAAACTGAAATTGACAAAGCATTAAAAAATGTTGAGAATCTGATACTAGGAAAAGTTACCAAAACAACATAATGATAAACTGTAATAAGGTACACTTAAAACAAAAAATTCACTTAAAGAAGGTTAAATAATGGATAGGTTATATTATGAACAATTACACCATGAGGAATAGGACCCAATCTTTATCTCAACATTAAATAACAATAATTTACCTAAAATTTCTTTTAATATCTGAAATTATTTCTGTCTACAGACAACAATTTTATTGTGATTTTATTTTTCGGAGTAACCAGGTATTTTGTTTTTCTTGATTACAGGTGTGCCAAAGAAACTGCATCCATTTATCTTTTATGACAATGAACCTGAAGACCAAGAATGGGCATTGTTATCATTAGACTCTCCTGCCATCATGGGATCACACTGGGGGGGATATGCATCACGGACATCTTTGCAGGTAAAGATTTTACAAGTATTGGCTGCATTATTTTTTGCAAGATACACTTTTTTTTTTTTAATTTTTTTTTTTTAAGAAAATTAATTAAAAGAAAAAAAAATTGCTGAAATTTTCAATGAAAATAAAACAAACATTTTTTCCATGAAAGTCAAAAAAACATATTTTTTTTTTTTTTTTTTATGAAAGTAAAATATTTTCATTTTTTTTTTTTTTTTTTTTTTCAAGTAAAAAGAAAAATTTCTTCATGAAAGTAAAACAAACATTTTTTTCATGAAGTAAGTAAAGTTGGCGAAGTGGCCTATTGTTGGTATCAGTGGGGCAATAAGGGAGTCCATTCTCTTTTCGGTAGCGCTAGACCAGGGTCCTTATAATACATTAGTGCATCCATAGATACACTAACACTGAACATTTGGTAAGGAAAGACAAACGACTAAGAATAGTACATATTAGTATATAAATAACACTAGGTCCTTATAATGCATTAGTGCATCCATGGATACACTAACACTGAACATTTGCAAACGACTAAGATAGTGCGTATCCATCCATGGATTCACTAACACTAAACATTCGGTAAGGAAAGACAAATGACTAAGAATAGTGCATATTAGTATATAAATAACACTAGGTCCTTATAATACATTAGTGCATCCATGGATACATTAACACTAAACATTCAGTCAGGAAATACAAACGATTAGAATTGTGCGTATTAGTATATAAATAACACTAGGTCCTTATAATGCACTAGTGCATCCATAGATACACTAACACTGAACAGGTTTACAGTCAAGTCCTGTTGAAAGCACGTGTTCCTGCTAGAATTAGAATCCGCACAGATCAGATTATGCCATCTGTGCTGCTTGCTAATGCACTGAGTTTGTGAGTATTGGTATTGAACCCGGAACCTCGTCATTCCTAAGTTGATGCTCTAACGACTGAGATGAAAACAAAATAAATTACATTGTTTCATTTATCAAGAAAGTTATAAAACATTTTGTCTGCAAATTGAATACAATTTTATGTGTTTATGGATTATTTATCTTTATAATTTACAGTTTTCCTGTGCCTGTCAGTTGGATGTTGTAGAGTATCGTTATCTCACACAGCAAACAGTTATACAACCATTCAACTTACAAGGGGCGATAACTGTACTTCCTGATGGAGAGGTAATGTTGAATTTCTTTTTTTTTATTTTAAATATCTTTGGTTGTACTTTTAATGTTATTTAATAAGGAGAAACATGTGGTTTTTATAGTCCTTTGGTTGTACTTTTAATGTTATTTAATAAGGAGAAACATGGGGTTTTTTTATAGTCCTCATTTTGTAAAGTTTTGGTGTCATTGGCCATATTTAATTGTGACTAATAATTAACATGTTATTAATAATAATAATTAATGTGATTACACGTATATGTAAGATTTGTTTGTTTAATAAATGCAATGAGTATTGAATGTGTTTTATTTTATAAATGTATACCTACTTTAGCACACCCCTGTATATGTATAGATAGATTAACTTTTTATTAAAAAGTTGCTCAGTGTGTACTTATTTATATGTAATACTATATGAGAAGTAAATACACAAGTGATGTGTTTATGATATGGCTTTTTTTTTTAGCCGACAATTTTTGGGAGAATATGTGCTTAATTGAAGTTGTACCTAATTTTGAAAGTTAATTAATAAATAATTAATTAGGCGGGCATACCTATTTAAATGTAAGGCTAAACAAATAGAGAAAAATCAATCTCTGTATGTACATTTCGGCCTATTAGGCCTCATCAGCAGAGCTATAGATAGGAAGACCACCTTGTGCATGATTCGAAACCCGACTGTCAAGCTGACAGGTGAGCATTTTAACACTAATACTATATATAACATTTGAGAAAAAGGTCATTGGTTTTTGCTTTTTGTTTTATTTGTTGGCCAAGATATTTATTTCTTGTGACTCTTTTCACCACTTATTTATTTTCAGTATCAACTCACAAGTGTTGACTGCAGTATTGATGATCTTGTTGTCAGAGTAGGAAAAGGTGCTATTCACACCCTCCATTGCACTGCTGAAGCCTGGAAACAAATCTTAGTAAGTGAACAATTTGTAATTGATAACCAGGAGATAAAACAATACATCTCTCTGTAGAAATACAATTGTTTTTTCTATAATGTTGGTATAACAACAGTAGCATTCCCAGTTGATTTTTTTTATTTGAGGTTATTGTTATTTAATCACATTAGTTATATAGAGCTTTGTAAATGGAATTCAGAACTGTTTGAATTATGCAAATATCCTCAGTGGTTCAAAAGTTATGAGAATTTAAAGACCTGACATTGGGGGTACAAAAGGGGACATGATATTGTTTTAAAAAAATGTCAAATCACAGACCAATTCAAAACAAGAAATTCAGTCATTTTTTCACCATGTAAGATTCAAAGTGATAATACTTGAAGATAAAACTCCGACAAAGGTTGATAGACAAAACATTTCATATACAGCACAGAATAAACAGGGTACATAATACATAGAGGTGTACATGAACATACATACATAAGTAATACAAAGTTACATGTAAAAGGATAAACATAAAAGCAACAGGCATGAGACTAGGAATAGTCCATGCTGTATAAATCACTTACAGTAATGTAAGGGGGGGGACAAAAGACCCAACAAGAAGGGGGTAGAGCAGAGTCTAACCCATAGTGTCTCGTAGGTCGAGAAGCAGGGAAAGAGAGTGAGAAGTTCAAATCAGCCGCTTAAATACACCCGAGGCCCCTAGCGGGAACCAGCGAAACTAAACGGCCAGACAACTCTCCAGGCAAATACGAAAATAACCCAACAACCATTTCTTCATTTTTGGAGCAATTTTGATAAAACTTTGAATTCTTATGTAAAATCATGTGTTCTTCCTGATTCTGGAAACAAATCTTAGTAAGTGAACAATTTGTAATTGATAACTAGGAAATAAAACAGTATATCTCTGTATAGAAATACAATTTTTTTTCTATAATGTTGGTATAACAACAGTGTATTAGTATATAACTAACACTAGGTCCTTATAAATCATTAGTGCATCTATTGATACACTAACACTGAACAGAATTACAATCAAGTCACGTTGAAAGTGCTGGTTTCTGCTAGATCACCAAAATGAAGCAGCAATGAGCCTATTTAATAATAGGGTAATTCCATATCAAATCATCCAAAAAAAAGTAAAATTGTCACCCACCCACTTCAATTTTCTTATGGCCCCCAGTCCTGCATTTTGGAGTTCTGCTTGCAGCTTTACAAGCAAATTTTTATATAGTGGTGGCAAAAAACTCCTATTGGTTAATAGACTTAGTTCTTACCTTGCCAGTAAATTTCCAGCTTGAAGAGAAACATTTTAAAAATGTCTGCGTTAATTAAAAATTTCATTAATTATTTTGTAAGTTTCAATTAGATCACCTCCCAACTGTAATCTTTTGCTTTTTTTATTAGTTTTGTCACTCTTTGTATGCCCTCCAGTCACAATATTACACTCCAATTTCCATGTTTAGACACTGAAGCCCAGTACAATATTCAGTTATTTCCTATAACTCCAACATAAACAAAGGGGAACCACTCTTGACCGATAAATTATTTATTTATTTTCCCATTAAACTAACCCTAACCCAGTTTTCTTTTTTCCTAATAGATAAAAAATAAATAAATAATTTATCAATCAAGAGTGGTTCGTTTTGTTTATGTTGGAGTTATAGGAAATAACCCAATATTCTATATGAGGTCTTATTGGGGTTTTATATATTTTTAAAACAACCTTTAACAATATTCAGTTATTTCCTATAACTCCAACACAAACAAAGGGGAACCACTCTTAACTGATAAATTATTTATTTTCCCATTAAACTAACTCTAAACCCTAACCCCTTTTTTCCTAGTAGATCAATAAATAAATAATTTATCAATAAAGAGTGGTTCCCCTTTGTTTATGTTGGAGTTATAGGAAATAACCCAATAGGAAATAACCAATAACTATATGAGGCGTTATTAGAGTTTTATATATTTTTAAAACAACCTTTAACTCCCTTGAAATAATATTTTCCAACCATCCATCCAATCAGATAATTGTATATTTTGGAGTTCAACATCCTTTTTAAAGTGTTTCTTTAAAGTTAGATTTAAATATGAAATGAAAATGTTTGATAAATTTGATTTATAAATATCGCATGTCTTATTAAAAAAAGAAAAATTAAATTTCCTTTCATTTCTTTCAAACCCAGAATTATCCTGCCCTTACAACAAATATCTGTGACAAGGTTGTCTTCTGCCACTACATTATATGCAATGACACAAATTGCATGATTCGATTTGGACAGGTAAGAAATACAAAGATCTTTCTTTTTCTTTTTTCGTTTGAAAGGTAAAAAGTAAAAAAAGTAAAGTTGGCGGAATGGCCTATTGTCGGTATCAGCCAGACATCCCCTTTTTGCTAGCGCTAGATTGTTTTTTGCTGAGGTGGAGCACCACATCTACCGTTAGCTCCCCACTTTACTGCACAGATCAGATTACCCAATTTGAGCTACTCATGTGCTGAGTTGGCAAGGATTGGTATCAAACTCAGAATCTTGCAATTCTTAGGCTAGTGCTCTACCAACTGAGCAATTCTTAGGCTAGTGCTCTACCAACTGAGCAATTCTTAGGCTAGTGCTCTACCAACTGAGCCGAAACTGAAAGGTAAGCCAAGAAAAATCTAAAATAGTTGTACTTTTGAGTCAATTTGATAATAATATCATTATTGAGTTGTGCTGATAGCATGGATTCCCTTGACTCTTTTTTGCCATCCATCCCTATTGGCAGGTCCTCTAGCTCTAGCAGCACATCCAGTGTCCATACAGAGCTGATGAATGTAAGTTTATTCTGTTTAGCCAACACTTGGTGTGCCCATGTGTAGAAGTCCATAGGAAAATGTCACTCAATATCATTACTGAGTTGTGCTGATAGCACGGATTCCCTTGACTCTTTCTTGCCATCCATCCCTATTGGCAGGTCCTCTAGCTCTAGCAGCACATCCAGTGTCCGCACAGAGCTGATGAATGTAAGTTTATTCTGTTTAGCCAACACTGGTGTGCCCATGTGTAGAAGTCCATAGGAAAATGTCACTCAAGTTGGTCCTTACTTCCTCAGCATGACTTTCTTATAGTATAAATGAATTATGAAAAAAAAATAACTGATTCGGTAATTAGTTTCCCAACTGCAACAGTTTGCTGACAAAGTCTTTCTGCTTTATTATTTGCCCATAGTCCATCAGAATATTGCAGCAATCTTCAATTATGTTCCATAAGATTCTTGAAGAATCGGAATGGTCTCTCCCAATCTTCAATGTGTACCACGTTAATAAAGCAGGCGGTCACACTCCATCCTGGTGCTTCAATTTGCAGCTTCCAACATTCTGGCTCTTCATGCCACAACAAAATCAACCACTGCCCACATAAAATCTTAAGCATTCTTCCGGGACATAGCAGTCAGATACACCAGGCAATGCTGACACTTCAGATCAAGTGAATGTCTATCATTACAATAAAGCTCCTAAGTAGGATTAGTGTTATATAATGACTTCCCCTCTCACACCAATCTATTTGATGTAGGAATGATTGACAGGTGGTAGGTCAGAGTTGAAATCCTCAGCTATGAGAAACTTTTTTCAAAAATGAACATTGACAATAGGTAAGAACATTTTTCTCTATGCAGTTTCTTATTTCACATTTTACTTTGAAAAGATATCCATCACTGTTCAGACAACACTTTTTCCATTCTAATGTCCTGAGGAAAGTTTGATAAAAAATTGAAACATTTTAACGTCAACTTCACCATCTAGAATGAATAATTTTGTATAATAATTTTTATTTATTTGCAGGTTGGGACCAATGAGAACCACATTTTAAAGTCCCGAGAAATGTATGGTTATGGTTGGTGTTCACACAAGACTTCCAATCAGGTGTGTTTATCTATTCATTGTATTTTCATTAGTACAGGTATCTTCATCAGTACAGGTTTCTTAGAGAGTCTTCGTTCACACCAAGATGAGAACTACATGGATTCTTTAAAACAACAAAACCTTCACATCTTGTAGCATCAGCTGCACAACATATTTATTTTTTCAGTTTTTGAAAAGAGATTGCTTAAAATTGGAGTTTCAGCAAAGATTGATCCTAATTTTACTTCTCGTGTGTTTTTTCTATTGGTATCATCAGTGAGTCTTATTTTTTAGACTATCATTTGCAAAGCCACCAAATATATAATGGATTCACCTCTGTTTAGGGTTCTTGATACGATTCTGGTCACCATTTTAGGCATTTAGGTCTCCTATTGGCAAAATCCAATGGTAGAAAAGAAAAGAAAAGAAAATAGTAGAAAAGAGTGTAGTCTCAGTAGTAGAAAGTGCAGTCATAGTCCTTGAAATCTTATAGAACAAGAGTGTACTTGTAGCAGAGAATCCAGTCATAGTCCTTGAAATCCTAGGTAAAAAGAGTATACTTGTAAAGGTGGGTAGCGGGGTAGCAGGGAATCCAGTCATAGTCCTTGAATCCTAGGTAGAACAAGAGTATACTTGTAGGGAAATCCTAGTTCGGTATCGTCCTTGAAATCCTAGCAGGAATCCAGTCATAGTCCTTGAAATCCTAGTCCAGTCATAGTCCTTGAAATCCTAGGTAGCAGGGAATCCAGTCATAGTCCTTGAAATCCTAGGTAGAAAAAGAGTATGTAG
This sequence comes from Doryteuthis pealeii, assembly GCA_023376005.1. Classification (NCBI taxonomy): domain Eukaryota; kingdom Metazoa; phylum Mollusca; class Cephalopoda; order Myopsida; family Loliginidae; genus Doryteuthis; species Doryteuthis pealeii. Next base: position 71,056,050 of record CM042153.1, read on the forward strand.
CAGGGAATCCAGTCATAGTCCTTGAAATCCTAGGTCTTGTAGCAGTCATAGTCCTTGAAATCCTAGTCCAGTCATAGTCCTTGAAATCCTAGCTTGTAGCAGGGAATCCAGTCATAGTCCTTGAAATCCTAGGTAGAAAAAGAGTATACTTGTAGCAGCAGTCCCAGTCATAGTCCTTGAAATCCTAGGTAGAACTTGTATCATAGTCCTTGGTAGCAGGAATCCAGTCATAGTCCTTGAAACTTGTAGCAGGTCATAGTCCTTGAAATCCTAGGTAGAAAAAGAGTATACTTGTAGCAGGGAATCCAGTCATAGTCCTTGAAATCCTAGTAGACCATAGTCAGTCATAGTCCTTGAAATCCTAGGTATAAATAGAGTCATAGAAATAGTCATAGTCCTCCAGGGAATCCAGTCATAGTCCTTGAAATCCTAGGTCGTAGCAAAGAGTCATAGTTTGTAGCAGGGAATCCAGTCATAGTCATTGAAATCCTAGGTAGAACAAAAATTGACCTTGTTTTCACACATCCTGCTCATTCATAGTGGAAGAGTTGAGTAAATGCATATGTAGATAAAATCTATGTATGCTTATTTGGTTGTCTACAGTTAAATTGGTGAACATTGTTTCAAGGTGGTGATTATTACTAATCAAGTCTATTGTATATACAAGATTTTCTTAATTGTTTTGTTCTCTGTCTTCTCTTAATTATGAAGTTACACTTTGAAATTACTACAGGCTCTATATTCATAAATCCCTTATAAATAAAAACATTCTTTTTTCCCTATCTTTCCCACAGATGCTGCATTTATGTGTGAATGGTGAATCTTGGCATTGGTGTGATCCTTTCTCTATTGACCATGAGGGTCAAATTGTACGCACAATAAACACCGGAACCCACAACATCACATTCATCATTAAAATAAAACCCTTGTCTAATGTTCAAAATCAGGTAAGTCAATTTCTTTTTAAGTCCTCATCTTTATTGTTTTAGCTCAGTTGGTAGAGTGTCCGGCCTGGAACCACAAGGTTCCTGGTTCGATACCAGCCCTCGCCAACTCAGCCTATTAGTAGCAGAGGGATCTGTATGTTAAAGTAAGGAGCTGATGATAGGTGTGGCACTCCATCTCAGGCGCAAAACAATCTCCTTGGTCTAGCACTATTGAAAAGGGGATAGACTCCCTCGCTGTCTGGCTGATGCCAACTTTAATCCACCCCAACGACTTTACTTATTGTTATCTACACATGGAGATGTGCCCTCCGGCCTTCTTCAGTCATGGTTAATAGAATGAGAACAGTCTACCCCCGTGGATTGAATAAAGGGTTTGGTTCAAAGTTCCGTGAAGGCTCAGAGAAGATTGCTGAGTTCTACAAGAAATGCCTGAAGAAGGCTGCCAGGTACAAACAACAAAAGGAACAAATTTGTATTATTTGGACTATTGTCCTCATCTTTATTGTTATCTACGCTATGTTTTGGGTGATGTGCCCGCCGTCCTTCTTCGGTCATGGTTAACAGAATGCAAACAGTCTAATCCCATGGATTAAATAAAGAGTTAGGTTTGAATTTCCATGAAGACTCCTAATTATAACAAGAAGGTTCCCAAGTCCGACAAGAAATACCTAAAGAAGGCTGGAGTGCACATCAGCTGAAATCTTGTGCAGATAACAATGAAAATGAGGACAATAGTCCAAATAATACAAATTATCAAGCCTCATCTGAAAAATTCTGAGAAAAAGGAACGAATGTCACTAGGTTGGTTATTTTATTTATTTTTTGTTTGTTTTAGTCATTCTTGCTGGTTGGTTGTTGGTTGTTTTATGGCATATCAACCCTTTTTGGGTAATTTAATGCCAAAGTCATTTTGATTCGAGTTGCTTACTGTGCCTGCTGTTGCTTAAGTGGTCACCCAACTAAGTATTGAACAGGCCCATCGCTGCTTAATTTCAATGAGGAAACATGAAGGTTGATATGCCATTGAACAAAGAAACCAAAGCATACCAAACCAAAAGACGAGATGTTAAATGATATTGTTCAATTTCAGACTAATACTCTTGGGAAAGGTATTACCCCTCATCCCCCCAGCTATAGGTTAAATAGTACCACTACTGTTCTTCTACAATGATGATTTTGGCATTAACTAACCTATGAAGGTTGGTATGCCATTAAACAAAATCTAACCAAACCAAAAGACGAGATGTTAAATGATATTGTTCAATTTCAGACTAATACTCTTGGGAAAGGTATTACCCCTCATCCCCCCCAGCTATAGATTAAATAGTACCACTACTGTTCTTCTACAAGGATGACTTTGGCATTAACTAACCCATAAAGGTTGGTATGCCATTAAACAAAAAGCCAACCAAACCAAAAGATGAGATGTTAAATGATATTGTTCAATTTCAGACTAATACTCTTGGGAAAGGTATTACCCTCATCCCCCCCCCCAGCTATAGATTAAATAGTACCACTACTGTTCTTCTACAATGATGATTTTGGCATTAACTAACCCATGAAGGTTGGTATGCCATTAAACAAAAAGCTAACCAAACCAAAAGACGAGATGTTAAATCATATTTTTCTTTGTTTCCTAGGTGATCATTCGCGGTCAGTTATTGTTCTCCAATCGCCTCAGCCTCCCCCTTGAGATGAAGTTAGTAACAAATAGAAGGACGGACTCAGAACTGTGCATGTCCCTGAGTCCGATGGACAGTGAAGCCTCTTTGATTCTGGATGATGGGGAGGTTCGTTACCTGAGGCTACGACATATTGGAGTCACATCAGCTTGGTCACAAGAGGTCTTCATTTGTGGTGATCGTATGAAAGATAAAAGATTGGTCAAGGCAAGTCCATTTTTTAATTTTTTTAAAGATTATTTTCATAATAATAATTTCTTAATTTTTTATAATCTTATTATAATGGAGATTGTGTGTTTTTCTGTCTGTAACCAAAACTATATTACTACTCAAGTCACAATTCCCTTAATTATTTACGTCAAATTCTCCATGATTTCATTCTTTTAAAGTTATTAATAAATTAATTTCAGTTATTAATAAAAATTGTTTTACATTATTAATACTGTTGACCATATCTACGTGCTAATAACATGCAATTGTATTTATATATACAACAAAATAGCGGTTTACAGTTTCAACGAGAAGGCTTATTTGCATATTGATATTTAAAATTTTATTTTAATAAATATGTGCTTGGTATTATTGATTTCTAATTGTTTGGTTTTATCTTAAGAAATATAAACAAAAATCTCGTGGATAAATCTTAAAAGAAATTTATTTACAAGAAGAAATAACTGTAATATTATCCTTTACTTCCTATTTTAACTAAATAGTTAAATTAGGAAAATTTACCAATGAAAGAGGGGAGTAATGGAAAATGATGGAATAGTTAGTTTCAAAGTTGTTCTATTTTTCGATTATACCCCCTCTGTTGCAGATCTTTTTATCTGCATTCTTAGTCAGTTTCATTAGCCTTTCTAATTTAATATATTTTATTATATCAAAACTTAAATACTTGCACCCGGAGGGTGCATATATTTGCTAGTAATAATAATTATTTTATTCATTCTTAATTTAATAGTTTATTTGAACTCACAAAAGTATGCACATCCTGAGCGCAAGTATTTAAATTTTAATGTAATAAAATATTAAACTAGCGGGACCCGTAGAATTTCCATGAAATTAAACAAAAAGCAAGAAGAGCAATTTAAGCCAGAAACGATGATTTTCAATTTCATTGCATATAAATCCTACTGTTGTCTTTGCAATAAATAATACTGTTATATCCCGAAATGTAGGATATACAAAATGATAATTAAAAACAGTGAAATATGTTTAACATATAACAATATTTGTTTTATTTATTCTCACTGGCAGGGAATACAGTCGGATGGTTTTGGATAGAGTTCAACTGTGTGTGTGTCATGTGCATGGTCATCACATGGGCGCTGTATGTATGATACATGTGCTCGCGTATCAGGTCGGTCCTTGGTCATAGTGTGCTCACATATGCAGCCGTCCTTTGTGTTATGTGTGTGTTCACACATGGGACCAGTGCCTTGTCTCTCTGCTGAGAGTCCTTATTTAACACAGGGTAGAAATGGTTCTACCCTAAAAGTGACTGAACTAGACCAACCATGCTGACGCACGTGGTCACTAGTTCAAGCATGCTGCCAGACGTCTATACTGTTCAAAACCCCTGTCCAAAGTAACATGGCTGAATTCCCATATCCGGGTTCCCGTCAGTCCCTTAATGATGAAAGAGGAGCAACTCGTTAGGTTACCCTAACAAATACAAAAATAAAAGTGACAAAAACAAGACATGGAAAAAAAAGGTGGGCAGGAAAATTCGCCTGACACTGGCTTGCTAAAACATAGTGTAAATTAAGACTGGAGATATATAACACCTATTTCAGGATTTTAAATGCATTAATAATATGGGTAGTTTTGCGACAAATCTAACTCGGTTAGACTTTAATAGAGACATTGCTGATAAATAAGATACTAATTAAGATTAAATAATGACTATTTCATAATCATTGAAAATGTAACTTAAATAACTAAGGAAATTGTGACATCAATGATGACGTAGTTTCAATTGCAGACAGTTACATAATCACCATTACAATAAAATGCAACAAAGAAATTGATGCTTTTTTTTTTTCTTTTTTTTCATAACTTTTGTTCAAATAAATGAACTCCCTCTTTTTTTCTCACTGTTTTGGTTATTGAAGATGATTGTTATATATTTTTTATTAGATTCCAGTCTTGGACAAGAGTCAGCTTATACACCTGTGGTGTCAGATATTCTACCAAAACCATGGCACTGCCATACAGAAATTGGTAAGTCATTTACTCCAATTTTGTTGTCATTTTTTTCATATTTTTTTAGAACATTGATTTTGGTCTTCAAATCTGTATACAGGATTTTAGATCTGTCAGGGGACCATTTTTAGTGCTGATTTGGCTGCTGGGTCAGCTTTGTCATTTTTTCTTGTTCCTATGTGGCTTGGTATCCAGCATAGAAGGATTTTGGTCTTCAAATCTGTATACAGGATTTTAGATCTGTCAGGGGACCATTTTTAGTGCTGATTTGGCTGCTGGGTCAGCTTTGTCATTTTTTCTTGTTCCTATGTGGCTTGGTATCCAGCATAGAAGGATTTTGGTCTTCAAATCTGTATACAGGATTTTAGATCTGTCAGGGGACCATTTTAGTGCTGATTTGGCTGCTGGGTCAGCTTTGTCATTTTTTCTTGTTCCTATGTGGCTTGGTATCCAGCATAGAAGGATTTTGGTCTTCAAATCTGTATACAGGATTTTAGATCTGTCGGGGGACCATTTTTAGTGCTGATTTGTCTGCTGGGTCAGCTTTGTCATTTTTTCTTGTTCCTATGTAGCTTGGTATCCAGCATAGAAGGATTTTGGTCTTCAAATCTGTATACAGGATTTTAGATCTGTCGGGGGACCATTTTTAGTGCTGATTTGTCTGCTGGGTCAGCTTTGTCATTTTTTCTTATTCCTATGTGGCTTGGTATCCAGCATAGAAGGATTTTGGTCTTCAAATCTATATACAGGATTTTAGATCTGTCATAGGACCATTTTTAGTGCTGATTTGTCTGCTGGGTCAACTTTGTCATTTCCTCTTATTATTACATGTATATAGGATATGAAGTAAGGATGCTGTGTGCTGGTTTGAAAAAATCTTGGAGGCAGTATTCCCACAAGAAAGCAGTTGTACAGCCACTTGCCCACTATCACACAAACCAACCAAGTAAGATGAATGACAGGCTGGTCACTGCTGGAAAAGCAAGGATAAACTCATGTGACATTTTTCTGTGGACACATGGATACATCAGAGTAGCCTGACCAGCAAAAACCTACATCAATCAGCTCTGTGGATTCTGGATGCTGTGTGGAGGACCTCCCAGGGGGGATGAAGGATAAGGACAGTTGGGGAGAAACAGAGAAACAGGGAGAGTGAGTCATGGATATCTATGCTGCTAGCACAACCTAATGGTGATGATGATATAGCGTCCTGTGCCAACTTTGCTGGCATTAAATAACCCACCGTAGTTAATATGCTGTAAAACAGAACAAACTTCTTTTCTCCAAATTTAGAGAAATAATGTTAAACTGTAGTTTTACAAGTTACACTTAATATTTAAAAGAAAAAAGAAATTAATTTCTAGAACTGAAATTATCCCAGCTTCACTGCCAGTATTTATATGGGTATTGTCCAGTAAAACAGCTTTTAGGGTAACAACACTATCATACTCCTCTGCTAAAACAGCACCAGTTGCTCCAGTAGCAGGGATAACTCTATGAGTGAAGTATTTTCCACTTTCACCACAACCCATCTCCTTTGTGAATATCAAATGGTGTTCTGTTCCCTTCGTTTTCTTTAATTGTTAATTTCCATCTGTCCCCACAATCTCTTTGTATAAGAAAGTATCTTAACTCTTAACATCCTGTTGAGAATTTTCCAAGTCCAGAGCCTCATTCCTATAAGGATTTATCAAAAAATGTCCTTTTCATTTAAAGTTAGCTGTTATTTCCCTTAAACCAAATACTTCTAAATATGTTTAATATTACATTTAAACAAAGTCCAGAGTCCCATTCCTATAAGGATTTATCAAAAAATGCCTAAAAATGGTCTTTTCATTTAAAGTAACCTGTTATTTTCCGTAAATCAAAGACTTCTAAATATGTTTAATATTACATTTAAACAAAGTCCAGAGTCCCATTCCTATAAGGATTTATCAATAAATGGCTAAAAATGGTCTTTTCATTTAAAGTTACCTGTTATTCCCCTTAAATCAAAGACTTCTAAATATGTTTAAAATTACATTTAAACGAAGGCTATCATTTGGAGTAGATTAGAAAAATTAATATAACTTCCAGCCAGCTGGAATGAGGCGGTATAGGACGTTAAGAGTTAATCATGTCTTCCATTAACACCAATACAATTATTTTTTTCTGTTTTGTCAATGTGCTTTTGATGGGCATTTTGTTTTTTGTTCTTTCTTTTGTACGGTCTATATTAGACTTATCCAAAATTTATTAAAAAATGATTTTTTTTTTTTTTTTCCAGATTGTATTTTCTCCACTGTTTATTCTCAAGTCTCATTTGCCTGTTCCCCTGTACATTGCTGTGGACACCCCAAAATTGAAATACCATCAACAGGTGCAAGTGCCAAGTAAGGGAAAGGCCTATCAACTTCACTGTCAAGGTGGTGACATTGTTCACTCCTTATCTTTTCAAATGGGGTAAGTTGAATTAAGAAAAACCTTTCTTTTTTTTTTCTTCTATTTTACATTTACTTAATTTTGATGTCATTTGAAGATTTAATTTTTTATAAACTCTTAAAACAAAAGTCAACACTGATATTTCATTTTAATAACTTGACTTTTCCTAATTATAGTGTGTATGTATATATATATATATATATATATATATATATACACACACACATATATTTAGCTCTTTATATTGAGCATTTTTAAATCGGTTTTAGGAAAAAATCCAGAAGTAAATAGTATCTAATGCTTGTTTGCTTAGTGGATTCAATAGTAACTGCAATATATATATATATATATATATATATATATATATATAAGTAATTGGTAATCATCTTCAGAGGTGTATATCAGGTGTGTATATATATATATATATATATATATATATTTTTTTTTTTTTTTCTTCTGATATACACCTCTGAAGATGAAGTTTCTACTTTGAAATCGATAAGACAAAAATAACATTTTTTTTTTTTTATTTTTTATACGCATTGTAATTGCCTTCAAATCATTAATATATTATAATATATATATATATATATTTACCAACCCCTCCGCACATTGATGATGTGACTCAAAATCAATTTCTTTGACAGAGTTTAACAGGTTTGAATTCAGAGTTTTCCTTCTCCTAGACTGATTACCTAGCCATTGTTAAAGAGCCCAGTCAGCCCTACTATTTACTCATAGCTAGAGGTAGAGTAGTTAGATGCATACCTTTCCTAAGGGTATAAGTGCTATTTGAAATGCAAACAGCCTTGTCCAGGATTTGAACTTGGGTCGACAATTCCATTTTCCTACAACTTTAACCATTACACCATGTGCCTCCAATTGATGTATGATGTATATTGGGTAAAATAACTCTAAGTTTACATATTTTCTTTAGCAATTATAAAAGATATAGCTGGATGAGGCTGTTTGCATTTCACATAGTGCTAATACCTTGGGAAAGAATAGTAAGGTAGACTGAGCACTTAACCTTGGTATTACAACCAGTTTAGGAGAAGTAAAACTATGAATTCAAACCTTTTAATCCATTATGACTGAATAGCAAGTTTGATCATCGCTGGATGCCCCAAACTTGTGACCTTGTGTCACGTCCTACCCATGGCAAACAGGTTGGGTAAATACCTAAAATATTTGCATTGTTTGGATTTTTTGACTGATGTCCTCATCTATGTTATATACACAACTTTTCAGCTAATGTGCCCTCCAGCTTTCTTTAGGTGTTTCTTGTTGAATCCCGGAACCTTCTTGAACTCAGGAGCCTTCTTGGAACTTCAAACTGAACAATTCAATTATTCCACCAGGGTAGACAGTATCTTTATATTTACCAACCCCTCCGCACGAGCAGGATGCGACACAAGGTCAATTTCTTAAGCGGAGTTTAACAGGTTTAAATTCAGAGTTTTCCTTCTCCTAGACTGGTTGCCTAGCCATGGTTAAAGAGTCCAGTCTGCCCTGCTATTTACCCATAGTTGCAGGAAGAATTGGATTCATACCTTTCCCAAGGGTATTAGCGCCATGTGAAATTCCAAGAGCTTCGTCCAGGAATTGAACTCGCGTTGACAAGTCCATTTCCTACAACTCTAACCATTAGACCACGTGCCTCCACGTATCTCATTCCGTTAACCCTGACCGAGTACAAGTGTTCAGCTATTTTTTTAAGTATTCTATGTTATCATCGCCTTAGCTAGGATTGAACCTGCAACCTACAGATGATTGTCACTTAGAACTGTAATAACTCAACCCTTATATCCGTTGTGCCATGTGTCCAACAAATTATCAAGCCTCATCTCAAAAATTCTGACAAATAGTACCTAGAATGTTGGGTAATCATAAACTTTGGTTTAGTAAATTCCTACCATAAAATTATGCTTGCGCATTATCTGAAATGAACTTAATTGCTATTAAGAACACATTTTATGATATTTTTGTGTTAAAGCATGAAGTTTTATTGATTTGAACAAGTTTGTATTTTTTTTTGTTTATATCGTACGATAATTCAAAATGTGTTCCTAATAACAATTAAGTTCATTTCAGATAATGCGCAAGTATAATTTTATGGTAGGAATTTACTAAACCAAAGTTTATGATTACCGAATGTTGGTCATTTCTACCTGTGTATCTCTATGTTTTCAATTTGATTATTTTTTTTGTCTCTCTTTCATTATCTGTAGCGAGAGTATGCAGAGATCTAGTCCTGCTATGACCATATCAACTGGTATGATTGAACAGATTGACCGCACCCCTCTTCAAAACCCTGTTGACATTGACCATGTATTGTTGGACTGGCGGGCTGACCTGTCCACTACAGGATGGCCGTACATAAAGTTTCATGAAGATATGTAAGTCAGGACTTTTTTTATTTGAAAGATTTTGTTGACACATGAACTAAAAAAAATTTTTTTTTTGGTTTTTTTTTTTTACAACTTTGCTGCAATGCAGGTAGTGTATTAGTCTGGATGATATTTGGTAATAATGCAGTACTAACAGAACCTGTGGATATACCAGAGTATGATAATTTAATCATTACAACATTTGATACATTCACTTAAGAGCTATTTCAAATTAGTTCAATTAAAATGTATAATATTGTAAGATTCAAAGGTTATGACAAAGTCATAACTCGTTGGAACGCAAACAAACTCTGACACAGGTTGAGGGACAAAACATTTTATATAACAGCACAAGAATAAACAGGGTACATAATACATACATACATAAGTAATATAAAGCAGGGGGGGGTGGCAGTCTACATGACACAGGTTGAACAAAACATTTTATATAACAGCACAAGAATAAACACATATAATACATACATAATATAAAATTACATGTAAAAGGATAAACATAAAAGCAACAGACATGAGACTAGGAATAGTCCATGCTGTATAAATCACTTACAGTAATGTAGGGGGGGGGCAAAGCCCCAACAAGAAATGGGTAGTCATAAGACTACCTCATTGTGTCTCGTAGGTCGAGCAGCAGGCAAAGAGAGGAAGAGAAGTTCAAATCAGCCGCTTAAATACACAAGGCCCCTAGCGGGAACCAGCAACACTAAACGGGCAGACAACTACCCAGGCAAATACGAAAATAACTCCTACAATATTGATATAATCAGTGTATGCAAAAATTGTCATATAGTAGAGTGGGAGTCCTCATATCATTACTTTTTTTTGGGGGGGGGGGCATATCATAGGTTTGGGGAGCCCATGAGACATGAGCACCAGCCCTGGTTATTTTTAAAAAAAAAACATAGCCCTTATACTAGATATGATGAAAGACTTTTAATTTCTCTATCATTCTAAGCTCTGTCGGTTGGGCCTTTAGAATACTCCAACTACACCTCTGCATCAGGGTAAGAACCCCTCAATAGGGCTACCTGTTGGCAGTGGGTGGTGACCTGTGATGCTTAAGGATGGAATCTTAGTGGCTAAGCAGTCTATGACATGCAACACTCCACTTTGTTCGTCTAACCTAAGTAAGAGCCAGTCAGAGAGGCTCCTGATTGGTAGAGCCTAGAATACACTGACTGCATAGGGATAAATGTTTTTTCTTGGACACTGACAAGCAGGGAGACACAAAAAACAGACAAGGACTTGGCCCCATGTGATGAACACACACATAACACACAGTCGAATTCTATGCAAACTCATCCACTGTATTCCCGTTAGTGAGAATAAATAAAACAAATATTGTTATATGTTAAACATATTTCACTGTTCTTATTATCATTTATTATTCCTACATCTCAGGATATAACAATTTCTTTCTGGCTATTACTTCTAGGTCAACTTTGACCCAGAGTGGAGGAGTACCTGTTAGGGTCACATAGATTATTATTTTCTTAAACTAGCAGGACTTGTGGATATACCACAGTATGATAATTTAGTTATTACAACATTTGATATGTTTACTTGAGAGCTATTGCAAATGGTTCAATATGTAAAAAGTATAATGATCTTGATTTAACTCATTCACTTTTTTCTTTCTTTCCTTCTTTTCATCTTTTCATTATGTTCGATTGAAACAGATTAGCATTATTGCTTTTTCGCACTCACTCTCTCTCTCTCTCTCTCTCTCTATCTTTCTTTCTTATTATATTTTTTCTGTGTAGCATCTCCTTTTTCTTCCCTTTCTTTCTCAATAATAAAAACTGAATGGCCCATTATTTTACTGAGGTAACGACACTCATAAGAATTTGGCAGATAAGCAACACCAGATAATCAGGATTTACATCTTCGCATTTCATCTTGGATCATTTGGATGGTCTCATTTTTAACCAGAGGTGTTGCAAGATGATAATCATTGTACAATTAAGGAACACATGTATTAATATAGAGATAATTATAATAGTATTTGATAATTTGCTTTTGAAGCATTGTTAAGTAAAGTATATTATTATTTATATTTTTGAAGGCAATTACAATGCATATATCATATAGCTGCATCCACAACATATACATAGATAGAATTTGATATAATGAAATAATCATGAAAATTAAACTCGGCGAATACCGGGTGTGACGTGTGGAACATTGTACAGCATATTAGGTCTCATCAGCAGTGTATACCTACAATCTCCCCCCGACAGAGATTGAACCGGAGAACCCAGAACACAGAGTCAGAGACTCTAACCCAGGCCACTGGCACACCACACACGAAACTCGCCAAATCAACTTGTCAATAATAAATGCACCACTACTATACAGAACTTGTGTAGGTAGTAGAGTGAGCGTTGAATGCTTGGTAGTTTGAAGCATATAGTTTCTGTATGCAAGGCCTAATTTTTATCTTTATTGACTTTCTATCTATCTATCTATCTCTCTCTCTCTCTATATATATATATATATGATGATAGACTCTCCCGTCGATTTCGATGTATGAGGTTCAGACAACCTCTTTCATCTAACCTTGTGTGTTAATTGCAGGTGACATTTCAGCCCTGCCAATGACTTGCAAAGAAGTCCACAGGTGTGTGCATTATTTGAATGTATTGCTGGGACACTAGCCAATACTCTAGTCCTCTCTCTAGCTTGACGCAGCTTGGTGACCTCCGATGCTGCAAAATCCTTAATACCATTGTAACACAAAGTCCTCCACATTCTACGATTGAGTGCCGTGCTCTCAAAAGTAGCGTAATTATATTTGCAGCTGAGAGGTTACTTTTCAGCTTGTCCTTAAATCTGAGCAATGGTCGACCCACGTTTCTTTTACCAATATATACATATATTCTGTTCTAGCTAATTCTTTTTTTTTCTTTTTTTTTCAATTTTTAATTCTTATATTGCAGTTCATTTGATGTGCCTCCAACAGAACGTATTTCATCTGCATCTTTTGATCCCCTACCTCTGTCCCTTCCGAAGGGGGAACCACCTGCCCCTATCAACAGTGCACTGACTTCCCTCTATCAAGATAGTTGCAGCATTGATTTAGATATCACCCTTTCTGAATGTTGGCCAGGATGTTGCACCATTTTGCTTGACATCACACCATCGTGTCTACTCACCAACAATACCTGCACTGATTTTGTGCTCATTGCACCAAGTGACCAACATTGGAATGTACCGAAAGGAGCAACATTTACACCCACAGGAATACAGGTAAGATATTAGTAAGATTCAAACTTACATCCTCTTTCCTCTGGGCTAACTTGTAAAACACACCAGTTGCTCTACCAACTGTGTATAGCTGTTGAATTGCAGAAAGAAGCAACATTTATATCCACAGGAATACAGGTAAAATATTAGATTCAAATTTACATCCTCTTTCCTCTGGTTGACTTGTAAAACACACCAGCTGCTCTACCAACTGAGTATAGCTGTTGATTTGCAGAAGAACGGTCCAATCTGTAGTTGTTACATAATTATTAGATTCCTAATATTTATGTACAGTAGTGTAAAAACCAAAATGGCTGTTATAAGTTCAGCCGGCGGCCTTGAAGGATTGAATGACAAGGCTTAACCTCATCCTGATCCTTCTGGTGGAGACCGTGAGAATCGGTGGAGAAGATCCTATTCCGGTTTAGATTAGAGAGAGTTTTAGTCAGATCGGCCAAAGCCACGACAGTGGTAAGTCGTGTTATGCACGTGCCGACTCAATCTGCGCAGGTAGCCTGGTGGGGATTTCAGAATAAAATATGATCCAAGTTAAATCGAAGTCTTGTGTTATTATCTAAAATCTACCAATGACACAGGGCTTCTGATAAAAAGAAATCCCCAATGAGAGACCAGACACGAATTCCCCAAGACGAAGTCCAGACGTTGGAAGAGACGTTAGAAGAAGAACATAAGATAGAAAAGATGAACAGAAGAAGAATAGAAGTAAGAAAGGAAAGAGAGTATACAACAGTAGTGAGTTGCAGTAAAAAAAGTAAAAGTAAACGTCCGTGGCAGGGTGGTGACAACAGGATAGTGTCAGAGTTATACCGTCTGACACTCAAGTTTCTGATAGAGCCTCTGAAGGCAGATTGGTCTATCACCCAGTAGTGTTAGGACCACAACCTGGCTAAAGGGGCTCTGGCGAATATCCAAAGGGCGTCTCAATTATCATCAGGAATCAATGGCTTTTGGCGCACATGTCACTGCGTCTGTGGAAAATTTCCTGCGATGGCATCTCGTTCACTTGGCTGGGATATGCATGCGGGGTTTGGGACTGCTTGTAAATTTGCCATATGGTTTTGAGTAACCAATAATAATAATAATAATAATAATAATCCTTAGTAGACAATTATAGATTCAAGTAACTATTCTTAAATCAAATAATTTACAATTATATTGGAGAAAGAGGGGGAGCTCTCAAAGGAGGTTTTGACTTATGAGAAGAAAGCCCCTTTGGTTTCAATTCAGAGTTTTCCTTCTACTATATTATTCATGTCAGTTAGTCTACTGTTGGTTTTAATAACAACAGCTAAGTACAACTCAAGCAGTGTCCAAGACAGCTGGTATAAATAGGAATCAAGAATGATCCATCCATGAATCTGGGTGATTTGGGTGATTCCATTCCTTGAGTTCTGATTGGCTGCTTGACTGCTTGATTTGAATGACATTGTGGAGTCTTATATATACTTTGTCATTTTGCAGTGGACTTTGTAGCATTCGGGTTTGTATTTCAGTTACAACCGTTTGTTGCCCTGTCTTCCCAGTTCAACGGTAATTGGAACTTTAATTATTCTTTATATATCAGTTTCCATACCAAGGTTAAAGAGCCCAGTCTGCCCTACTATTTACCCATAGCTGCAGGGAGTATAGTTGGATTCTTAAATTTCCCAAGTGTATTAGCGCTATCTGGAATTCAAACAGCCTCCTCCAGGATTTGAAATCAGCTACACCCGAGTCCATTTCCTATGATAATAATCATTACACCACATGCCTAATTTACAGTTATATGGTATCAAGTATTCCTATCTAATACTAATAATTTTCAAACAGATACCATAGATGGGATCTTAACAATTACTACTACTCCATTTGTGTTGCATACCATACTCATCTTGAGTCATATTTATGTATAGTGTAATGGAGAAAATTTAGAAAAACAAACAGGATGTTATGATGGATGGAAAATTTATTGTCAATATTTGAGTATTTCGGTTTTTCAGTGGAAACCTTCTTCAGGACTAAGGATTTGTGTGGAGAGAAGATGAAAGATGTTTTCTATGCGTTGAATTAGAAAAATGTGTGGAAAAAAGATTATTTACCGTTAGTTGCATTGCGTTTGTATTTTAAAGTATAGTGTAGTATAGTATAGTAGAGTATATCTGCCCGCCCTGTCGGTGGGGCATTAGAATGCACCTCTGCAGAGGGGTAAGACTCCCCCAATGGGGCCACCTGTTGGCCATGGGTGGCGACCCGTGATGCTTAAGGATAGAGCCCAGGTGGATGAGCAGTTCATGACATGCAATACTCCACTTTGGCCCTATCTTGGGCTAGACGGGCGGTCAGAGAGGCCCCCTCCGATCAATTGGCTGGTCACGTCAAGCCCTAGCACCTATATGATTTTCCCAACCCTATTGCCTTTATGGCAAGCCCCAACCCCTTTTTATCATATGGGTGCTAGAAGGCGGTGGCTGCGGGTCTACATGTCCTGGGAATGACATTAAACTCTATCTGATGGTGAGGTTCCAGTTCTGGAGGTTTGGGGAATGTGGAGCACCCCTTCATCACCATTGCTTCCTGGTCCACTCTGACCCGGAGTGGTAGTACCTGTTAGGGTCCCATCTATGGGTTAAATAGAAAAGCATGTTTACAAACAAAATTTGATTTTTCCATTAAGAATTTCAAAACTTTATCGGCATTAAATGACCCACTGAGGTTGATATGCCGTAAAACAAAACAAACAAACAAGTATATCTGCATACCCATGGTTGTACACAGATGTACTTATCTTCATTATACTTATCTTGTGTATCTCCTTCTATAGCTCTGAGTAGATGGCTTTGTCTATCTGTTATCTTCTATCTTGCTATTTGGGCTGCTAGGGATGTTCTTCTTAATCTGGGCTGGATCTTCTGTGACATCTTATGTTGTTGTGTTGCTTTTAGTTAACAAACACAAGACTTTTCTATTGTTTAGAGCTTTTTATTATTTTATAAGATCCAGATCAAATCAAACATGGATGTGAGAATTTAGTTTACATGAATAGAGCATCATTATGATCTGTCCTGTTCAGCGCTCTACTAAAATCTGACTTTTCTAAACTCTTTCTCACGTTCTTGCTGGCAAACCGGAAGAGGAGGTCAACACGGGGTTAGAACGTGTCAATCATTTTTCCTGTGTTTTTTCACTAAACTGTTAGTTTTGAATCCAAGCTACACTTACTGTACATAATTAATAGGCTACCTATTTGGAATATCAAGAAACTCAGAATTCCATGTTGTTTTTATTTTACTCTTTTAGGAATATTTTCAACTTGGACTGGAAATTGATGGTGAAGTGGTTACATCTGGTATAATACCATTGTCTGAAGAAGAAGTGGCAGCAAGACGATATCGCACCGATGTTGGCGAAGTTCTTTATGTTGATGGATATGTGCACACAGCCATTTTTACCAAAACAATAGAAGGTAACCGTAAGGTAAGGTCATCAAAATCTGTATCCTCTATAGCATTGTGTGTTTAATGGGTGTCAGAACTTAATATGATAAAAAGAAAATGCTGTTCCCTTGGTTATATTAAAATTTTGGACAAAGAATGTAACTAGCAGAAATGTATTGATGTAAACTTGTCTAGGTTTATTTTATGCTTACAGGTTAGAGAATCTTGTGTTAAATCCTACTTAACGGACATAAATTCCACCATCATATGTCACCACGCCGAAAGAAAAATAATACTAAAAATCAAGGAATTAACTGAATTTAATGAAATTTTCAGTGTAGATACATTAATGAATAAAAGATATAATAATGCATCAGTTATTTTATGTAAAAACTTCTACATTTTTTCAGGTCAATTAACTTTGATCCACATATGTTGGTGAATCTGTGTTACACCTCAAAGATACGTGGTTCAAAGTTAACTGACCTGAAAAAAGGTTAATTTTCAAATAGAATAATTAGTGCCTTATATTGTGTATTCATTAATATATCAGCACTGAAAATTTTATTAAATTTGGTTAATTCCTTGATTTTTAGTATTTTTTTTTTTTTCTTTCAGCGGGGTGACATATGATAATGGAATTTATGTCCATTAAGTAGGATTTAACCAAAATTTCTACCACACAGATCAGATTACCTAATCTGTGCTAATCATACAGGGACCGGTATTGAACCTGGAACCTTATGATTACTAGGCGGATGCTCTACTGACTGAACTAAACCAACCCCTGCTCGACCCAAAATATTGGTATCATTGTATTTACCTCGTACCCCACTTGTACGGGTTAGGCACAAGGCCCTATTAACATGGGACCACCCAAAAAACAAAGCTCATGGGTGGCGGGTGAAAAATTGAGTCAATCCCGTCGGCATTCCCCCTCAAGGGGGGCACCTCAGGCACTGGGCAATGAACCCAGCCCTGCCCCTTTAAATCAAGGGGGCAGGTATTGCCTGGGGATAGCTATTAACTTGTAAAGATCCAGGGCCGAAGTCTCATGGCTTCAGAGAGTTAAGCTTTTTTTCATACTTGTAAAATCAAAGATGCTCATCTTGTTATTTGACTTAATTTGTTTATTCTGATTTTCTTCTTTTCTTTTAGGCTTACTTCTTTACCATAAATTCCTCCATTCAGCACAAAATCAGAATCATTACCGTCTCTGAGAGATTCACCATTACCAACTTTAGCGGATCTCCTTATGAGTTGCAAACGATTTGTGTGCCACTTGGAAATGGCAAGGTACGAAACTTACAGACTTTTATTCTTCTTTAATTCTCTTTTCATATTTTCAGACAGCTTCCTGGAAACTATAGTTAAGAACTAACTCAAAGGAATTCTCAAACATTTTCAACAGCTTCTGTTATCAGAGAAAAATAAATTCTTTTATTCTAACAAATTTACAAAATATCTTTTGTTTGAATTTTTAAGATGAGGCTTGATGATTTTTATATATTGTATTAGTAAAGAGTTACAATTCAAAAAAATCTTATTATAATGGAGATTCAGTGTCTGTCTTTAACCAAAACTACTTCATTGCTTACATTACAGTATCCTCAGGAATTGTGTAAGTTTTTCAATAAGTATTTTATTTATAGTCAAAATCACCAATACATAGAATACATCTTATTCATTAATAATCTCTTTATGAAAATCTGAGATTTGCCTCACAACAGCCCATGTTATTAGTGCATTTAAAATCCTGCAATGTGTGTTATATATCACTAAGAAATAAAGGTTTACATAATATATGGTGTGGTTAATTTGCATACTGGTTTTAACAAATAATTTATATAGAAACCAATTAAAATATAGTTAGAATAAGTGTAATCTTTTTTATATACGTTCTTATTTAATTTTGTTTGTCTTTCTAATTTAATATATTTCATTAAAAATAAAACTTAAATACATAAGCCTGGAGGGTGCATATTCTTGCTAGTCTAAATAATATAGAAAATATTTATTTTAAAACAAATATTTTCTTGATGATAAAACAAAAAGAAAATATTGTAATTTTTAGAGAAAAAAAAAAAGAAAAAAAAGAAATTTAAATAAATATGTTTTTCAACATAAATTTGCATTATTTTGCCTTCAAAAATATCTTAATACATTTTGTAATTAATGCTTCTAACACACTATAAAAACAAACAAAAAAAAATCTTTATTTCAATATGCCCGGAGCGGGGAATTATTATTGTTCTTATAGTATTATAAAAAAAATTTAAAAGGAAAAAAAAAATATCTTAAATGATTTCAAACTTCCCACAAATACAACAACTCACGGGACTTAACGGAACTTTACGATCTCTGCCGAATTTTAAATCTCCATCAAATTCAACGGAATTAGACCACAGTTGATTTAACAAACACAGATGGAAACTTTTCAACTCTATAAGAACTCTCTGAAGATGGATTTTAACTCCGAAAATATTAAGAGAAAAAAAAAGAAAAAAAAGAAATTTAAATAAATATGTTTTTCAACATAAATTTGCATTATTTTGCCTTCAAAAATATCTTAATAAATATTGTGACATTTTAAAGTAACTATGATGTTGTTTTTTCTTTTCAACCAAAAAGGCCAAACTTCCTACAGAATTGACCGTTGTTAATTTGCCAAGTCACAACAAATCGAAATATGAAGATAATCTCTGTCCATTATTGGCCTGGACTCTTCAGCTTCAGACTGACCAAGAAGACATTGAATTGAATGAGAAGACAACCTTTGTTCATTATATCCGTCTACAAGAAGTTTCAAAAGAAGAACCACAGCACAGCAACATGGCATCCAGTAAGTATTTTCTTTCCCTCTTGTTGGGTCATTTCTTATTTCATTTTTATTAATTCTCAGAAATATAAGATAAAGATTTCATTTGTTTTTTTGTTTTTGGTTTGTTTTGTTTTGTTTTTTACGGCATATCAACCTCAGTGGGTCATTTAATGCCGATAAAGTTTTTGAAATAAATCAATTCTTAATGGATAATACAATTTTTTTATGAATACATTTTTCTATTTAACCCATAGATGGGACCCTAACAGGTACTACCACTCCGGGTCAGAGTGGACCAGGGAGCAATGGTGATGAAGGGGTGCTCCACATTCCCCAAACCTCCAAAACTGGAACCTCACCATCAGATAGAGTTTAACGTCATTCCCAGGACATGTAGACCTGCAGCCACCGCCTTCTAGCACCCATATGATAAAAAGGGGTTGGGGCTTGCGATAAGGGCAATAGGGTTGGGAAAATCATATAGGTGCCTTTTTGTTTTTTAAAGCAATTATAATTTTTAGTAACTCATTTGATATTAATAATTTATACACAAATACATGGTTTCAACTAACTATTCCTATTTATATTACCTGGATTATTCAGACTGTTGTCCTCATCTTTATTGTTATCTGTACAACGTTTCAGCTGATGTGCCCTCTGCTGGGTACAAATGTTAAGCTGTATTAATTATTATTCTATGTTACTGTCACCCTTGACAGGGATTGAACCTACAGCTCAGAGATAATATTTGTATTCAATTAAATAGGAAATAAATTGAAATATTAATTCAATGATAATAATCAGTTGTTTGCTCATAGTTATATGGATAAAATAAAGTCTATACATCCAATTATAAAAATGTTGGGTTAAATCCTACTTAACGGACATAGGTGACTGAGGGTCCACATGTCCTGGGAATGATGTTAAACTCTATCTGATGGTGAGGTTCCAGTTTTGGAGGTTTGGGGAATGTGGAGAACCCCTTCATCACCATTGCTCCCTGGTCCACTCTGACCCGGAGTGGTAGTACCTGTTAGGGTTCCATCTATGGGTTAAATAGAAAAGTGTATTTATAAAAAAATTGTATTATCCATTAAGAATTGATTTATTTCAAAACTTTATCGGCATTAAATGACCCACTGAGGTTGATATGCCATAAAGCAAACCAAACCAAACTTGACTTCATACAAATTTTTTTTGAATAAAGAAAATTTCATTTCAGATTATTTTTTATGGACAGTTTAGCTCAGTTGGTAGAGCATCTACCCATGGTTTTGCAAGGTTCTCGGTTTGACACCGATCCTCACCAACTCAGTGCATAAGTAGCACAGCTTGAAAATCTTATCTGTGCGGTAAAGCATCTGTGAGTTGACAGCAATCTCCCCGGTCTAGCACTAGCAAAAAGGGATAGACTCCTTTACTGTTCAGCTGATATTGACAATAGGTCATTCTGCATACATTATTACTAAGTCACCATAGGAGGACTCCATTGTGTAATGAAATGGACATGGTGACCTGAGTTCAAATCCTGGATGAGGCTGTTAGCATTTCACAAATGGTATTAATACCTGTGGGAAAGGTATGGATTCAACTATTTTCTCTCCAGTTATGGGTAAATAGCGGGGCAGACTGAGCTCTTCAACCTTGGTATGGCAACTGGTCTGAGAAAATGAAAACTCTGAATTCAAATCTGTTAAACTCTGCTTAAAAAAATTGACCTTGTGTCACATCCTGCTAATGCTGAGGGGTTAGTAAATACAACTATTTTTTACTACTAGGAATATCTAGATGGTGGCAGGACTACTAAGCCCCTGTTTAAATATTCCTGTTAGTAAAGTAAGTCGCTATATCTATGTATACATATATAAAGGACTGTTGGTATGTATGTCCAGAGAAAACTACTAAAATAAAACAATTAAGGACAAAGTGTATATATATATATATATATATAAATTCACTATCACTAGAGTTTGCTTTTTGTGAAAAAATAATGAAGATTTTATTTATATTTGTGAAGATATTTAAGAATTAGAATTTGAATAGTAAGAGAAAGGAAAGTCATTGGTGGTGTTCATGATTAAAACATAAACAAATCAATTATGGAAGACTAAAGCAATCAATGGATCTGCAAGACTAACTTTTGTATCCCCTCCTCCCCTTCACCCAGGCAATGCCGAGTAGCCGCTTCTAGTATCTAATAAAGGGAATAAAATGGTTTGTATGTTTATTTCAGTCCTAACCAATATCATAGTTTATTTCAGTCCTAACCAATATCACAGGTTATATGAAATATTTTCTATTGGTTTTTATTTATTAATATCTCATTTAATGTGTATTTGTTTTTTTCTTTATAGATGAAAGCCATTGGTCATTTCCACTAAGACTGATTGCCAATGAACAGGGCACTCGTCTAACCACTGCTGTTCCTGTCCAGTTGAATTCTTATGCAACAACACAACCACTTGTCATTAGTGGTCATGTACAAGATGGTCTGACTTATTTTGTACTGGACACTGATAAATCACCTGGTTGTTTGATTTCAAATTGTTGTCCATTCCCAATTTCATATGGCCAAACTCTCATGAATCTGACCATCAGTGGTAAGTAGAACACACATTTTATATATATATATATATATATATATATATACTAGCAAAAAAATGACCTCTGCTCTTTGTAAAAACAATATATAAACAGATCTTTGAAATCTTTGTTTTCATGTCTATTCTTAAAAAGAAATATTGTAACGATATGGCTCTCATGTTGGAATGGAGTGATGACATGTTGATAGTAAAAATAATAGTTGTATACTTATCTCATTTTCTGTGCTATGTGGAGAGGCTTGAATCTGGTTGCTGAGCTTATGCTGAGTTGGCTGATAGTTCTTTGATGTTTGGAGTCTGGAAACCAACTTGAGGTGCTAGGGGACATCTTGCTTTGTGCCATTTATAGTTTTTAGAAATAACCCAAGGTGACTTATTTGTTCTCATGAGAATTTTATTTTCCCTCAAGTCAAAACTGCCCTGAGTAAGAGCCCACGTCTCACTCAGTCAATGCATAGTTCCAAACTCCCTAACATTCTCACCTCTCACTCTTCCTCTCTCCTGCTTTGCCATGTGACACTTCTCAACCAGTAGAAAAAATGCTATATGGCGTTTTGCTGATTCATCCTTAAAAATTTTCCATGCTAACCTACTGGCTCTTTCCATTCTCTCTCTTTGTTATGTTACAATATGTTTTGCTATCATAATTCAAATGTTTTCTTTTTAATAAAACCAAGTTTCTAATGGTTAAATTCAAATTAATTCAAATATTTAAGGTTTTTCTTTTAGAGGGTGTTAAAGGAAAAAAAAAATGTTTGTTTTGTTTTATGACGGACGGTAATAAAAAAAAAAGGAACAGTTTTTTTTTTCATCGTATAATAAAATATAAATTATAATATTATTAATATTAATTAATTTTATCATAAAATATTAAATTTAACTACTGAAGCCCTTTTTATTTTTTAAAAACCCTGTGTGATTGAATCTGAAAAAAAGAAGCAGAGAGGGTAAGCATGATTGATGAAACTGTCATTAGAGGGAGGTATTTGCCTCATACCCCACTTGTATGGGCTGGACACAAAGGTCTCATTTTTATGTGGGCTAACAAAAATTGCGTCGATCCCGTCAGCATTCCCCCACAAGGGGGCGCCTCAGGCGCTGGGCAATAAACCCAGCCCTGCCCCTTTAAGTCAAGGGGGCAGGTATTGCCTGGGGAGATAGCCCCCTGGAATCAACGCTATTACTTGTAAAGATCCATGGCCGAAGCCACTGGCCCTCCGGCGTTGGCTGTCATTAGAGGGAGTAAGTATATTTTTGTTACCAAGTTTATTTTTAAGCAAAGGAGGAAGCATGTTTGATGAAACTGTTGTTAAATTTAAACTCAATATAAAAACAGATACAGTTAAATACACAAACATCTTCAAATTTAATGTTGAAGATTATGTGACTATTTCTTGTTTATAAATAATTTTCTCTTAAAACTCTATATGTAAGATAACTTTAAATATATATTAAAATAAAATAAACTGTATATAAATCAATAATACTGGGCATGTATTTATTAAAACTTGTTTTAACAAACAAGGTGGACTGTTTAATGCTGCATGCTTAATTTATGAGTATATATGATACAGGGTTGTTCTTTATTCTATGTATCAATGATTTTGACTATGAATTGAATACTCATTGATAAACTCACACAATTCCTGAGGGTATTTTGATGTAAGCAGTGAAGTAGTTTCATTTATAAGTAGACAGACACCGAATTTCCATTATAATAATGGGATGCCCCATTTAAATCCCTATGTAAAAAATAGACCTTGCATTGATCCAGCTACTCTGAAAAGAAAATATTAATGTCTCCTATCTCTAAAATATTAAATGAAAAAAAAATCCATGCTGTTATCATTTAAATTTTATTTTTTTAATTATCTTCATGAATATAAATCAAATCTTTATTATTTTGCTCAAAAACCAAGCCCTGGTTATATTTAATGTGTATATATATATTTACTTTGCCATCAATTGTTTTATTTTCGAAGTTTCCTCCAGACATACAGATTCACACAACTGCCCTTTATATATGTATAGATAGATATAGATAAACTACTACTACTACTATTACTACTATTATTAGCAACAACAACTAATACTACTACTATTATTATCAACTACTACTGATACTACTATTACTACTAATAATAATATTAATAATGATAATAATATTATTAATAATAATTTCTTTTATCTTTTTAATTTTAGTTGCTTTTTTCTTACACCTTTCTTTGAGATCCAGTGAACATATATTTTTATTTTTTCAATTTTATTAGATAAATATACAGATCCCCATTTCATCTACTTTTTTTTACCATTTCAGATGTAACTGTTCTTGAAGAGACAGAGTTACTTGATTGTCTCCCCACAGTTGAACCTGGTCACTGTGCCCATTATACAATGCCTTTCCTCAACGCCATCTTTCCTGAAATACCCAACAGTCAGATCTTGCCCAAGCTTCATGTCAGTGCTTGTATATCAGAAGACGATTCTCAGCCAAATTGGAACAACGGCATCGATATATTATCACAACACGATACCTTTGTGCACATGCCACATGCATCGGACATCAAGGTGCACGTGGAACGAGTAAATATGACAACGTACTTGATCTTGGAACCGGTCAGCAGGGCGGATATTTCGGCTAAGGAAATCCGAAGTCGGATAAAAGGAAAAGAAACAAAAGTGTTGGTCAAAGACAAGTCGGCATCCAACGGCAAGAAGATTGCTAAAAAGAATTCTGCATTCTCCTCTGTGTTTTCATTGCAGAAGGCCAATATATACGAGAAATCGAAATTGAAGGATGTGCTTTGTTTTAACTGTGGCTGCATGTTAAAATCGGTTCGATTTGTGATACTTGATGAGACATCTTCTCCTAACACGTTCGGTGAGATACTAGGCGTGTCCATGTCCACAGTCTTTATTGCTCACTATCCGGTAACTAATTTCTCTTCGCAAATGGTGCAGATATCTAAGACGAGCATGGCGATTTGTATTGGGAATATGCAGATTGACAATCAGCTTTTTCATCAAGCTCAATACGACTTCCCGGTGGTTCTCATCCGCCAAGAGGGCCATGCAATACCTGCAGCTTCTTTGCCGCCTATTGATAACCAGATGAGTGCCGTTGAAAAACATGCCATCCTCAAATCTGCCAGTTTTCTGCATCTTCAAGTCGTCATGGAAACGGATGTTCTTTCCAAGAAGTCGTCCATCATGAAAGCTTTGGAGATTTCTATCCAGCCTCTTGCACTCTTCCTGGAAGATGCTTTTATATACCGCCTTCTCAAAGAGCTCCAAGCATTTATTCCGACACAGTTGTCCGTGGAGAGGTTACCCTCGGACAACCTGAAACAAATTCCATCTTTAATAGTCCAGGCATCGGATGTTATAAACTGTCCAGTCCGTATGCAGTATTTGTGTATTCATCCAATCAACACTCTGCTCAGTGTACACGCCTCTCTCAAGTTGTTCATTGCCTCGGACCACACACCCCTTTCGTTTGGTAGATTTGAAAAAGAAGAGATCTTCACATCATCGTATTATTTAATACGGACTATGACCATGCATTATGCTTCTGGAGCCTTGGTTCGTGCAGGTAAGTGCATGTATTTATGCAGTTGCTTTGATAAATCTGAAAAAAAAAACAAAAAACTCATTTATTTTATACAATAAATATTTCTCTGAATGTTTGAGATGAGGCTTGAAGATTAGTATTATCTGCGTTTTTCGGACTGTTGTCCCCATCTTCATTGTTACTTGTACAACGTTTCGTCCGATATGCCCTCCAAAGTTCCCGAGTTCAAAAAGAAGGTTCCCGAGTCCGACAAGAAATACCTGAAGAAGGCCGGAGGGCATATCGGTCGAAAAAGTTGTACAAGTAACAATGAAGATGGGGACAATAGTCCGAATAACGCAGATAATACCAATAAATATTTATTTTCAACTTCCTCTTTTCTTTTTGATGCACATGTAATTTCAAGTCAATATTTCTATTTCTAAGTTATATAAGTGTAATAATGGAAGTGCGTGGTGTAATGGTTAAAGTCATGAGAAATGGACTTGTCACCCAGAGTTCAAATCCTGGACGTGGTAATTGCATTTCACTTAGCGCTAATACCCTTGGGAAAGGTATGAATCCTACTCTCCCTCCTGCTATGGATAAATAGTAGAGTAGACTGGGCTCTTTAACCTTGGTTAGGGAACCGGTCTAGGATAAGGAAAACTCTGAATTCAAACCTGTTGAACTCCGCTTAAGAAATTGACCTTGTGTCACATCCTGCTCGTGCGGAGGGGTTGGTAAATATATATATATATAAGTGTAATAAGTAATTGAGAGTTACTTCCTGTTTTATTATTACCTCCCCTTTGGGGAACTCTTTGGTGTTTCTAAGAGTATATAAGCTCTCAGTAAACTGTAACAGTATTCTAAGTAGAATAAAGCTTTCTTAAGCCTAACCATGTGTGTTCGTTTATTATTACAATAAGTGATATCATTTCAAGTAACTAATAATCCACTGAGTTGTATTGTTTCAAGTATTCATATGATTAATTGAATTGAATAAATTGATTGAAAACATGTCATAATCATTTGTGTGCACACAGTTATATTGGTTTTATGTAACTAATTATAATAATCCTTTGTAAACAATTATAAAAAAGTAAAAAGTAAAGTCGTCGGGGCGGCCTAATGTCGGTATCAGCCAGACAGCGAAGGAGTTTATCCCCTTTTCACTAGCACTAGACCAAGGAGATTATTTTAGCATCTGAGCTCCTCACTATACCACACATATCCCTGTGCTACTCATGTGCTGAGTTTTCGAGGGCCAGTATCGAACCAAGAACCTTGTGATTCCTAGCCGAACACTCTACCGACTGAGCTAAACTGGCCCTATAAGCTAAACCTTCAAGTAACTATTCTGAATACAAATATTCTTGGTGATTAATTTTTAATGTATTTTATAAAACATCTATGTCCAGTACAATGTTCAGAATCACCATGAAAAGCATACATCATCTACACAGATTTACCTTAAAAAAATCAGTGGATCTGGGATTCTCTTAAGCTCACTACCTGCTTTCATTGGGATGAGGGAGATATTTCCAAATTATGAATATACGGTCAAATCTTTTACTTTGTGAAGGAAATACTGCATTTTATAATGTCAAGGAATAGATCTTTGCTATTATAAAATGTCTAAGCACTTGAAACAAAAACAAAACAACTTTGATATAAAAAGAAAAACAAAAAGTTAATTTCACATCAAAGTTTTAACATATAAAGTATATGTCTGTGTGTTTGTGGTTGGTTTTTATATATACATAAATAATATACACACGTGTATGTATGTATGTGTGTATATATATATATATATATATAAATAATATACACACGTGTATGTATATATATATATATAAATAATATACACACGTGTATGTATATATATATATATATAAATAATATACACATGTGTATGTATGTATGTATATATAAATAATATACACACGTGTATATATATATATATAATAATGTACACAACGTATACTATATATATTGTTATATTATGTTATGTTTATATATATATATATATATATATATATATATATATGTGTGTGTGTGGAAAATTGAATCCGACAATATGAGGAAAAATGAGTAAAGAAAAGAAATGTAGATGGATAAAATGAATTTAATCGATATCACATTAATTGATATCACTTACACATGTGTTTCAGTTTATGTGTGTGAAAATATTTCGCACACATAGAAGAATCGACCTTCATCAGAGTGAACATTTATTTTGAATTAAAAAATTTGTTGGGAAAAAACAACAGAGATTTTTGGAAATATTCGAAAATCTATGTGTGCGAAATATTTTCACACACATAAACTGACCGAAACACATGTGTAAGTGATATCGATTAATGTGATATCGATTAAATTCATTTTATCCATCTACATTTCTTTTCTTTACTCATTTTTCCTCATATATATATATATATATATATATAAAGAGTTGGCATTAAATAACCCACAGGATTTATATGCCATTAAACCAAACCAAACATATAAAGTATATTTTTCAAAAATAAATAGGTTACTTTGATGTAAAATCACCTTTTTTTTTTTCTTTTTTTTTTCTTTTTTTTCAAGTGCTTAGAGATATATAATTCATTCATAAAAATGTTTCTTTTTTTTTTTCCAGGTATTGTAGTTGGATCTCTGGAAATTCTTGGCAACCCAACTGGACTTATCCGAAATATTGGCAATGGAGTTGCCGATCTTTTCAAATTGCCATTCACAGGTTTGACCAAAGGTCCAGGAGCTTTTCTGGCTGGCGTATCCCAAGGAATGTCCTCTCTGCTAAGGAATGTAACAGCTGGTGAGTTTTATTTCTTTTTTATTTTCTATATCCTCAATATTTAAGTTCTGAATTTATTCCATCTCTTTTTCATACACTTTTACTTTAATTAAAAATTATTGAAAGAAATATTTCTCAACTACTTTCTCTGTAAATATAAAACCAAAACAACAATGTCATCAAATAGGTATTGATAATCATTATGCAGAAATGGTCATTTCCATCGAAAAATCAGCAAGCTGAATTCAAAGAAAGTTAAACTCAAAGAAAGCTAACTTTTATATATGAATCAAATTTTTTGAAATTTTGTATAATTTTCAAATTATACAGTGTTATAAATAGTATTTGTTTATTCATGATAAAAGATATCAAAGAATAAAATTGATTCAAGAAGAATTTAGAAATCAAAATACTTTTTTTTTTTCTCTATAAATTCATCACTACGAAGTTTTTTTATTCACATAGAGTTTATTGTTTTTATGCTGGACACTGCTGGAGAAGCAGGGATTAACTCATAAGTGACATTCCAGAACATGTATTTTAAAGAATTCATGTGATCTTTCAGCAAGTACATTAGTCTTTTAGACAAGCAGGATGTGATCCAAGGTCAATTTTTTTAAAGAGGTGTTTAACAGGTTTGATTTCAGAGTTTTCCTTCTACACCAGTTTCCATACCAAAGTTTTTAAAATCCAGCCTGCCCTACTATTTACCCATAGATGGATGCATACCTTTCCCAATGGTGTTAGCGCTATGTGAAATGTAAACAGTCTTGTCCAGGATTTCAATTTGATCATAACCATTACACTACGAGCACTTCCACGTATTTACAACTTTTTTAAAGTATTAGTTTCATATATATATATATATATATATATATATATATATAGTTTGCTATATTTATAAGTAAAGAGTGCTCAGTATCATTAATAGAGCATATGTATCTAAGTTAGAGTAGCAAAGACAAAAATCAATAGTGCTTGGTAACTGTAAGTTTCTTAACTATGTGATTTTCAAACCAAGTGCTATATATATATATATGGAAGTAAGATGAGGAAATTAATCTGACAGTATATGGAGAACATTTTTTTAAAAAACACTGGCTGTTATGATGGATGGAAATTTATAGTTGATACTCAAGCATTTCGGTTTACAATGGAAACCTTCATCAGGACTGTGAAAATGAGAAGAAAATAAGGCTTTATGTGGATAAAAGATGATGGATGTTTTGTATGGGTTGAATTAGAAAAATGTGTGGAAAAAATTTATATATATTTTTAAAAAATCTACATCATATTCTATTAAAAAGCCTATATTGTGTTACTAAGATTTTTTTTTATTACTAGTAGGATTAAAACTTATAAAATATGTAGTTTTCTAGGAAAAAAATGTCTCCTTGTTAGATCTTTAATTTGTACAAATCTTGCTGCTTGATTTCCTTGGCATTAAGTCACAACAGTTCATGAGTTTTTGTTTTATTTTGCTAATGAAATGTTTCTTTCTTCAGGTACGCTGACTTCCATAACAAATTTTGCATCGAGTGTGTCACGAAATATGGACCGATTATCACTGGATTCTGGACATTTAGAAAGACAAGAAGAAAGTCGCAGAAACCGACCAGCTGGATTATCAGATGGTTTAAAGCAAGGATTAACCGGTTTAGGATTAAGTTTATTGAGTAAGTAGTGTTTGGCGATAGTTTTTTTTTTTAATTTGGGGGGGGGGGCTGTTAGGCATAGAAAATAAATGTCAATGATTCAGCTTACATATTTTAGAAAGGTACTAGCAGGACCTATGAATTATACCACAGTATAATAATTTAATTATTACAACATTTGATATGTTTACTTAAGAGCTATTGCTAAATAGTTCAATACGTAAAAAGTATAATATTCTTTCTTTCCTTCTTTGTGTCTTTTCATTATGTTGGATTGAAACAGATTAGCGTTTTCGATTCCACACTTTCACCCTCTCTCTTTTCCCTACTCCAATATATTTTTTTTTTTGTGTAGCATGTCCTTTTTCTTTCCTTTCTTTATAAAAATGGAATAGTCTATTATTTAGCTGAGGTGACGACACTCATAAGAATTCAGTGGTTAAACAATACCAAATAATCAGGATTTACATTTTATCTTGGACGATTCAGACAGTCTCTTTTTTAACCAAGATGGTAACGGTTGTAAAATTAAGGAACATGAGTATTAACATTTAGATGTTAGTTATAATTATTCATTTTATTATTGTATATTCACTGGTCCTGCTTTGAGATTAAGAAAATCTTATTTCTGGTTACCAACAGCCACAAAACGTCTAATGAAGGAAAAGTTATGGATCCCGTTGTAATGAAGTCTTAGAAATTGGAAATTTGTATTTTGGAATCACTTTGTCATACTTGTAAAATCCATTGTATTCTGGAATCACTTTGTCATACTTGTAAAATCCATTGTATTCTGGAATCACTTTGTCATACTTGTAAAATCCATTGTATTCTCTCCAGGTGCTATTGCTGGCATTGCTGACCAACCAATCCAAGGAATACTGTCCTCCCAACTTGTTACAGACAACTCACTTGCTACTGGGTTTGTGGCTGGTGTAGGGAAAGGTCTGGTTGGTGTGGTTACCAAACCCATTGGTGGGGCTGCAGAATTTTATCCCAGACTGGGCAAGGTAAGTTTCTCTTAAGGTTTCCTCAAAATGACCCCCCCCCAAAAAAAAGCCCCAATCCAAAATCTGATTAATCCAGTAATCCTTTAGTACCTCTCCCCTACCCCCAGACCCCCCCACCCCAATCCAAAACACATCTGATTAATCCGTAATCCTTTAGTACCTTCCCCTACCTCCCAGACCCCCCCCCAAAAAAAAACACCCCCCAGACCCCACCAAAAAACACCCCCCCCCCCACACACACACACACATGGTACAATTGACAGATTCTAGCATGAAAAATGATTCTGTAGATTTTCGTATGCCAAGTGTAGCGTAATTATTGTGGTCAACTTTGGTGATTGAAAGGAAAGACGGTGTTCAGATTTCTGGAGAAAGAGAAGAAAAAGAAATAAGAACAAAGGTTAAATTTTAGAAGGGTAAACACTCAACAGGGTGCCAGCAATTGACCGATGAATGACCCCAGAATTAGATTTAAAAATAAAAACGGAAGTTTTGGATGATCTCCCACCCCAGACGAGAAACGGAAGAAGAAAACAAAAAATCAAGTTTTTTCGGCTTGGCTTTCGTAGGGGGCAGGCAGGGCTTTCAGAGTTCCCCGTGATGTGTTGCACATCGTAGTACTGAACATGATTTTAATTTGACCTTACCCTCTCTCTCTCACTAGAAAGAAATAAACAGCCCCTACTATGACTTATACTACAACTCGAGTTTAGCCCTATGCAAAACCAAGTATATTAATCCAATGCTAATTAGTCTATAGAATTTTTGAATATTATTTAGGATTTTGTATTTGATAACAAAAACAAAAGTTACTTGGGTATTATGGAATTGTTGGGTTATTGGGAGTTTTAAAATGTTCAAAGAGCAGAAAAGTTTTTATTAGATAAAACAGGAAATCACCAGTTGTACCTATTGTTCAGGGATGGAATAATGTTACATAATCTATGCGGTTGCATAAGATTATTGTCAATCCCCTGTAATTCTGAGGGGATGAACCTTTCATACCATGGCCAGGTCCCTCTATGGAAAATTACAGAAGCCCGCCAAATATGTGAAGTCACGTCGGACCTTTTTCAGAGTCCCCAGTTTGCAGTTAGACGTCAGGCAGAGCAGTCAGCCATGATGCTCTGTCTAAAACTGTAACTCTGCATACGCGCGCTATGTTATGTCTGGGTTGGGGATTTACCGAATAAAGTAACATTAAAAGAAAATCAAAGTCTTGTGTTTACTAAAAACTAACAATGACACAGGGCTTCTTATAACGATAATCCCCAGGTTAACGCTAGACCAGACCAAGATGATAGACGATCAGAATAGCAAAGCCGGCCAGAAGAGAAGACAACTAGAAGTAAGAAAAGGGTATACAACATTATATCGATTTGGTACAGTGAAAACATCACTATGTAACAATAAGATTTGAGATTAGAATTACCAAAATGACCACATTTTTGTTGTTGGAAAAGTGGTTAAACTTTATGCCATACTAAGAAAGTTTATTTTTACCCCCAGGAATCTTACATGTGTTGGCTTGACTCGAGCACCAGAAGCCAGATTCAGACCTCGTTGGATGCTGTCCACCAAGGGAAGAATGCAAGTATCAAGTACATTTTGTAAGTAATTTTTTTTATTAAACACCTGGGTGGTTTAATAATCATCCATTCATAAATAACCTGTAATTTTTAAACAAATGAAAAAAAAAAAAATTCTGAATTTTTTAATTTTTATAATAAAATAGGCTATTTTTCTTTTCTGAGTGGTTTCATAAATCAAAAAGTGCAGACATTATGAAACAATATACTATGATAATTTGATATTCCATCTGCTACGCTTTGAATTAATATTTATTATTATTATTTATTGAATTATACATTAAAAAAAAATTAAGAATTATTTTTAAATTTAAAATTACTTTTAAATATGAATTGAAATAATTGCCTCGTTCATATCTTATTGAATTAAAATTTCTTACTATATTGTTAATGTGATGTTGTTACCTCTAATCAGGAAAATTTTTTTTTTTTACTTAACATCCTATCAGGCGGATTAACTCAAGATATTTTACCTGGGTAATGCGATGGAGAGATTGAACTGGCTATTCTGGTGTAATGGTTTCTCCTCTACCTAGGCTTAGTAGAGTAGCTGCTTCTAATTTTATATAAGTGGCTTTTATGATTTATTTATTAAATCATAAAAGAAAAGTAAATGAAATGCTGTGTATGTGTGTAAGTAACAAAAAGAGAAAAAAAAATTCTTTACTATGATTGTTTGAAGGATAAAATATTCAAACTTTAATTTTTTTGTTTGAAGATACTCTGGTCTCAATTGAACTTAAGTTTTTTTGTTTTTGCTAAAGAATCAATTGCTGTTTCTTTTATAAATTGTGTAATTACAAAAACATCTTTTTGATTAAATACCAAAGAAACGCAGGTTAAGTCATCGCAGTACATGGTTTTATGGTATTAAATATTGACTTTTTGAGATAAGGCTTGAAGATTAGTATTATCTGTGTTATTTGGACTATTGTCCCCATCTTCATTGTTATTTGTACAACTTATGAGATGAAGTTAGAATAATAGATAGAGAAGAACATTGGAAGAGAAGATGCCTCAAAGAATCAGCTCATATGATGGGCTGTTAAGTAGACCTAGCATAGAAATGAATACAATATGGGAACCCATAATTAAGAAGGCTAAAAATATGAGTCTAGGTAAAATCATACATAAGTAAATAGGTAGATATTCTAGCCAAATCAAGACATTAGGTTTATAAGTACCCAAAATTCACACTCAAATTCTCCAATTGAACACATGGCCTAGTGGATTAAGAAGTTAGGTTGAGACAGTTCTAAGTGACAGTTATCTCTGGATCCCAAAGTTCAATCCTGAGTAGAGGCAGTTAGAAAAATAATTAACACAACTCCTACCCCAGCTATGGTTAGCGGAATGAGAACAGCATACCCGCGTGGACTAAATGAAGGGTTAGGTTCAAAGTTCCGTGGTGGCTCCCGATTACGACAAGAAAGTTCCTGAGTCCGACAAGAAATACCTGAAGAAGGCCGGAAGGCATATTGGCCGAAACATTGTACAAATAACAATGAAGATGGGGACAATAGTCCGAATAACGCAGATAATACAAATCAATTCCCGTTTCTTTTATAAATTGTGTGATACCATTACAATTTAAAAAACATCTTTTTGATTAAGTACCAAAAGGAACGCAGGTTAAGTCATCGCAGTACATGGTTTTATGGTATTAAATATTGACTTATTTCTCTCTTCAGGTACTTGGACTTGCCTAACAAATTTTCCATTCATTCCTTTTGCTAAAACAACCTTTTCTTTTTTTCTTCATTTTTAGTAAAACTTTGCTATCTGTGATGCCAGATGCCAAACTTCTCCTCGCCATTGATGTCATTCAGTTTGATGTTACTGGGTTTGGTTCTAAAGTGACCCTTCTGTTGACCCCAGAATTACTTTTTACCTATGATAGTGATGATGATATGTCTTCCCAGATGTTCACCCTATCAGAATTGGAATGCCTTCCAGCAAATGAAGATGATGACATTGGGGTGCTTACTTTTATGTGGCAAGATCAGAACCAACAATTGATTCAACAGGTTCGTCTTTTTGTTTTGTCTTCTGTGTTAAGATTGCTGTTGTAAAGTTTTTAAGTGTCATCCTTGGCCAGTTGAAAAGGCCTTAAAGAAAGTCCTGTGTTATAGAATC
The DNA here is from genome assembly GCA_023376005.1 of Doryteuthis pealeii. Taxonomy (NCBI): domain Eukaryota; kingdom Metazoa; phylum Mollusca; class Cephalopoda; order Myopsida; family Loliginidae; genus Doryteuthis; species Doryteuthis pealeii. Next base: position 71,090,560 of record CM042153.1, read on the forward strand.
CTTTGGTAAGCGTATAAGTCTTATCCTGCATATTGATAAAAGGTCCAGTGATTTAATCCTATGTCCGACGTCTATGACTGTTGTAGTAATTATGACCAGTAGGGTCGGTTAAGTATTGTATCAGCCTCAGAGTACTGCCAGTGATTGGTCAAGAGTTAGATCACATGATTCTTGCTTAGTCTATAAGTATGGGCGAGAATCTGGCACACACCTGATATGTCAACCCTTGGGTTATTTTATGTCAAAGACATTTTTGTTTTATTATTCATTTGTGCGATATGGTTGTTACTTTTGAATAGTATTTTAGATTATGCTTCTGTTGGTAATTGGGTATCTAATATAGTTGTAAGAGTTCAGTAGCTTTTGTTTGTTTTACGGCATATCAACCTCAGTGGGTCATTTAATGCTGACAAAGTTTTGAAATAAACTCATTCTTAAAAGTGCCTACTGCTGATGTTGGGAAAGTTCATAAATATGAGTGGGAATTTGGGGTACATTCTATATCCAGATAAACATATACTGTAAAGTACCTACATTTATTTGTAAATTTTAATGTACAAGTAGTTTTATTTGTCTATGTTGAATAATATTTGTTTTCTATTTTATGTTCCACAGGAGCAAAATCCTAACAAGGATAGGCTAACAGCTTTTCTTGACAGTGCCTCTGGTTATGTACCCCTACCAGATTTCAGCAGCATCAATCAGCCACCCACTGGACCTGGCCTAGCCCCTGTTTTCAACAGCCCAGTCCATGCCTCAGACAAAGCCACTACGCCATACTTTGAGTTTAGAGTTGAACCTCATTTCAAAGAGGCTTTCCTTACGTTATTCCGGATGGCCAAGAATAAATTGATCGGACGAGGATTCCCATTGTAATAATCAGCAATTTGTAAATACAGAGTGACTCCCTTCTCCCATAAAAAAAAAAGAATTTGGGTTCTTTTTTTGGGGGTGGGGTAGTCACCCTGTATATATACACACTACTACTGATGCAGACTACCAGCACAAAAAAAAAAAAAAAAAAAAAAAAAAAACAGAACCCAAATTCTGTCTTTTTGTGTCACCCTGTATTATTAAATGATTGGCTGAATTTAGTATCAAATCAGAAATTATCTTCATGGATTGAATGAGGAAAAAGAAAACCATGGAAAAAAATTGACAATAAAACGTATCAATTTTGAGGTTTTGGAATGTTGTCTTCATTGTATGTATAAAACACAAATGGTTCAGTCCTTGTATCTTCTGGTCTTCCCTGTGTATATGAACATTCTGGGAAATCATTTTTAATAGTTCAACTGTTGATAAAACAGGCCATTCAAATAATGTCATTGTAGTTCTTAGAACTATTAAAAATGATTTCCCATATTGAGTCATTACTATGTTCAGATACATAGAACACTTGAGGAAGGTCAGAGGACACAGCAGCCGAAACATTGTGTTTATACATACCGCACTAAAGATGAGACAAGTCATTATTCACATCAAGCCTCATCTCAAAAATACAGACAAATAATTTTAATTTTTTTTTTACAGTATTAAATACTATATTTAAAGACTATATTTAAAAAGAAACAAAATTGTCAGGGTGGCCTAAATTTGGCATAAGCCAGACAGCGAGGGAGTTTATCCCCTTTTCACTAGCACTAGACCAAGGAGATTGTTTTGGTGTCTGTAGTGGAGCACCACGCCATCAGCTTGTCACTTTACTGCACAGATCCCTGTGCTACTCATACACTGAGTTGGCGAGGGCCAGTATCAAAGCTGTAACCATGTGGTTCCTAGTCAGATGCTCTACCGACTGGAAAAAAAAAAAAAAACAAAAAAAAAACAACTCCTTCCTGATGACAATAACCGATTCTTTATTTGTCCACAAGACAAATCTCATGTTATACACGATAAAAAAAAAAAAATTTTAAAAGACACTCCACCCCCACAACAAAAAGAAAAACACGCTCTTGGAATAGGGTTCACCTCAGCCCAAAAGCAAAAGAGATGATGAATTGATCCCAGATACACAAGCTGGATATTACAATCCAGTGAATTTATTTACGAGTACATATTTACGAGATTATATTATAAAAAAGATTTTTAAAAATATAAAAAAAATTAAAAAAAAAAAGAAAAGTGCAGTAATGAACCAGTGCTGATAAATTCAACCAAGAAGTCCAGAGTTCATCTCTTGGAGGAAGAGGATTTCTAGGGGAGGAAAGAAAGAAACGACATGCAGATTTACTCATCTTACCTTTGCAACTATAAAACATCAATTTCAATACCATTCATCCCCTCCCTCCCTCCCTGGAAACGAAACAAAAACGATGTAGCCAGCCTTTACACAGTGCATCGCTGCAGAACTGGTTATGACCCAGCAGTTTTTTTTTTTTTTTTCTTTTTTCATCTTTTTTGTATATTTTGAGGGAAGGGTTTTTTATGCATCTATAAAAAAGGAATTTTACATTCCATTTTTTCCTAAAGTTAAAATGTACATAAAAACAAGATCCAAAACAAGAGGACTTGTCTAAAATGATAAAAAATATGGTGTAAATAATGGATTGAAGAAAAAGGTATTTATGGTAGTTTGTGAAAAAGGGTTGAATGTAATTTTTTTTTTTTTAATGAATTAAAACTTGAATACTTTTATTTCTACTTTACAGATTTGTTTGTTTTATTTTACGGCATATCAACCTCAGTGGGTCATTTAATGACAACAAAGTTTTTAAATAAATTTGTTCTTAATGGATACTCTTTTTTTTTTTATATAAACACATTTTTCTATTTAACCAATGGATGGGACCCTAACAGATACTCCCACTCCAGGTCAGAGTGGACCTGGAAGCCCCACATTCCCCAAACCTCCAGAAATGGAACCTCACCATCAAGAGTTTAATATCATTCCCAGGACATGCCCGTCTAGTCCAAGTAAGAGCCAAAGTGTAGTGTTGCTGGTCATAGACTGCTCAACCACCTGGATTCCATCCTTAAGCATCAGTCACCACCCACAGAGGTGCAGTTGGTGTATTCTAATGCCTCAGCCGACAGGGCAGAGCTTTGTTTTTCATTCTCCTGCTCTGACTAATTTTGATATTGTACAGATGTTTGAAAAAACAAAGTTAAGGCTTTTACAACAATTATGTTTGTGAGCTTTCACAGTATAATTTTATCATTACAACGTTTGATATGTTTACTTATTGGGCTATTTTGCAATAGCTCTTATGTAAAAAGTATAATCTTGATTTAATTCACTATTTTTCATGTTCGATTGACATGCACTCACTCCATTTTTCACCTACTTTTTTCTGTGTAGCATGTCCTTTTTCTTCCCTTTATAATAACTGACTGGTCCATTAAAATAGCTGAGGTGATGACACTCAAGAGATAATTCAGCGGATAAGTAACACCAGATAATCAGGATTTATATTTTTTTCATTTCATCTTGGACGGTCTCATTTTTAACCAGAGGGTGTTGAAAGGTTAACAGTGCAGGTGTCATTTCTGTTGAATATATATGTATATACTCAAATTTGCAGATTTATATGGAACCCTAAATGTATTGACGATAGATACTTTTTGTGCAGATTTGGCAGCTGAATTAGCCTTGAATCAGATAAAAAAATTTTTACTTGGAATCCAACAAAGAAAACTTATTAAATTATTATACAGCTTAATCACTATTAATGATTAGCGGGGAATCTGGAAAATGAAAATTGAATTGTTTGAAGAGATGATATTGATTGCTAAATCTATAGCACTTATTTCAACACTAAAAATAGATGCTTCCTTATGCTACATTATTAGGGAGCCTTGGATAATTAGGGTTCGAAAAAGGATCAGTTTTAGTATATAAAAAAATAAAAGAAAAATTAAAAAAAAAAAAAAAAAAAAGTGATTGAAGGAAAGAAATGTTAAAAAAAATATTTTGAAAGAATTTATTTGGAATGCATTTCGTTTAAATTGTTTATTGAAATTCCGTCAGAGAATTTCTGGGGTCGAATATTTTCAGGAAAATTACAAACACTGGCAGAGGAATGGATTGTTTTGGCTAAAATTTCCAGTAGCAAAATTTTATACGATGAAATTAAAATATGACCAAGGAAATTAATCAGCTGATTATTTTATAATTATAAAAGATGGGGTGAATAGTCAAGAACAAGCTGAGAAATAGAGTGAAGACCACGAAGGGTCTATTAAGGCAGACACTATGACGCAACCTAGAATTAGGCTGTCATTCTCTCCAAGCTGCCAGGCAATTGACAAGCTTAGCATATCTAATTTAACCGAGCGTTATTCTAACCTACCATCTATCTGCTAGGATATAAAATAAAAAAAATTTTTTTAAAAAGCCCACACAAGACAAAAGACCCATAACACTTAGGGAGGTACTTTTGAGCAATTTTGATATCATGCTCAACTGTATCCTGATCTATTAGTACAGATGATCCATCTAAAGAAGTTGGTTGGATTTTATGGCATGTCAACCCATTAGGTTATTTCAAGGTAAAGACATTTTTTTTTCTTTGTGGTGTATGGTTGTTATGTGTGTAGATATTTAGATTTTGCTTCTATTATTGAGTAGAAGTGATAGTTATTTTTGAGGATTTGTATATCAAGTGTTTATGTGGGTAGTTTTTGTAGGTATACATGCTTGATAGGCTGGTTCTTTTCAGAAAGTTCAATGTTTTTAGGATTTTTTTTTCTTAAATAGTTTGTTCATTTTAACATTGTAGAACTTTAGTGAGCGAGTTGTGCCTTCAATAAAAATGTTTGTATATTGGTTTCCATGTGAACATTTAGGTGGAGAAGTTCTTTTAGAATGAAGGAGTGGATTAATTTTTTAAAATTTTTAGCCGGGTAATAGTGGTTTCTTTTCTTCTGGTATTACTAAGATCAGGTTCTCTTTCTTTGAAAGTGGTTTGCAATTGGTTGAGTTTGTTGTAGGTATTTTCATCTGTTTTTTGCCATTTCTTTGATCTAAAACAAAAAAAAAAAACAAGCAAATAATGACACTGTATGGCATCTTGGAGTTTTTGGTTGGTATGTTGAGTGCGGATTTAGCTAATGAATCTGCTTTGGTATGGCTAATGGAGTTTGTTTAGGAGTTTGACGATAAAAGGGTTATCCAGTTTTCTACTTTTAATAGATTGTGAGAACAGGAAGGAAGACTGAATAATTAATTTTTTTCAAGTTGTATGTTGAAACTGTTGAAAGTGCTGGATTTATTGTACATATGGAGGTTTCTTTTGGAAGGAAGTTTTTCAGGATTTTATTAATGAAAACTACTCCATGTCCAGTTCTATTGCCGTCTTTGGAGCTATCTATGTAAATGTGCAAATAGGATTTTTTTTCTGAATGTTGTAGGTTTGGTTTGTTTTATGGCATATCCACCTCAATGGTTCATTTAATGCTGATAAAGTTTTGAAATAAAATTTATTTTTAAGGGATAATTCCCCTTACCTCCAGAACTGGAACCTGACCATCAGATCAAGTTTAGTGTCAGTCCCAGGACATGAAGACCCTAAGCCACCACCTTTGAGCACCCATATGATAAAAAGGGCTTGGTTACCGTAAGGGCAATAGGGTTGGGGCAATCATATAGGTGCTACGGCTCGACATGGACAACCGATTGATTGGAGGGCCTTCATCCACCAGGATTCCATCCTTAAGCATCACATGTTGCCACCCACCTGAATGTTGTAGAGTTTCTCTTGATAGATTAAACAGGCAAGTATTCTTTTTAGGGAGTTTGCTTGGTTTGTTTTATGGCATATCAACCTCAGTGGGTCATTTAATGCCGAAAAAGTTTTGAAATAAATTCATTCTTAATGGAAAAATCAAATTTTGTTTGTAAATATGTTTTTCTATTTAACCCATAGATGGGACCCTAACAGGTACTACCACTCCGGGTCAGAGTGGACCAGGGAGCAATGGTGATGAAGGGGTGCTCCACATTCCTCAAACCTTCAGAACTGGAACCTCACCATCAGATAGAGTTTAATGTATTCCCAGGACATGTAGACCCTCAGTCACCGCCTTCTAGCACCCATATGATAAGGATTGGGGGTTGCCATAAGGGCAATCATATAGGTGCTAGGGCTTGACGTGGCGAGCCGATTGATCGGAGGGGGCCTCTCCAACTGCCTGTCTAGCCTAAGTAAGGGTCTAAGAGGAGTGTTGCAGGTCATGGACTGCTCATCCACCAAGACTCCATCCTTAAGCATCACAGGTTGCCACCCATGGCCAACAGGTGGCCCCAGAGGTGCATTCTAACGCCCCAGCCGTTAAGGCAAACCCTTATTTTCACTGCCCTAAGGGCAATAGGTTGGGACAATCATATAGGGGATAGAACTGCTGTGACCAGCCAATTGATCAGAGGAGGCCTCTCCGACTGCCTTGTTACATTTTAGTCTTGAAGATTTTATCAAATATGCCCAGAAATTTATATGGATTCATTTACAGTTGGATTATTTTACAGTATATTAACCTCAGTGGGTCATTTAATGCCAAAGTTTTTAAATAAATTCATTCACTCAATTTGTTTCAACCTCATTTTGTTCTATTCAGCCCCATAGATAGGACCCTAACAGGTACTACCACTCTGGATCAGAGTAGACCTGAGAGTAATGGCAATAAAGGGGTACTCCACATTCCTCAGAGCTCCAGAATTGGAACCTCACCATTAGATAGAGTTTAACGTCATACCCAGAACATTAAGACCCTCACTCATTGCCTTTTAACACATTAATAGGGTTGGGGTTTGCCGTAAAGACTGGACCCGAGAAATGCAGAACATTCTTTTAAATTCTTTAAAAGTTGTAAGCAGGTTACAAAATTCAAATTCTACTCGTTCTTTGTATATTTTAAGTTGTTTGTCCTTATATCTTAGCTAGAAAAGAGATTTATGGGAGTAGTTCAAAAGAATTAACCTTCCATGGCTAAGTAAAGTAAATAAAATTGGCAGAGTGGCTTATTGTCCATATCAACTGAACAGCAAAGGAGTCATTTTCGGTAGCACTAAACCAGGGGTATTGTTTTTACTGAGGTGTAGTGCCACATCTGTCAGATCCCAGATTAGATTACCAATAGATAGGTTGCCCAAGGGGAAAAAGATCACTTTTAATGACCTATAACAGGGGTGGCGTTATTTTTTTTATATAATACATATAAAAAATTATAAGAAACATTCAGTAACTTTCCCCAGGCAAGATTTTGGCATATTAATAATTTGTATTTTAATCCACAAATTAGATGCTAAAATTTTAGCTAGCTTCATACAATGAAGTAGCCAATCAGAATACATCTTTCATTGTCTGCTGATAATTAACCAATCATGATCACGGTAGCATGAGTTATGAATCAACATGGCTGCCTCCAGCAAAGAATGTAAACAAACAGGAAGGAAAAAGTGTTTTCTGTGCATGTTTCCTTCTAAAAAGTGCAAAGTTAAATCTTTTTCAGAGAAGACAGACACGCTTTTTAGAATATGTCTAAAAAAAAAAAAAAAAAAAAAAAAAAAACTGATATAAGAGTATTTACGGATTCGAAGGAGCCCTTATTTCTCCGTAGTTGAAGGCAAATTATCGGACAAAGAAGGAACAACACAAAAGTAAATGCAGGCACTGTAATTACATAAAATGTTGCAAATTTAATGGTATTTGCTACAAGACTCATCTGTGGAGGGATTTCTTGTAGTACTGGAGATAACAGTTTTCTTCTCGTTGGTGGGAAATGTAGTTAAGATGCTTCGTCTCGGTAGTTGTTTTTCCTTTGGTCAGTGTGCGTTTGTACCGGCCTTTCTGTAGTATGCTGGTGCGATGCCTTAGACGGAATCTGGTTGTAAGGTTCTTGTGATAAATGGACCCTGCTTTGGGGCTTGGTAATGAGAGATTGGTCTGTGAGAGAACGTTAGTTTTACGTCTCTCCTCCAGTAACGGTTCTTCGATAAGTAGCCCTGTTTTGGGGGTAAGTGATGAGAGCGTTTGTTTTGACGTCTCTCTAGTAACAGATCCTTGATAAGTACGTCCGTCCCGGACGAGGGCCCACAGACTAGTGCTGGGGTTTCGATTCTCGTGCCAATATCCCATTGGCGATTTATCCCCCTAGTGGCAGGGGAAGATAATTCACATAGAATTTCTGACAGATGATGCAAAAGATTTCCAAGGTAAATTTAAGTTTTTAATAATGTTGTGATTGTTATTGATACACAAATCCAATTTCATTAAATTTACGTTATTGTTTACAAAAACACCTTACGTTCTGTTTATTTTTTTTAATTACTCTAAATGCATTGCATATTGAATTTTTATGCTAACTGATAAAAAAATAATTCTTTGTAAAGTATAACCAGAAATATGAGATTTAAAGTTTGTTTACATTAGGGGCCGGGTTAGCTCAGTCGGTAGAGCGTTCAGCTAAAAACCACAAGGTTCCTAGTTCGATACCGGTCCTCGCCAACTCAGCGTATGAATAGCACAGGGATCCGTGTGGTAAAAAGTAAGGAGCTGATGGTAGGTGTGGCGCTCCACCTCATGCTAAAACAATCTCCTTGGTCTAGTGCTATTGAAAAGGGGATAGACTCCCTCGCTGACTGGCTGATACCAACTTTAGGCCACCCCATCAATTTTACTTACATTTCAATATGCCATAATTTTCTTTATGCTTTCTTTTTCTATTAGCTCAATTTTTAACCGTTCTAAAAATGACAATTGATTTTCATAAAATCTTTGACAAAAATAAAGATTTATGTGTCTTTAAAGTCTTAAAATCAAAAATGGAAAAAAATTTTTTTAATAATTCTGTGACGCATTATCAATAGGCACCAATTTTCCCCTGTGAAATCCCCCCCCTCCATATTTAACACAATGAAACTTAAGGTTAATATCTTGAAAATTTGTCTATTTCAAAAGAAACATTAAAACTGATATTTTTTTTAAATTGTTAGTTTATATATGAAATTTATGAAAAAAAAACAATGTTTACATTTTTGCACCATTAAATTAATTGAAATTTAATGTACCCAAAAAACAATTTATATTATGACTACCAGCTTTTTTTAAAATTCTATAAAAAAAAAAAAAAAAAAAAAAAAATTAAAATGGTCCAATTTATGAATTTCCATAATTACTTCGCTTTTGATGAAAATATGTCTGAAATAGTTTTTCCTAAAATATATTAGAGGAAAAAATTTTTTTTACAAGGTTTTTGCTGAATTAGTTCACATTCAAATTATTGAAAACAAGGGAATGAGACTTAAAAAGTTAAAAGATCTATTTGTCAAGCAGATTAAAGAAACACATGGAGTTGATGCTCATTCATAAAACAGGATATTTAAAACAAAAGTTAATAAAAAAAAATTTCCTCAGCTGTGCACTCCTAAAATGAGGTCACTAGGTGACCTCGTCTATGTAAATGACATTCAAATGTCTGATCTTGTAGAAAAAAAAAAAAAAAAAAAAAACTTCATGAGGAAACAGACTCCTCAGAAAAATGATACTAACTTGCCATCACAACAGCAAACAAGTCATGTGCACTCTCAGATCCAAATCCTTTATCTAATTTGTACATGTCTAATTGTTAGTATTATCTGCGTCATTTGGACTATTGTCCATCTTTGTTATTTGTATAACGTTTCGGCTGATATGCCCTCAGGTATTTCTTGTTGAACTCAGGAACCTGTTTTTCGTAGTCAGGAACCCCGTCGTAATCGGAAGTTTTAACCTAACCCTTTATTCAGTCCACGGGGGTATCCTGTTCTCATTCCGCTAACCATAGCTGGGTTAGGAGTTGTGTTAATTATTTTTCTATAATAATAAAAAATAATTAACACAACTCCTACCCCAGCTATGGTTAGTGGAATGAGAACAGGATACCCCCGTAGACTGAATAAAGCGTTAGGTTCAAAGTTCCGTGATGGCTCCCGACTACGAAAAAAAAGAGTCCAAGAAGGTGCCTGAGTCCGACAAGTAATACCTGATGGCCAGAGGGCATATCGGCCGAAACGTTGTACAAACAACAATAAGATGGGGACAATAGTCCGAATAACGCAGATAATACTAATCATCAAGCCTCATCTCAAACATTCAGAGAAATAATATCTAGTGGTGTTTTCGTTATGGCCACCAACAGCAGAAACATCAAATTTGCAAGAGGCTGAAGAAGAAGAAGAGAAAAAAAAAAAGAGGGATATAACTGCATCTGTCACAAAGCTTTTGTCCATTTCTCAAGATATTTCTGGCTTCTAATTGATTTACATTAACGCCTGTGACGGAGAACGAAAAGAGCAAGACTGTCTTTGGTTTGGTTTGGTTTGGTTTACGGCATATCAACCTCAGTGGGTCATTTAATGCCGATTAAGTTTTAAAAATCAATTCTTAATGGATAATACAATTTTTTTTATAAATACATTTTTCTATTTAACCCATAGATGGGACCCTAACAGGTACTACCACTCCGGGTCAGAGTGGACCAGGAAGGCAATGGTGATGAAGGGTGCTCCACATTCCCCAAACCTCTACAACAGGAACCTCACCATCAGATAGAGTTTAACGTCATTCCCAGGACATGTAGACCCGCAGCCACCGCCTTCTAGCACCCATATGATAAATAGGGTTGGGGCTTGTCATAAGGGCAATAGGGTTGGGAAAATCATATAGGTGCTAGGCTTGACGTGACCAGCCGATTGAAGACTGCCTGCTGGGATCGAACATACGTCCTCCCGCATGCAAAAACAAATGCAATTTAGGCACTGGATGGACATAAGGTGCAGTTCAGGTGCCCGGATGTTGGCGCCTACACACTCGTCCAGCCGAAATGCACGCGAATTGTGCGTTGCACGGACGCGAGGTTCAACTGATGTGCCCGGATCAGTTTTAAAACTTTTTAAAGAACCAACAAACAGACGAACAGTCTCTAAATAAAATTCATTTTGAAAATGGTATTCCTCCCAACATTTTGAGAAAAAAGCCGAAAAAAAAAAGTATCCTTTTTAACAGGAAAAATACGCCTCTCGTATCATTACAAATATCTCCATTGCTTTCCACCCAATTCCTGTCATAACCTTTCTCAAAAACAGTTTTAGAATTAAGCAATACAAGCAGCCTCAGCCAGAATTTCGAACTAAACCTGATAAACACTAATATCCATAATCCCAATCCAGTGATTGCCAATGGACAGGAACATTTTCCTACATCGAGCGTGTTCTTTAGAGATGGTTTGCCCTTTTAGAATCTCTTATCAACTATTCAAGTGATTTGGGGCATTAAGTCACATGACCTTGATTCCAGGCTTTCGTCATTTCGTCTGCCCAATTGGTGAGGCTTACAATGCCCTGCCGCCCTGTCCGCTGTGGTGTTAGCAGCACCTCTCAGAGGGTAAGACTCCCCAATGGACACCATGGGTGGCGACCCATGATGCTTAAGGATAGACCCAGGTGGTCTGAGCACTTTAGGCTTTCTTGGCTAGACCGGGCGGTTGAGAGGCCCCCTCCTATCAAATCGCTGGCCACGTCAAGCCCCTAAACACCTATATGATTGCCCCCCCAATCCTTATCATATGGGTGCTAGAAGGCGGTGTCTGAGGGTCTAAATGTCCTGGAATGAAACGTTAAACTCTATCTGATGGTGAGGTTCCAGTTTTGAGGTTTTGGTGAAATGTGGAGCACGCCCTTCATCTCCATTGCTTCCCTGGTCCACTCATGAACCCGGAGTAGTAGTACCTGTTAGGGTCCATCTATGGTTAAATAGAAAAATGTGTTTAAAAAAAAAGATTTAAAAGCAAACTAAACCAAACCATTGTGGATCGTAATACAAATCAATTTCATCACACTTTTATTCGCATAATCAAAGTGGCCAACCGACCCTAACGCTCCACCTCTGTCTTCTTTAAAGACCTATGGGGGCAATGTAAGCTAGTATCTTCTTTAAAAAAAATATAAAAAATTTATGGGTCAAAATGTACAACGCGTCAACTGCAATTAATGTACAAACTTTAATCCCCTCCGCTAGGGGTGGGGGTTCATTCGGCCTGTCAGGTAAGAACACTCGAGCAACAACATTCTCGTTGCCCTGGCTTGCATTCACCGTAGAACTCAATATTATCCAGATAAATAACCCATTTGTTCGTCCAAATATCGTGCCATTTGTATAAATAATTTGGATTTTTTCGTCTGGAACTTATATGGGTAACCAAGGGCTGTGGGCTGCTGGACTGAAAAAATATTCTGTTTAAAACTAGGATATACAATGTATCTTTTAAATGTATTTGCAAGTATGCCCCCATCATTGTATTTTAAATATAAACATAGGCGTCTCCTCTTTTTTTAAATTAAACCATTGGATTTGCTCCTAATCTACTTACATGACAAGATTTTTTTTTTTTTATTTGCCAATGGTCGCTCCAGTTTTTAAATTTACACGTTAATCCACGTGTTGGGTTTGCTCCACAAATCAACGATCAAATAAGCATTCTTATTTGATAGTGTCATATGCCAACAGAAAAAAGTTTTTATTTATTTTATTATAATATGTCGTAATCTTTTGACAAACCTTTTTTTGTTTTTTACCATTATAGGATTTATGACCCATTATTTTTTTATTTCTGGCAAATATAACATATTGTTCTTTTTGGCAAAGGAAGGTTTGTAAAGGTCTGCCATAATTATAATTAATTGCTGAATAATTTGTTGATTTACAAATCATAAGTGTGGATTCCAGTTTTAATAACCGCTTTTAAATTGGTTTTTCATTTGTAAGATCTTAATGGTCTGAGACCCCCAAAAGTACATAGCTTCTGTTTCTTACATAAACTGCGTAAGTCTAACTTAAATTCCATGAATGTCAAAGTTTTATCTTTTTGAGTTATCATCGTGGTAAAAGGTTTAAAATTTGGGAGGCAAACCTTTCAACACCATGGCTAATTAATAAGCATCACTAATAACTTAACCAGCCTCTCTGAGTGAATTCTGGCAATGTTTTCAGTCCTTATTATATATATCCGTCATGGATTCATAGTCAGTTCTATTCAAATTAATTAATATTCATTATACAATCCGACAATTCGGGGTTTTCCTTTTGGACAGAAATGTGACCTGCGACCATCAATCCTTGCCTCTTGGGCATTACCAACGAAAGACTTCGTCGTCTAGACATTGGATCAGTTCAGCAAATAATTGTCGCTTTTTTTTTTTTTTTTTAAATATGGGTCCTTCACTTTTTACCAGGTGGTTGCGTAAGAGTATATTGTGTAGTTTTGAAAGTCATTAAATACCCGTAAACTATAGTTTCCACAAAAAGTTCAAATTTTTGACTGTTCGCCCATCGAAGAAAATCCTGCTTATTTGTCCTAAGAACGATGTTAAACTTCTGAGGTTTCCATTTCTGGAGAATGTGAAGCATCCTTCATCAACCTGGTCCACTCTGATCGCGGAGTGGTTAGTACCTGTTAGGCCATCCCCATCTATGGGTTAAATAGAAAAATGTATTTATAAAATTGAGTTCTAAATTAAGAGATGACTTTTATTTAAATATCGGCATTAAATGAATCGTAAAAACAAACCGAACAAATATCAAAAGTACATATTTTCAACAATTAAATAACCGCATAAGAGTTGATATGCCATTTTAATACCATGACCCAAAGCAAGTTACATGGCTTGACAATGAGTAAATAGTCGGCTGCACTGCACAACATGAATATAAATCTGTTTTCTCTGTTGCGGTTAATTTCGTTTGTTTTGTGCATATTATCTTTCCTTAGCTCAGTCGGTAGAACGTCCGCCTGGGAGCCAACAAGGTTTCCTAGTTTCGATACCGGCCCTCGCAACTCCAGTGTACGAGTACGCAGGGATCCTGCCGGTAAAGTGAAGGAGCTGATGGTAATGTGTGGTGCTCCACAACAGATGCTAAAACCAAATTTCCCCCTTGATCTAGCGCTATATGAAAAGGGATATATCTCCGCTCGTTGTCTGACTGATACCGACATTAAGCCACCCCGACGGAACTTTACTTACTTACTGTCATTCTAAAGGTTTTGATAAAAGCTGAATTCATATTAAAAAATCTGAATTACGTTTAAGCCGCTGGGCTGGAGAATACGCGGACTACACGCTCTGCAGAAAGATAAAATTCCCTCCCCAGAGCTACTAGCGCTTGAGCAGTGCCCGTGACTTGCAAACACACCACTAATGTCCCTTAGGCTAGACGGTCGGTCGGAAGGCCCCTCCGCTTCAATCGACTGGTACATAAAGCTCCGCAATCACGACTATATGATTGTCCCTGACTCTATTGCTCTTGTTGGAAGTTCCCAAATCTTATGTGAGCGAAGGCAATGTACTGAGGTTTTCAATGTGCTCTATATGACGTTATAGGCATCGTCGCCCCAGTTCAAAATCCTGGACGTGGTAATTGCATTTTATTTAGCGTAATATCATTGGGGAGGTATGAATCCTACTCTCCCCTCCAACTATGGGTAAATAGTAGGAACAGACTGGGCTCTTTAAACACTGGTTAGGAAACCGGTCTAGGAGAAGGAAATCTCTGAAATTCAAAAACCTGCTGAACTCCGCTTAAGAATTTGACCTGTGTCGCGCATCCTGCTCCGTGCGGAGGGGTTGGTAAATATATATAACGGCATCGAAATGGTGAAGTTCAAATCTGGAAAATTGGAGAGAAAAAAAATTGAATAAGAATCAAAATTATAGTGGATAAAAAAACGATTCCGGCATAAAATAACCCAACAAGGTTGGTATGCTGCGTTAGATCCCAATCAACTCAACGTAATGTAAACAGAATTCGTTTTTATATTTAGACTTTATTTTTCTTTGACATTATCCCTTTGTCATCTTTCATTTCAGTGAGTTTACATTTCTAATTCAGATGAATATTAAATTTCAAACACCAATTAACTTCTTCAATCGGCTGGTCACGTCAAGCCCTAGCACTTATTGATTGTCCCAACCCTATTTGCCCTCATAAGCAAGCCCCACCCTTTTTTATCATATGGGTGCTAGAAGGCGATAGGCCGAGGGCCCTTCATGTCCTGGGAATAGTTAAACTGTCTGAGGGTGAGTTCCAGTTTGGAGGTTGGGGAATGTGAGCACCCATCATCTCACCATTGCTGCTCTGGTTCAACTCTGACCGGAGTGGTATTACGCGTGTTAGGGTCCCATCTATGGGCTGAATAGAAAAAAGGAGGTGAAACAAATCAAGATTAATTTTATTTCAAACTTTGGCATAAATGAGTTTTAAAAAAAAAATTTAAAACCCATTAAGCATGAATAAAACAAAACGTCTTGGGCATAAAATCATCCAACAAGAGTTGACATGCCGTAAAATACAACCATCAATGAAGTCTGTCCCGCTTGAAACAGGGGTCCAACCAGTTCATTCTTTATCTTCGTTCACTACATAAAAAAAAATATATTAGAATAATTTTTTTCTCTCTTCGTCTTGATTAACTTTTAAAAGAAGCCAAACACAGACGGTAACAATCCCTGCTAAATAAAATTCATTTTGAAAATGTATTCCACCCAAACATTATTAAAATAAAAGCCAGCAAAAGTGTTTCGTTTTTAACAGGAAAAATACCGCCTCACGATCGCTACAATATCTCCATTGCTTTCACCCAATTCCCTTCATACCTTTGCCAAAACAGTTTTAAGAATTAGCAAATACAAGCAGCCTCATCCATGAATTCGAACTGCCCCTGAAAAACATAATATCCATAATCCCATTCAGTGATTGCCAAATGGACAGGAATATTTTCCTGAATCGATCGTGTTCTTTAAAGCTGTTTGCCTTTTTAGTATCTGTTATCAACTCTTGATGAGGCAGTCATGACGTGCAAGCATCCAATTTTAGGCAACCTTACTTTGGCTAGACGGGCGGGTCGAAGATCAATCAGGACTGGTTACGTCAAAACCGTTTCCACCTGTGATTGGTCCAACTCTATTGCCTTAATGGAGGTCCAATCTTTATAATACGGGTGCCTAGAAAGGCGTGTCCTGAGGGGTTTTCATGTCCTGGGTATGACGTCATACCGCATCTGATGTGAACTTCCAGTTCCGTAAGTCTGAGGATCGACTGGTCACGGCAATCCCGTAGTCCCCTCTGATTGCCTGATCGTAATTGCCCTTATGGCAAACCATCTATGGGTTTAAATAGATTACAAAATGAGTATTAAAAATGTCTTTTAAAAAGTTTGAAAAAACATTGGTTGGTAGCTGGTCTAAAACTGGTTTCAAGCCCGTTAAACACCGTTAAAAATAAAAATTGACCTCGTGTTTGCAACTTCTTTCATACAAAGGGGTTGGGTAAATACTAAGGTCACCTCTGTATGCTGGGGCGTTAGAATGCACCGACTGCACCTCTTGGCAGAGGGGTAAGGCTACCCCAATGGGGCCACCTGTTTGGCCGTGGGTGGCGACCCGTTGAGCTTAAGGATAGAACCAGGTGACTAAGCATCGATGACTTGGCAATATTCCCACTTTAGGCTTCTTGGGCTAGACGGGCGTCGGGAGAGACCCCCTCCATATCGGCTGGCCACTCAAGCCTAGCACCTATGAATTGTTCCAACCCTTTTTATCAATGGTTGCTAGAAGGCTGTGATTGAGGGTCTACATGTCTGGGAAAGAACGTTAAAACGCTATTCTGATGGTGAGGTTCAGTTTTGGAGGTTTTGGGGAATATGGAGGCACCCCCCTTCATCACCATTGCTCCCACGGTCGCACTCTGAACCGGGAAGTGGTAGACGCTGTTTAGGGTCCCATCTATGGGTTGAATAGAAAAACATGAAAGTTGATAAACAAAATTGTATTATGCTAGTTAAGAATGAATTTTATTTCATCAAACTTTGTCGGCATTAAATGACGCCACCGAGTTGAATGCTGTAAAACAAACCCAAACCAAAATCTCTGATGTTAAAATTCTCAACAGAAAACTTGATTACAGCAAATAAACCCCTTTAACATTTATTGAATTCCTAATTACCCATAGAAGTATTCGGCAATAAAATAACCCAATGGTTGACATGCCGTAAAAACCGCAACAACCAAACCTATTAAACTCCGAAAAAAAAATGACTGGTGTTGCATCCTGTTTGTACAAAGGGATTGGATAAATAACATATACTAAGGATTATGTCAGAAAAACTACACAAAATATGAAGTTTTATTTTTGAACACCATTCCTTAAACGTTTAGGGATAAATACCATACCACCTTAATGGGTTGGCACGTAATCTGTCACGTGATTTGATATTTTTTTTTATTTTTATTTTTTTAATTTTTTTTTTAACGTTTCACTTTAGGCGTTATAAAATTATGAGAATTCCCCCTGGAGACTGCAAAAAGGCACAACATGAGCATTTCTTTGCTTTGGGTAAACTTCTGACATCTCTAGTTCTGTGTTGGAGCACCCCATTCATACACCAATTGCTCCCTGGATCCACTCTGACCCGGAGTGGTATACCTGTTAGGGTCCCATCTATGGGTTAAATAAGAAAAAATGTATTTATAACAATTTTTATTATCCATTTAAGAATTGATTTATTTCAAAACTTTATCGCATTTAAATGACCCACTGAGGTTGATATGCCGTAAAACAAACCAAACCAAAATCTTATTTCTGTCGGCTGGTGCTGTATAAATACGCCACTGCCCTCTGTAAAAACTTCCTCTAAACAATATTGACGAAACAGAAACGGTGTGGCATATATTTAAATGTCAGAAAATAACCTTTTATTAAGCTTAAACCCAAAGCGAACTTTTTTATTAAACCAGAGAAAATCCAATTTATTATTCTGAGTCGAATGGATTTTTCTATTTGATAATTTGCCCTTTTTAGGTTTCGATTGAACCTTCATTTTCCAAAAATTGACTCTTCCATTCTACACACTGTCGCTGGGACGATTAGAATACGTCTTCATGTACTGGGAATGACGTTAAACTCTCGTGGTTCTTATAGTTTGGGGAATGGTGGAATGCATCCCTTCATCACCAATTGCTTCCCAGGTCCGCTCTGATCCAGGATAGTGGTAGTACCAGTTAAGGTCCGTCGAGTTTAAGTAGGAAAATGTTTATAAAAAAAGAGTATCCCTAAAAGATGAACTTCAATACTTTGTCGGTATTAAAGACCTACAGAGGTTGATATGCGTAAAACAATCAAAGTAATTTTTTCCCATTCTATATCTGTAAATCTTCGGTTTTTGACCTTTGTGATACTTTAAGTAACTAAGACTGACGTTAGGGAGAATGGACACTGTCTTAATTTGTGATTTCGCCCCCGCTCATCTTCTAAAACCATACTTTATTTTAAATTCAGTTCAAAACTAGTGGAACCCTAAGCACTCTATATGATCTTTCCCAACCCTATTGGCCCTTATGGCAAGCCCCCAACCCCTTTTTTTTAATCATATGGGTGCTAGGTTGTGGCTGCGGGTCTACATGTCTGGGAATGACGTTAAACTATAATCTGATGGGTAAGGTCCAGTTTTGGAGGTTTTGGGGAATGTGGAGTACCCGCTTCATCACCATTGCCTCCCCGGTCCAGTTCTGACGCCGGAGTGGTTAGTACCTGTTAGGGTCCCATCTATGGGTTAAATAGAAAACATGAGTTTATAAAACAAAATTTTAATTATCCTTTAAGAATTAATTTATTTCAAAACTTTCTTGGCATTAAATGACCCACGAGGTTGAATATGCCGTAAAAAACAAACCAAACTAGTGGATGGCTAACAATTTTCGGACAATGTTTATGTCAATTCAGTCAATCTTTTTCTTAAATTCAAGTTATTGAACCCTCACGTTCATCCTCCTCCTGTATTCCGAGTCCAAGACATTTATCAACCCTTTTTGGTAGTCCCATCGATACCAGGAGAGGAATCAGCTGGTCACTTCAAGCCCAGTTCCACCTAAATGATTCTCACGCTTAATTGCCGTCAGCCCTGTCAGCTGGGGCTTAGAATACAACCGACTATACCCCTCCCGAATGAGACCTTCTGTTGGCCGTATGCGGTGTGTGGCCCGTGAATGCTTAAGGATGGAACTCTGGTGGCTGAGCAAAACTACAATTTGGTCTTACAGCCCTTCTATCAATCGGTAGTCATGTCGAGCCCTAGCACATAGTCCACCTGTGATCCGGAGTGATTTGGTACTTGTTAGGGTCCCATCTATGAGTTTTAGAAAATACTGGATAAAATAAACCATTTTTGGCAATAAAAATGAACCAATGGGTTGACATGTGTAAAATCAAACCAGCAACTTAGCACCTATATGAATTGACCCAACCCTATCTAATATGTACCAGAAGGTGGTCACAGGCTTGGGTATGACGTTAAATTCTCTGATGCTGAAGTTCCAATTCCTGGAGTCCTGAGAATGTTGGGAGTATTTCTTCACCACCATTACTCCCGGTCTATTCACACCCAGTGGTAGTACGTTTATAGTCCATCTATGGTTAAATTACATAAATGAGTTTTAAAATCTGAAAAATTAAATTTAAAAAATTTAAATGAGTTTATTTCATTTCCATGCTTCTGGTCACTCTGACCGGAGTGGTAGTACCTGTTAGGAGTCCCATGGGTCAAATAGAAAAAACATGAAGTTGATAACAAAATTGTATTATGCTTTATTTCAACAACTTTGTCAGCATCAAATGACGGCGCACTGAGGTGATATGCCGTAAAACAAACCAAACCAATCGCTTCGCTGCTCAGCTGATACTGAAATAGGCCATTCCCAGTGGCTTTTTAATAAGACAGGAAGCAACACGAAAAATCATGGATACTAACAATGAGACATAGACTAGCTTTGACCTTTTTATTAATTACTGATTAACTTAGAACTAGTCTAACTTGACTTGTGAGCTTTAAAAAAAAAAAAAAAAGGATGTACCCATTTAAGAAAATGAATAAATTTTTTTTTTTTTTTTTAAATCTTTCGACATAAAATGAGTCAAATAAGGGGTCTTTGCATCTTAACCCCGTTAATCTTAGAATAAAATAAGGCGGACTTTGTTGAGAGGGAGATGAAATGTAGGCTACAAACATAGCTAAAGCTAGCTTTCTATCCATATAGGCCGCCTGTCGTGTGGAGCGTTAGAATGCACTGACTGCACCTATGCCAGAGGGTAAGATCCCCCATGGACACCTGTTGGCCATGGTTGCTCAAGGACGGCAGTCTGGTGGATGGGCAGTCCATGGACTGCAATACTCCACTTTGACCCTTTCTGTGCTAGAACGTGTCGGTTCAGTCGGAGAGGCCCCCTCCGATCAATCGCTGTCAACCGTCAAGCCCTAGCAAACTATATGATTTTTACCCAAACCCCTATTTTTTTATTATTTTAAAAAAAAAAAGTTTGTTTTTGTAAGCCGTCAATGCAGTGAAGAAAATGCTCGTTTGGGGGTGGGGGGACTTCTTTCCTCAGTAAGTTTGCAGAACATGTGAACAAATTGCTCAACAAACCCAAACTGATGGGCGTCCCTATCCGTCAGATGATTGTTTACAATCCCTCAAATCTAATAAGAACCCGGCTACCGCGTGGGTGCAACCGGATGAATTTAAGGATGGAACCTGAATGGCTGAGCAGTTCATAGAACATGGCACTTGGCCTTACTTAGTGCTAAGCATAGGTGGTTGGGGATCGAAAACAATTGCCCCTGGTCCAAACCCTAGCACGCAATGATGGCCCAATTCTATTGCCCTTCATGGCAAACGCCGACTAATCCCTTTTTATTCATGGGGTATTAAGAAGGCGGAGATTAAGGATCTTAATGACCTGGGTATTATGTTATCACTCCTATCAAATGAAGTTCTAATTCTGTGGATGTAGAGTGCCCCTTCATACCAATTGTTTGCCTAGGTTCACTCTGAGCTGAGGTGATAGTACCTGTTAGGGTCCCACTATAGGTTAAATAGAAAACTTGAAGTTTATTTTTTTTCCAATGTGTTTAAAGAAAAAAATGAGTTTAAAATAAATTGAGTACACATTCAAGAAATAAAAACGTTTTCAAAAGATAAACCAACCAATCTAATATAAAACACAGGTTCTAAATAATTTTGAGAAAAAGAAACGCCTCATTTAATGGTAAATTTATTGAAAGAATAAAGAAAACGATCTTATATAATAAAAAAAGATCAAATGTTTTTTAATTTTATTTTTTTTTTTTTTATGACCATGATTGTTAATGAAGTGGAATACCAATCTTGTAGTGAAGTATACTGATCGAGTGAAAGAAGTGAAAATGTTCAGCAATGGCACTGGGCCATCCTTTCCTTCTCTAGTGTATGTAGTCAGATTTATTTCTGTGTTCCAACGTTCTTTTCTAGTTTCTCTTCATCGAGATGTATCTGCAATGTTTAGAGGAACAAGTTTAATTGATGTAGGACAATTGTTTTGGGTTATTAAACTGTTTGTATTGTGGGTTGTGCCATGTCCAGAATAAAGTCTCTTTGCCAAAATCATTTTGTCCAACCAAAGTTGTTGGTGATTAGTGGATGGAAGAGAATTTTTTCCAGCGATTCATCTCAAGTTCTACCTTGTGATCTAAATATAATACAGTACTAATTCAAAACCCAATCAACTTGTGCAGATCCAGCACAGATGGCATATATCTTTGGCCACTCTGCCCGGATGGTAGTACGCTGTTAGGGTCCCATTATTGGGTTTAAATAGAAAAATGTCACTTTATAAAAAATTGTATTATCCATTAAGAATTGATATTTCCAAACGATTAATGCCCACTGAAGGTTGATATGCGTAAACAAACAAAGAAGTCCTTGCTCTTTTCGTTCTCCGTCAAGGCATTAATGTAAATCAATTAGAAGCCAGAAATTCGTTGAGAAATGGACCAAAAGCTTTGTGGCAGATGCAGTTATATCCCCCTTCTTTGTTTTTTTTTCTCTTCCTTCAGCCTCTTGCAATTTGATGTTTCTAGCGTTGGTGTCCATAACAAAAAGGTTTAACTTGACTATGGAAAGTCTGAGAAACACACTAGATATTAATTTCTTGAATGTTTGAGATGGGCTTGGATGATTAGTTTATCTTGCGTAATTGGACTATTGTCCGCCATCTTTATTGTTGTTTGTACACGTTTCGGCAATATGCCCTCTGGCCATCAGGTATATTCTTGTCGGACTCAGGCACCTTCTTGGACTCTTTTTTTTCGTAGTCGGGAGCCATCCATGGAACTTTGAACCTAACCTTTAATATCAGTCTACGGGGTATCCTGTTCTCTATCCGCTAACGCATAGCTGGGGTAGGAGTTGTGTTATTATTTTTTTATTATTATAGAAAAATAATTAAACACAACTCCTACCCCAGCTATGGTTACGAATGAAGGAACAGGATACCCGTGGACTGAAAAAGGGTTAGAGGTTAAAAACTTTCCGATACGACGGGTTCCTGACTACGAAAAACAGGTTCCTGAGTCCAACAAGAAATCCATGAGGGCATATCAGGCCGAAACGTAATCAAATACAATAAAAGATGAACAATAGTCCAAATGACGCAGATAATACTAACAATTGACATGTACAATTAGATAAAGGATTTTGATCTGAGTGGTGCATGACTTGTTTGCTGTTGGATGGCAAGTTGTAATATTTCTGATGAGTCTGTTTCCTCTATGAATTTTTTTTTTTTTTTTTTTTCTTCTACAAGATCAGACATTTAGAATGTCATTTACATAGACGAGGTCACCTTGTGAACGCTCATTTTAGAGTGCACAGGCTGAGGAATTTTTTTTATTAACTTTTGTTTTAAATATACTGTTTTATTCGAAGGAATGCATCAACATCCCATGTGGGTTTCTTTATCTGCTTGACACAGATCTTTAATTTTTTAGTTCCATTCTTGTTTTCAATAATTTGAATGTGAACTAAATTCAGCAAAAACCTTTGTTAAAAAAAAAAAAAAAAAAAAAAAAATTTTTTCCTCTAATATTATTTTAGGAAAACTTTTCAGACAATAATTTTAATCAAAAGCTAAGTAATAATGGAATTCAAAATTGGACACATTTTATTTTTTTTTTTTTTTTTTATATAGAATTTTTAGAAAAGCTGGTAGTCATGAATATAAATTGTTTTTTGTTTGTTTGGGGGTACATTAAATTTTCCAATTAATTTAATGGTGCAAAATGTAACATTGTTTTTTGTTTCATAATTTTATATAAGCTGACAATTTTAAAAAAATTATAGTTTTAAATGTTTCTTTTGAAATAGACAAACAAATTTCAAGATATTCTAAGTTTCATTGTGTTAATATGGGGGGGGGGATTTTCACGGGAAATTGGTGCCTATTGATAATGCGTCACACAGAATTAATGGAAAAAATATGTTTTTTTTTTTTTCACATTTTGATTTTAAGATTTAAAGACACATAATCTTTATTTTGTCAAAGATTTTATGGAAATCAATTTCATTTTAGAAACGGTATTAAAATTGAACTAATAGAAAAGAATCATAAAGAAAATTATGGCATGTTGAATAGTGAGTAACGTTGATGGGGTGGCCTAAAGTTGGTATCAGCCAGCTCAGTTGAGGGAGTCTATCCCCTTTTCAATAGCGCTAGACCAAGGAGATTTTGTTTTTAGGCAGAGTGGAGCGCCACACCTACCATCCAGCTCTTACTTTACGCCGGATCCTGTGCTATCATACTCTGAGTTTGGCGAGGACGCGGTATCGAACTAGGAACTTGTGGTTTCTAAGGCCGAACGCTCTGACCGACTGAGCTAACGCCGCCCTAATGTAGACAAACTTTAAATCTCATATTTCTGGTTATACTTTACGAAGAATTATTTTTTCCAGTTTAGCAGAAAAATTCAATATGCAATGCATTAGAGTAATTAAAAAAATAAAACAGAACGTAAGGTGTTTTTGTAAACAATAACGTGAATTTATGAAATTGGATTTGTGTATCAATAACAATCACAACATTATTAAAAACTAAATTTACCTTGGAAATCTTTTGCATCATCTGTCAGAAATTCTATGTGAATTATCTTCCCCTGCCATAGGGGACAAACGCAATGGATATTGGCGCGAGAACCTAAACCCCAGCACTAGTCTGTGGCCCTCGTCCGGGACGGACGTACTTATCAAGATCGAAACGCTCTCAGACCATTACCCTAAAACAGGGCTACTTATCGAAGAACTGTTACTGGAGGAGAGACGTAAAACTAATGTTCTCTTCACAGACCAAGTCTCATTACCAAGCCCCAAAGCAGGTCCATTTATCAAAGAACTTACAACCAGATTCGTCTAAGGCATCGCACTAGTATACTACAGAAAGGCCGTACGAACGCACACTGACCAAAGGAAAAACAACTACTGAGACGAAGCGTCTAAAATACATTCCCACCGACGAGAAGAAAACTGTTACTCCAGTACTACAAGAAATCCTCCACAGATGAGTCTGGTAGCAAATACCATTTAAATTTGCAAACATTTTATGTAATTTTAATGTTAATACAGTGTCTGCATTTACTTTTGTGTTGTTCCTTCTTTGTCCGACATTTGCCTTCAACTATGGAGAAATAAGGGGCTCCTTCGAATCCGTAAATACTCTTACATCTGCACTCAACATACCACCAAAAACTCCAGATGCATACAGTGTCATTATTTGCTTGTTGTTGTTTTTTTTGTCTTAGATCAAAGAAATGGCAAAAAACAGATGAAATACCTACACAACTCAACCACTTTCAAAGAAAGAGAACCTGATCTTAGTAATACCAGAAAAAAAGAAACCACTATTACCGGCTAAAAATTTAAAAAATGAAGCCACTCCTTCATTCTAAAAGACTTCTCCACCTAAATGTTCACATGGAACCAATATACAAACATTTTTTATTGAAGGCACAAACCTCACTCACTCGTTTGTTCATTTTACATTGTAGAATTATTTAAAAAAAGAGAAAAAAATCCTGAAACGTTGAACTTTTCTGAAAAGAAAACAGCCTCCTTATCAAGCATGTAACCCATAGACCTACAAAATATTAACACTTGATATACAATCTACTCAATTACTAATAGAAGCAATATCTACATGCATAACAACCATACACAAAACAGAAATAAAGAAAATGTCTTTGGCTTGAAATAACCTAATGGGTTGACCTGCATAAAATCCAACCAACTTCTTTAGATCCATCTGTACTAATAGATCAGGATACACAGTTGAGCACGATATCAAATTGCTCAAAAGCACCCTAAGCTTTAGTAGGTTAGAATAACGGTCGGATTAAATTAGATAAGGCCTAGGCTGTCATCCTCTCCAAGCCACCAGGCAATTGACAAGCTTAGCATAATTCTAGGTTGCATCATAGTGTCTGCCTTAATAGACCCTTCGTGGTCTTCACTCTATTTCTCAGCTCGTTCATTGACTATTCACCCCATCTTTTATAATTATAAAAATAATAGCTGATTACTTTCCTTGGTCATAATTTTAATTTCATCGTTAAAATTTTGCTACTGAAATTTTAGCCCAACAACAATCCATTCCTCTGCAGTGTTTGTAATTCCTGAAAATATCGACCCCAGCAATTCTCGGACCGAATTTCAATAAACAATTTAAACAATGCATTCCAATAAATTCTTTCAAAATATTTTTTCACATTTCTTTCCTTCTTCAATCACTTTTTTAATTTTTTTTTTTTTTTTTTTTTTTTTTTTTTTTAAATACTAAAACTGATCCTTTTCGAACCTAATTATCCTTATACTACATTATTCCGCCTAATAATGTATGGATAAGGAAGCATCTATTTAGTGTTGAAATAAGTGCCATAGGCTTTAGCAATCATATCATCTCTCAAACAATTCAATTTATTTTCCAGATTCCCCGCTAATATTAAATTATTATGCAGCTTAATCACTATTAATAAGTGTTCTTTGTTGATTCCAGTAAAAATTTTTTATCTGATTCAAGGCTAATTCAGCTGCCAAATCTGCACAAAGTGTCTATCGTCATACATTTAGGGTCCATATACAAATCTGCAATTTGAGTATATACATATATATTCAACAGAAATGACAGCTGCACACTGTTAACACTTTCAACACCCTCTGGTTAAAATGAGACCATCCAAGATGAAAAAAAAAATATAAGTCCTGATTATCTGGTGTTACTTATCCGCTGAATTATCTCTTTGAGTGTCATCACCTCAGCTATTTTAATGGACCATTCAGTTATTATAAAGGGAAGAAAAAAGACATGCTACACAGAATAAAAGTAGGGGAAAAATGGAGTGAGTACATGGCAGTGATAATTCTATACTGTTTCAATCGAACATGAAAATAGTGAGTTAAATCAAGAATATTATACTTTTTACATTAAGGGCTATTTTTGCAATAGCTCTTAAGTAAACGTATCAAACGTAATGATAAAATTATACTGTGAAAGCTCACAAACATAACTTTACAAAAAAAAAAAAAAAACATCTGTACATATCAAAATTAGTCAGAGCAGGGAATGAAAACAAAGCTCTGCCCTGTCGGCTGAGGCATTATAATACAACCGACTGCACCTCTGTGGGTGTGACTGATGCTTAAGGATGGAATCCAGGTGGTTCAGCAGTCTATGACCAAGCAACACTCCACTTTGCTCTTTACTTGGACTAGACGGGCATGTCCTGGGAATGAGTTAAAATCTTGTGTGAGGTTCCATTTATGGAGGTTTGGGTATTGTGGAGCACACCTTCATCACTATTGCTCCAGGTCCACTCTGACCTGGAGTGGTAATGTTGGGTCCCATCTATGGGTTAAATATAAAATAAAAGAGTATCCAATTAGAAACAAATTTATTTAAAAACTTGTAGTCTAAAAATGACCACTGAGGTTGATATGCGTAAAATAAAAACAAAAAATCTGTAAAGTAGAAATAAAAGTATTCAAGTTTTAATTCATTAAAAAAAAAAAAAAATTACATTCACCCTTTTTCACAAACTACCATAAATACCTTTTTCTTCAATCCATTATTTACACCATATTTTTTAATCATTTTAGACAAGTCCTCTTGTTTTGGATCTTGTTTTTATGTACATTTAACTTTAGAAAAAATGGAATTGTAAAATCCTTTTTTATAGATGCATAAAAAACCCTTCCCTCAAAATAACAAAAAAGATGAAAAAGAAAAAAAAAAAAAAACTGCTGGGGTCATAACCAGTTCTGCAGCGATGCACTGTGTAAAGGCTGGACATCGTTTTGTTTGTTTCCAGGGAGGGGGGGAGGGGATGAATGGTATTGAAATTGATGTTTTATAGTTGCAAAGGTAAGATGAGTAAATCTGCATGTCGTTTCTTTCTTTCCTCCCCTAAAATCCTCTTCCTCCTCAAGAGATGAACTCTGGACTTCTTGGTTGAATTTATCAGCACTGGTTCATTACTGCACTTTCTTTTTTTAAAAATTTTTTTTTATATCTTTTAAAATCTTTTTATAATATAATCTCGTAATATATACTCGTAAATAAATTCACTGGATTGTAATATCCAGCTTGTGTATCTGGGATCAATTCATCACTCTTTGCTTTTGGGCTGAGGTGAACCTATTCCAAGAGCGTGTTTTTCTTTTTGTTGTGGGGGTGGAGTCTTTTTAATTTTTTTTTTTTTTTTTTATCGTGTATAACATAAGATTTGTCTCGTGGACAAATAAAGAATTAGGAAGGAGTTTTTTTTTTTTTTTCAGTCGTGGTAGAGCATCTGACTAGGAACCACATGGTTACAGCTTTGATACTGGCCTCGCCAACTCAGCATATGAGTAGCACAGGGATCTGTGCAGTAAGTGACGAGCTGATGGCGTGGTGCCCACTACAGACACCAAAACAATCTCCTTGGTCTAGTGCTAGTGAAAAGGGATAACTCCCTCGCTGTCTGGCTTATGCCAAATTTAGGCCACCCTGACAATTTTGTTCTTTTTTAAATATAGTCTTTAAATATAGTATTTAATACTGTAAAAAAAAAATTAAAATTATTTGTCTGTATTTTTGAGATGAGGCTTGATGTGAATAATGACTTGTCCTCATCCTTAGTGCGGTATGTATAAACACAATGTTTTGGCTGCTGTGTCCTCTGACCTTCTCAAAGTGTTCTATGTATCTGAACATAGTAATGACTCAATATGGGAAATCATTTTTAATAGTTCTAAGAACTACAATGACATTATTTGAATGGCCTGTTTTTATCAACAGTTGAACTATTAAAAATGATTTCCAGAATGTTCATATACACAGGGAAGACAAAGATCAAAGACTGAACTATTTGTGTTTTATACATACTGCAATAAAGATGAAGACAACATTTCAAAACATCAAATTGATACGTTTTATAGTCAATTTTCTTTCCATGGTTTTTCTTTTTCTCATTCAATCCATGAAGATAATTTCTGATTTCATACCAAATTCAAGCCATCATTTAATAATAACAGGGTGACACAAAGACAGAATTTGGGTTCTGTTTTTTTTTTTTTTTTTTTTTTTTTTGTGCTGGAGTCTGCATCAGTAGTAGTGTATATATAACAGGGTGACTACCCCCACCCCAAAAAAAACCCAAATTCTTTTTTAATGGGAGAGGGGAGTCACTCTGTATTACAATTGCTGATTATTACAATGGGAATCCTCGTCCGATCATTTATTCTTGGCCATCCTGAATAATGTAAGGAAAGCCTCTTTGAAATGAGGTTCAACTCTAAACTCAAAGTATGGCGTAGTGGCTTTGTCTGAGGCATGGACTGGGCTGTATGAAAACAGGGGCTAGGCCAGGTCCAGTGGGTGGCTGATTGATGCTGCTGAAATCTGTAGGGGTACATAACCAAGGCACTGTCAAGAAAGCTGTTAGCCTATCCTTGTTAGGATTTTGCTCCTGTGGAACAGAAAATAGAAAAAAAT
This sequence comes from Doryteuthis pealeii, assembly GCA_023376005.1. Taxonomy (NCBI): domain Eukaryota; kingdom Metazoa; phylum Mollusca; class Cephalopoda; order Myopsida; family Loliginidae; genus Doryteuthis; species Doryteuthis pealeii. The sequence goes on from CM042153.1 coordinate 71,119,416, forward strand.
ATTATTCAACATAGACAAGTAGTTTTATTTGTCTATTAAAATTTACAAATAAATGTAGGTGTTTTACAGTATGTGTTTATTCTGGATATAGGATGTACCCCAAATTCCCACTCATATTTATGAACTTTCCCAACATCAGCAGCAAGGCATTTCCAGTATTTAAGAATGAGTTTATTTCAAAACTTTGTCAGCATTAAATGACCCACTGAGGTTGATATGCCATAAACAAAACAAAAGCTACTGAACTCTTACAACTATATTAGTACCAATTACCAAACAGAAGCTAATCTAAAATACTATTCAAAAGTAACAACTATATCACACAAAAGCACAAATGAATAATAAAACAAAAAATGTCTTTGACATAAAATAACCAAGGGTTGACATTGGATTTTACAGCTGTTGGCTATTTTGAGATATCAGGTGTGTGCCAGATTCTTCGCCCATACTTATAGACTAAGCAAGAATCATATGATCTAACTCTTGGCCAATCACTGGCAGTACTCTGAGGCTGATACAATACTTAACCGACCCTACTGGTCATAATTACTACAACAGTCATGGACGTCAGACATAGGATTAAATCACTGGACCTTTATCATTATGCAGGATAGGACTTATACGCTTACCAAAGAATCACCAAAGGATTCCATAACACAGAGACTTTCTTTAAGTCCTTTTCAACTGGCCAAGGATGGCACTTAAAAACTTTACAACTGCAATCTTAACACAGAAGACAAAACAAGACAAACCTGTTGAATCAATTGTTGGTTCTGATCTTGCCACATAAAAGTAAGCACCCCAATGTCATCATCTTCATTTGCTGGAAGGCATTCCAATTCTGATAGGGTGAACATCTGGGAAAGACATATCATCATCACTATCATAGGTAAAAAGTAATTCTGGGGTCAACAGAAGGGTCACTTAGAACCAACCCAGTAACATCAAATTGAATGACATCAATGGCGAGGAGAAGTTTGGCATCTGGCATCACAGATAGCAAAGTTTTACTAAAATGAAGAGGGGAAAAAAAAAGGTTGTTTTTAGCAAAAGGAATGAATGGAAAATTTGTTAGGCAATCCAAGTACCTTAAGAGAGAAATAAGTCAATATTAATACCATAAAACAATGTACTGCGATGACTTAACCTGCGTTCCTTTTGGTATTTAATCAAAGATGTTTTTTAAAATGTAATGGTATCACACAATTATAAAATAGAAACAGGAATTGATTCGTATTATCTGTGTTTATTCGGACTGTTGTCCCCATCTTCATTGTTATTTGTACAACGTTTCGGCCAATATGCCCTCAGGCCTTCTTCAGGTATTTCTTCTCGGACTCGGGAACCTTCTTTTCGTAATCGGGAGCCATCACGGAACTTTGACCTAACCTTTATTTAGTCCACGGGGTATCCTGTTCTCATTCTGCTAATCATAGCTGGGTAGGAGTTGTGTTAATTATTTTTCTAACTGCTCTACTCAGGATTGAACTTTGGGATCCAGAGATAACTGTCACTTAGAACTGTCTCAACCTAAACTACCTTATCCACTAGCCATGTGTCCAATTGGACAATTGAGTGTGAATTTGGGAACTTATAAACCTAATGTCTTGATTTGGCTAGAATATCTACCTATTTACTTATGTATGATTTTCCCTAGACTCATATTTTAGCCTTCTTAATTATGGGTTCCCTATTGATTCATTTCTATGCTAGGTCTACTTAACAGCCCATCATATGTGCTGATTCTTTGAGGCATCTTCCTTCTTCCAATGTTCTTCTCTATCTATTATTCTAACTTCATCACATAAGTTGTACAATAACAATGAAGATGGGGACAATAATCCGAATAACACAGATAATACTAATCTTCAAGCCTTATCTCAAAAAGTCAATATTTAATACCATAAAACCATGTACTGCGATGACTTAACTTGTGTTCCTTTGGTATTTAATCAAAAAGATGTTTTTTAATTGTAATGGTATCACACAATTTATAAAGAAACAGCAATTGATTCTTTAGCAAAACAAAAAAAAACTTAAGTTCAATTGAGACCAGAGTATCTTCAAAACAAAAAAATTAAAGTTGAATATTTTATCCTTCAAACAATCATAGTAAAGAATTTTTTTTCTTCTCTTTTTGTTACTTACACACATACACAGCATTTCTTTACTTTCTTTTACTTTTTAATGTTTTTATGATTTAACATAATATAAACCTGAAATAACTTCTTGATAATAATTAAAAGCCACTATATAAAATTAGAAGCAGCTACTCTACTAAGCCTAGGTAGAGGAGAAAACCATTACACCAGAATAGCCAGTTCAATCCCTCCATCGCTGGATCCCCCATAAAAATACCCAGTAAAAGATTTTGAGTTAATCCACCCTGATGGATGTTAAGTAAAAAAAAAAAAAAAAAAAAAAAATTTTCCTGATTAGAGGTAAACAACATCAACATTAACAATATAGTAAGAAATTTTAATTCAATAAGATATGAATGAGGCAATTATTTCAATTCATATCTAAAAGTAATTTAAAATTTTCAAAATAATTCTTTTATTGAATTATACATAAAAAAAAAAATTAATCTCATTATAATGGAGATTGTAGTTTTTCTGTCTGTACACCAAAAACTATATTACTACTCAAGTCACAATTAGTTATTTACGTCACATTCACCGTGATTTTTTTTATCTAAACCCCAATTATGAATAAAATTGTTTGGATTATTATTACTATTGGTCATATCTACATTCGAATAATATGCAATTGTATTATATATACAACAAATAGTGGTTTACAGGTGTGAACGGGAGGCTAATTTGCATATTGATATTAAAATTTGATTTAATAAATATGTGTTTAGTATATTGATTTCTAATTATTTGGTTTAACTTAATGAATATGAGCAAAAGTCTTGTGGATACATCTTAAAAGAAATTCATTGACAAGAAGACATAATTGTAATTTTATTCTTTACTTCCTATTTTAACTGAATAGTTATTTAGGAAAATTTAGCAATGAAAGACGAGATGAAAGAGTAAGCTTCAGGTGTTCTATTTTTCGATTATACCCCCCCCTGTCTAAAATCTTTTTATCTGCATACTTATTTAGTTAGCCTTTCTAATTAATATAACATTTTATAAACATCAAAACCTAAATACTTGCACCCGGAGGGTGCATATATTGCTAGTAATAATAATAATAATATTAATTCAAAGCGTAGCAGATTGAATATAGTATATTGTTTCATAATGTCTGCACTTTTGATTTATGAAACCACTCAGAAAAGAAAATAGCCTATTTTAAATATTTGTCTCATATTTAAAAATTAAAAAATTCAGATTTTTTTTTCTTTTTTGCATTTGTTTAAAATTACAGTATTCATTTTATGAATGGATGATTAATTCTAAACCATCCAGAAAAAAATGTGTTTTAATAAAAAAATTACTTACAAAATGTACTTGATACTTGCATTCTCCCTTGGTGGACAGCATCCAAACGAGGTCTGAATCTGGCTTCTGGTGCTCGAGTCAAGCAACACCATGTAAGATTCCTGGGGTAAAAAATAACTTTCTTAGTATGGCATAAAGTTTAACCACTTTTCCAAACAACCAAAAATGTGGTCATTTTGGTAATTCTATCTCCAATCTTATTCCATCCCTGAACAAATTTGGGTGATTTCCTGTTTTATCTAATAAAAACTTTTCTGCTCTTTGAAACTTTTAAAACTCCCAATAACCCAACAATTCCACAATACCTGAGTCCTTTTAACTTTTGTTTTTGTTATCAGAATACAAAATCCTAATAATATTCACAAATTCTATAGACTAATTAGCATTGCATAAATATACTTGGTGTTGCATAGGGCTAAACTCGAGTTGTAGTATAAGTCATATAGTCACAAGGGGGTTGTTTATTCTTTCTAAACTGTGGGTTCTTTTTTTCAGAGAGAGAGAAAAGAGAGGTAAGGTCAAATTAAAAATCATGTTCAGTACTACGATGTGCAACACAATCACGGGGAACTCTGAAAGCCCTGTCTGCCCCCTACGAAAGCCAAGCCGAAAAAACTTGATTTTTTTTTTTCTTCCGTTTCTCGTCCGGGGTGGGGGGTCACCCAAAACTTCCGTTTTTATTTTAAATCTAATCTGGGGTCATTCATCGGTCAATTGCTGGCACCCTGTTGAGTGTTTACCCTTCTAAAATTTAAACCTTTGTTCTTATTTTTTTTCTCTCTTTCTCCAGCAAAATCTGAATACTGTCCTTCCCTTTCAATCACCAAATTCCCCGTAGACCACAATAAATACGCTACACTTTGGCAATACGAAAATCTACAGATCATTTTGATGCTAGAATCTGTCATTGGTACCGTGTGTGTGTGGGTGTTTTTTGGGGGGGTAGAGAGAGGTACTAAAGGATTACTGGATTAATCAGATTTGTGTTTTGGATTGGGGCTTTTTTTTGGGGGGGGGGTCATTTTGAGGAAACCTCAAGAGAAACTTACCTTGCCACAGTCTGGGATAAAATTCTGCAGCCCCCAATGGGTTTGGTAACACACCAACCAGACCTTTCCCTACACCAGCCACAAACCCAGTAGCAAGTGAGTTGTCTGTAACAAGTTGGGAGGACAGTATTCCTTGGATTGGTTGGTCAGCAATGCCAGCAATGCACCTGGAGAGAATACATGGATTTTACAGTATGACAAAGTGATTCCAAAATACAAATTTCCAATTTTCTAAGACTTCATTACAACGGGATCCATAACTTTTCCTTCATTAGACGTTTTGCGGCTGTTTGGTAACCAGAAATAAGATTTTCTTAATCTCAAAGCAGGACCAGTGAATATACAATAATAAAATGAATAATTATAACTAACATCTAAATGTTAATACTTGTGTTCCTTAATTTTACAACCGTTATCATCTGGTTAAAAAAGAGACTGTCTGAATCGTCCAAGATAAAATGTAAATCCTGATTATTTGGTATGTTTTATGCACTGAATTCTTATGAATGTCGTCACCTCAGCTAAATAATAGACTATTCCATTTTTATAAAGAAGAAAGAAAAGGACATGATATACAAAGAAATAATATTGGAGTAGGGAAAGAGAGAGGGTGAAAGTTGGAATCGAAAACGCAAATCTGTTTTCAATCAACATAACGAAAAGAGAGAAAAAAAAAAAAAAGACAGAGAGGGTTAAATCAAGAATATATACTTTTTACATATGGAACTATTTAGCAATAGCTCTTAAGTAAACATATCAATGTGGTAATAATTAATTATTATACTGTGGTATAATTCACAGGTCTGCTAGTAATCTTCAAAAATATGTAAGCTGAATCATTGACATTCATTTTCTATGCTTTACACCCACCCCCAATTTAAAAAAACTATCGCCAAACACTACTTACTCAATAACTTAATCCTAAACCAGTTAATCCTTGCTTTAAACAACATCTGATAATCAGCTGGTCGGTTTCTGCGACTTTCTTCTTGTCTTTCTAAATGTCCAGAATCCAGTGATAATCGGTCCATATTCGTGACACACTCGATGCAAATTTGTTATGGAAGTCAGCGTACCTGAAGAAAGAAACATTTCGTTAGCAAAATAAAAAAAAAAAACCATGAACTGTTGTGACTTAATGCCAAGGAAATCAAGCAGCAAGATTTGTACAAATTAAAGATCTAACAAGGAGACATATTTCTTCTAAAAACTACAGCTAGATATATTTTAATAAGTTTTAATCCTACTAGTAATAAAAAAAATCTTAGTAACACAATATAGGCTTTTTAAATAGAAATGATGTAATTTTTTTTTTTAATATATATATTATATAATTTTCCACACATTTTTCTAATTCAACCCATACAAAACATCCATCATCTTTTATTCACTAAATCCTTGTTTTCTTCTCATTTTCACAGTCCTGATGAAGGTTTCCATTGTAAACCGAAATGTTCGAGTATCAACTATAATTTCACATCCAGTCTTTATTTAAAAATGTTCTCCATATACTGTCAAGATTAATTTCCTCATTTTACTTCCATATATTATATATATAATAATATATATATATATATATATAGCACTTGGTTTGAAATCACATTGGTAAGAAACTTACAGTTACCAGCACTATTGATTTTTTTGCTACTCTAACTTAGATACATATGCTCTATAATGATAGAGCACTCTTACTTATAAATATAGCAAACTATATAATATATATATATATATATATATATATATATTTATATATATTATATGAAACTAATACTTAAAAAAAGTTGTAAATATGTGGAAGTGCTCATGTGTAATGGTTATCATCAAATCGAAATCCTGGACAAGACTTTACATTTCACATAGTGCTAACACCATTGGGAAAGGTATGCATCCATCTATGGGTAAATAGTAGGGCAGGCTGATTTTTAAACTTTGGTATGGAAACTGGTGTAGAAGAAAAACTCTGAAATCAACCTGTTAAACACTGCTTAAAAAAATTGACCTTGGATCACATCCTGTTTGTCTAAAAAGACTAATGTACTGGCTAAAAGATCACATGAATTCTTTAAAATACATGTTCTGGAATATCACTTATGAGTTCATCCCTGCTTCTCCAGCAGTGTCCAGCATAAAAACAATAAACTTTATGTGATAAAAAAACTTAGTGATGAATTTATGGAGAAAAAATAAAAGGTATTTTGATTTCTAAATTTTTCTTGAATCAATTTTATTCTTTGATATCTTTATATCATGAATAAACAAATACTATTTATAACACTGTATAATTTGAAAATTATACAAATTTCAAAAATTTGATTCAATATATTAAAGTTAGCTTTCTTTGAATCAGCTTGCTGATTTTTCGATGGAAATGACCCTTCATTTCTGCATAATGATTGTCAAATACCTATTTGATGACATTGTTGTTTTTGGTTTATATCTATAGAGAAAGTAGTTGAGAAAATATTTTCTTTCAATAATTTTTAATTAAAGTAAAAGTTGTATGAAAAGAGAATGGAATAAATTCAGAACTTAAATATTGAGGATATAGAAAATAAAAAAAGAATAAAACTCACCAGCTGTTACATTCCTTAGCAGAGAGGACATTCTTGGATACGCCAGCCAGAAAAGCTCCTGGACCTTTGTCAACCTGTAATGGCAATTTGAAAAGATCGCAACCCATTGCCAATATTTCGGAAAGTCCAGTTGGGTTGCCAAGAATTTCGAGAGATCCAACTACAATACCTGGAAAAAAAAAAAGAAACTTTTTTATGAATGAATTATAACTATGAGAAATATCTCTAACCACTTGAAAAAATATCTGAGAAAAAGAAAGAAGGATGATTTACATCAAAGTAACCTATTTATTTTTGAAAAATATACTTAATATGTTTGGTTTAATGGCATATAAATCCTGTGGTTATTTAAATGCCAACTCTTTATATAATATATATGAGGAAAATGAGTAAGAAAAGAAATGTAGATGGATAAAATGAATTTAATCGATATCAACATTAATCGATATCACTTACACATGTGTTTCGGTCAGTTTATGTGTGTGAAAATATTTCGCACACATAGATTTTTCGATATTTCCAAAAATCTCTGTTGTTTTTTCCCAACAAATTTTTTAATTCAAAATAAATGTTCACTCTGATGAAGGTCGATTCTTCTATGTGTGCGAAATATTTTCACACACATAAACTGACCGAAACACATGTGTAAGTGATATCAATTAATGTGATATCGATTAAATTCATTTTATCCATCTACATTCTTTCTTTACTCATTTTTCCTCATATTGTCGATTCAATTCCTTTTCCATTTTCACACACACATATATATATATATTATATATATATATTATATAATAAACTAATAATATAACAATATATATAGTATACGTTGTGTACATTATTTATATATATATATAAACAGACAGTGTGTATATTATTTATATATACATACATACATACACATGTGTATTATTATATATATATATATCATACACGTGTGTATATTATTTATATATTATTATTATATATACACATACATACTACAGCGTGTGTATATTATTTATGTATATATAAAAACCACACCACAAACACACAGACATATACTTTATATGTTAAAACTTTGATGTGAAATTAACTTTTTGTTTTTCTTTTTATATCAAAGTTGTTTTTGTTTTGTTTCAAGTGCTTAGACATTTTATAATAGCAAAGATCTATTCCTTGACATTATAAAATGCAGTATTTCCTTCACAAAGTAAAAGATTTGACCGTAATATTCATAATTTGGAAATATCTCCCTCATCCCAATGAAAGCAGGTAGTGAGCTTAAAGAATCACAGATCCACTGATTTTTTTAAGGTAAATCTGTGTAGATGATGTTGCTTTCAGGTGATTCTGAACATTGTACTGGACATAGATGTTTTATAAAATACATTAAAATTAATAAGTCTGTTTCACCAAGAATATTTGTATCAAGATATTACTTGAAGGTTTAGTATAGGGCCAGTTTAGCTCAGTCGGTAGAGTGTTCGGCTAGGAATCACAAGGTTCTTGGTTCGATACTGGCCCTCGAAAACTCAGCACATGAGTAGCACAGGGATATGTGTGGTATATGTGAGGAGCTCAGATGCTAAAATAATCTCCTTGTCTAGTGCTAGTGAAAGGGGATAAACTCCTTCGCTGTCTGGCTGATACCGACATTAGGCCCGCCCGCGACGACTTTACTTTTTCTTTTTTATAATTGTTTACAAAGGATTATTATAATTAGTTACATAAAACCAATATAACTGTGTGCACACAAATGATTATGACATGTTTTCAATCAATTTATTCAATTCAATTAATCATATGAATACTTGAAACAATACAACTCAGTGGATTATTAGTTACTTGAAATGATATCACTTATTTAATAATAAACGAACACACATGGTTAGGCTTAAGAAAGCTTTATTCTACTTAGAATACTGTTACATGTTACTGAGAGCTTATATACCTCTTAGAACACCAAAGAGTTCCCCAAAGGAGTGTAATAATAAAACAGGAAGTAACTCTCATTACTTATTACACTTATATATATATATATTTACCAACCCTCCGCACGAGCAGGATGTGACACAAGGTCAATTTCTTAAGCGGAGTTCAACAGGTTTGAATTCAGATTTTTCCTTATCCTAGACCGGTTCCTAACCAAGGTTAAAGAGCCCAGTCTACTCTACTATTTATCCATACAGGGGGAGAGTAGGATTCATACCTTTCCCAAGGGTATTAGCGCTAAGTGAAATGCAATTACCACGTCCAGGATTTGAACTCTGGGTGACAAAGTCCATTTCTCATGACTTTAACCCATTACACCACGCACTTCCATTATTACACTTATATAACTTAGAAATAGAAAATATTGACTTGAAATTACATGTGCATCAAAAGAAAAGAGGAGTTGAAAATAATATTTATTGGTATTATCTGCGTTATTCGGACTATTGTCCCCATCTTCATGTGTTACTTGTACAACGTTTCGACGATATGCCCTCCGGCCTTCTTCAGGTATTTCTTGTCGGACTTGGAACCTTCTCGACTCGGGAACCTTCTTTTCGAACTCGGAACTTTCAGAGGGCATATCGGACGAAACATTGTACAAGTAACAAATGAAGAATGGGGACAACAGTCTGAATAATGCAGATATACTAATCTTCAAGCATCATCTCAAACATTCAGAGAAATTATCAAAACAACTTTGAAATCTGGAAATGGCTTTATGACTTTTGTACCAAAGAATGTAAATGATAGAGACAACATGCAGTTCTCCAACAGTATGACTTGCAGTGGACTTGTCTATGAATACTACTGGCATAACTTGACTATGAATACCTTGCATGTTCATATCTTTATATGTGTTTTCTTTTGACTAGTCCAATTATCTTGTAGGGGAAATTTTGCAAGGTTCTGGGTTCATAACTGGCCTTATACGCACTCAGCAATGTGAGAGCACTACTATGGTAATCTGATCTGTGTGGTAAAGTATATGGGAGTCATGATGATAGGTGTTGTGCCACCTCAGTTCAGAGAAATATTTATTTTATCAATAAATATTTCTTCTGAAATGAGGTGTGGCACAACACCTATCATCACTCCCAGATATTTACCAACACAGATCAAATGTACCAAGTAAGTGCTCCTCACAGTTCTGACGTTGGTAAGGGCCAGTTAATTGAACCCAGAACTTCTTGCAAATATTTCCCCTACAAGATCATTGGACTATCAAAAGAAACACATATAAAGATATGAGCATGCAAGGTTATTCATAGTCAAGTTATGCAGTAAGTATTCATTAGACAAGTCACTGCAAGTCATAACGTTGGAGAACTGCAATGTTGTCTCTATCATTACAATTCTGGTACAAAAAGTCATAAAAGCCATTTCCAGATTTTTCAAAGTTGTTTTGATAATTTCTCTGAATGTTTGAGATGATGCTTGAAGATTAGTATTATCTGCCATTAATTTCAGACTGTTGTCCCCATCTTCATTGTTACTTGTAGCAATGTTTTCGTCGATTATGCCTGCTGAAAG
>CM042153.1:71130009-71210009 GCA_023376005.1 Doryteuthis pealeii
TTCCCGAGTTCGAAAAGAAGGTTCCCGAGTCCGAGAAGGTTCCCAAGTCCGACAAGAAATACCTGAAGAAGGCCGGAGGGCATATCGGTCGAAACGTTGTACAAGTAACAATGAAGATGGGGACAATAGTCCGAATAACGCAGATAATACCAATAAATATTTATTTTCAACTTCCTCTTTTCTTTTTGATGCACATGTAATTTCAAGTCAATATTTCTATTTCTAAGTTATATAAGTGTAATAATGGAAGTGCGTGGTGTAATGGTTAAAGTCATGAGAAATGGACTTGTCACCCAGAGTTCAAATCCTGGACGTGGTAATTGCATTTCACTTAGCGCTAATACCCTTGGGAAAGGTATGAATCCTACTCTCCCTCCTGCTATGGATAAATAGTAGAGTAGACTGGGCTCTTTAACCTTGGTTAGGGAACCGGTCTAGGATAAGGAAAACTCTGAATTCAAACCTGTTGAACTCCGCTTAAGAAATTGACCTTGTGTCACATCCTGCTCGTGCGGAGGGGTTGGTAAATATATATATATATAAGTGTAATAAGTAATTGAGAGTTACTTCCTGTTTTATTATTACCTCCCCCTTTGGGGAACTCTTTGGTGTTTCTAAGAGTATATAAGCTCTCAGTAAACTGTAACAGTATTCTAAGTAGAATAAAGCTTTCTTAAGCCTAACCATGTGTGTTCGTTTATTATTACAATAAGTGATATCATTTCAAGTAACTAATAATCCACTGAGTTGTATTGTTTCAAGTATTCATATGATTAATTGAATTGAATAAATTGATTGAAAACATGTCATAATCATTTGTGTGCACACAGTTATATTGGTTTTATGTAACTAATTATAATAATCCTTTGTAAACAATTATAAAAAAGTAAAAAGTAAAGTCGTCGGGGCGGCCTAATGTCGGTATCAGCCAGACAGCGAAGGAGTTTATCCCCTTTTCACTAGCACTAGACCAAGGAGATTATTTTAGCATCTGAGCTCCTCACTATACCACACATATCCCTGTGCTACTCATGTGCTGAGTTTTCGAGGGCCAGTATCGAACCAAGAACCTTGTGATTCCTAGCCGAACACTCTACCGACTGAGCTAAACTGGCCCTATAAGCTAAACCTTCAAGTAACTATTCTGAATACAAATATTCTTGGTGAAACAGACTTATTAATTTTTAATGTATTTTATAAAACATCTATGTCCAGTACAATGTTCAGAATCACCATGAAAAGCATACATCATCTACACAGATTTACCTTAAAAAAATCAGTGGATCTGGGATTCTCTTAAGCTCACTACCTGCTTTCATTGGGATGAGGGAGATATTTCCAAATTATGAATATACGGTCAAATCTTTTACTTTGTGAAGGAAATACTGCATTTTATAATGTCAAGGAATAGATCTTTGCTATTATAAAATGTCTAAGCACTTGAAACAAAAACAAAACAACTTTGATATAAAAAGAAAAACAAAAAGTTAATTTCACATCAAAGTTTTAACATATAAAGTATATGTCTGTGTGTTTGTGGTTGGTTTTTATATATACATAAATAATATACACACGTGTATGTATGTATGTGTATATATATATATATATATATAAATAATATACACACGTGTATGTATATATATATATATAAATAATATACACATGTGTATGTATGTATGTATATATAAATAATATACACACGTGTATATATATATATATAAATAATGTACACAACGTATACTATATATATTGTTATATTATGTTATGTTTATATATATATATATATATATATATATATATATGTGTGTGTGAAAATGGAAAAGGAATTGAATCCGACAATATGAGGAAAAATGAGTAAAGAAAAGAAATGTAGATGGATAAAATGAATTTAATCGATATCACATTAATTGATATCACTTACACATGTGTTTCGGTCAGTTTATGTGTGTGAAAATATTTCGCACACATAGAAGAATCGACCTTCATCAGAGTGAACATTTATTTTGAATTAAAAAATTTGTTGGGAAAAAACAACAGAGATTTTTGGAAATATTCGAAAATCTATGTGTGCGAAATATTTTCACACACATAAACTGACCGAAACACATGTGTAAGTGATATCGATTAATGTGATATCGATTAAATTCATTTTATCCATCTACATTTCTTTTCTTTACTCATTTTTCCTCATATATATATATAAAGAGTTGGCATTAAATAACCCACAGGATTTATATGCCATTAAACCAAACATATAAAGTATATTTTTCAAAAATAAATAGGTTACTTTGATGTAAAATCATCCTTTCTTTCTTTTTCTCAGATATTTTTTCAAGTGGTTAGAGATATTTCTCATAGTATAATTCATTCATAAAAATGTTTCTTTTTTTTTTTCCAGGTATTGTAGTTGGATCTCTGGAAATTCTTGGCAACCCAACTGGACTTATCCGAAATATTGGCAATGGAGTTGCCGATCTTTTCAAATTGCCATTCACAGGTTTGACCAAAGGTCCAGGAGCTTTTCTGGCTGGCGTATCCCAAGGAATGTCCTCTCTGCTAAGGAATGTAACAGCTGGTGAGTTTTATTTCTTTTTTTATTTTCTATATCCTCAATATTTAAGTTCTGAATTTATTCCATCTCTTTTTCATACACTTTTACTTTAATTAAAAATTATTGAAAGAAATATTTCTCAACTACTTTCTCTATAGATATAAAACCAAAACAACAATGTCATCAAATAGGTATTGACAATCATTATGCAGAAATGAAGGGTCATTTCCATCGAAAAATCAGCAAGCTGAATTCAAAGAAAGCTAACTTTAATATATGAATCAAATTTTTTGAAATTTTGTATAATTTTCAAATTATACAGTGTTATAAATAGTATTTGTTTATTCATGATAAAAGATATCAAAGAATAAAATTGATTCAAGAAAAATTTAGAAATCAAAATACCTTTTATTTTTTCTCCATAAATTCATCACTAAGTTTTTTTATTCACATAAAGTTTATTGTTTTTATGCTGGACACTGCTGGAGAAGCAGGGATGAACTCATAAGTGATATTCCAGAACATGTATTTTAAAGAATTCATGTGATCTTTTAGCCAGTACATTAGTCTTTTAGACAAGCAGGATGTGATCCAAGGTCAATTTTTTTAAGCAGTGTTTAACAGGTTTGATTTCAGAGTTTTTCTTCTACACCAGTTTCCATACCAAAGTTTTAAAAATCCAGCCTGCCCTACTATTTACCCATAGATGGATGCATACCTTTCCCAATGGTGTTAGCACTATGTGAAATGTAAAGTCTTGTCCAGGATTTCGATTTGATGATAACCATTACACATGAGCACTTCCACATATTTACAACTTTTTTTAAGTATTAGTTTCATATATATATATATATATATATATATATATATATATATATATATATATATATAGTTTGCTATATTTATAAGTAAAGAGTGCTCTATCATTAATAGAGCATATGTATCTAAGTTAGAGTAGCAAAAAAATCAATAGTGCTTGGTAACTGTAAGTTTCTTACCAATGTGATTTTCAAACCAAGTGCTATATATATATATATATATATATATATATATATATATATGGAAGTAAAATGAGGAAATTAATCTGACAGTATATGGAGAACATTTTTAAATAAAGACTGGATGGAAATTTATAGTTGATACTCGAACATTTCGGTTTACAATGGAAACCTTCATCAGGACTGTGAAAATGAGAAGAAAACAAGGATTTATGTGAATAAAAGATGATGGATGTTTTGTATGGGTTGAATTAGAAAAATGTGTGGAAAAATTATATATATATATATTAAAAAAAAAATTTACATCATATTCTATTAAAAAGCCTATATTGTGTTACTAAGATTTTTTTTATTACTAGTAGGATTAAAACTTATAAAATATATCTAGCTGTAGTTTTTTAGAAGAAATATGTCTCCTTGTTAGATCTTTAATTTGTACAAATCTTGCTGCTTGATTTCCTTGGCATTAAGTCACAACAGTTCATGGTTTTTTTTTTTTATTTTGCTAACGAAATGTTTCTTTCTTCAGGTACGCTGACTTCCATAACAAATTTTGCATCGAGTGTGTCACGAAATATGGACCGATTATCACTGGATTCTGGACATTTAGAAAGACAAGAAGAAAGTCGCAGAAACCGACCAGCTGGATTATCAGATGGTTTAAAGCAAGGATTAACTGGTTTAGGATTAAGTTTATTGAGTAAGTAGTGTTTGGCGATAGTTTTTTTTTAAATTTGGGGGTGGGGCTGTTAAGCATAGAAAATGAATGTCAATGATTCAGCTTACATATTTTTTGAAAGATACTAGCAGGACCTGTGAATTATACCACAGTATAATAATTTAATTATTACAACATTTGATATGTTTACTTAAGAGCTATTGCTAAATAGTTCAATATGTAAAAAGTATAATATTCTTGATTTAACCCTCTCTGTCTTTTTTTTTTTTTTTCTCTCTTTTCGTTATGTTGGATTGAAACAGATTAGCGTTTTCGATTCCACACTTTCACCCTCTCTCTTTCCCCTACTCCAATATTATTTTCTTTTGTATATCATGTCCTTTTTCTTTCCTTTCTTTATAAAAATGGAATAGTCTATTATTTAGCTGAGGTGACGACATTCATAAGAATTCAGTGCATAAACAATACCAAATAATCAGGATTTACATTTTATCTTGGACGATTCAGACAGTCTCTTTTTTTAACCAAGATGATAACGGTTGTAAAATTAAGGAACACAAGTATTAACATTTAGATGTTAGTTATAATTATTCATTTTATTATTGTATATTCACTGGTCCTGCTTTGAGATTAAGAAAATCTTATTTCTGGTTACCAACAGCCGCAAAACGTCTAATGAAGGAAAAGTTATGGATCCCGTTGTAATGAAGTCTTAGAAATTGGAAATTTGTATTTTGGAATCACTTTGTCATACTTGTAAAATCCATTGTATTCTCTCCAGGTGCTATTGCTGGCATTGCTGACCAACCAATCCAAGGAATACTGTCCTCCCAACTTGTTACAGACAACTCACTTGCTACTGGGTTTGTGGCTGGTGTAGGGAAAGGTCTGGTTGGTGTGGTTACCAAACCCATTGGTGGGGCTGCAGAATTTTTATCCCAGACTGGGCAAGGTAAGTTTCTCTTGAGGTTTCCTCAAAATGACCCCCCCCCCAAAAAAAAGCCCCAATCCAAAACACAAATCTGATTAATCCAGTAATCCTTTAGTACCTCTCCTCTACCCCCCCAAAAAACACCCACACACACACGGTACAATTGACAGATTCTAGCATCAAAATGATTCTGTAGATTTTCGTATGCCAAGTGTAGCGTATTTATTGTGGTCTACGGGGAATTTGGTGATTGAAAGGGAAGGACAGTATTCAGATTTCTGGAGAAAGAGAAGAAAAAGAAATAAGAACAAAGGTTAAATTTTAGAAGGGTAAACACTCAACAGGGTGCCAGCAATTGACCGATGAATGACCCCAGAATTAGATTTAAAAATAAAAACGGAAGTTTTGGGTGACCCTCCCACCCCGGACGAGAAACGGAAGAAAAAAAAATCAAGTTTTTTCGGCTTGGCTTTCGTAGGGGGCAGACAGGGCTTTCAGAGTTCCCCGTGATGTGTTGCACATCGTAGTACTGAACATGATTTTAATTTGACCTTACCCTCTCTTTCTCTCTCTCTGAAAAAGAACCCACAAGTTTAGAAAGAAATAAACAACCCCCTTGTGACTATATGACTTATACTACAACTCGAGTTTAGCCCTATGCAACACCAAGTATATTTATGCAATGCTAATTAGTCTATAGAATTTGTTGAATATTATTTAGGATTTTGTATTCTGATAACAAAAACAAAAGTTAAAAGGACTCAGGTATTGTGGAATTGTTGGGTTATTGGGAGTTTTAAAATGTTCAAAGAGCAGAAAAGTTTTTATTAGATAAAACAGGAAATCACCCAAATTGTTCAGGGATGGAATAAGATTGGAGAGTAGAATTACCAAAATGACCACATTTTTGGTTGTTGGAAAAGTGGTTAAACTTTATGCCATACTAAGAAAGTTTATTTTTACCCCCAGGAATCTTACATGGTGTTGGCTTGACTCGAGCACCAGAAGCCAGATTCAGACCTCGTTTGGATGCTGTCCACCAAGGGAAGAATGCAAGTATCAAGTACATTTTGTAAGTAATTTTTTTTATTAAACACATTTTTTTCTGGATGGTTTAAGAATTAATCATCCATTCATAAAATGAATACTGTAATTTTTAAACAAATGCAAAAAAGAAAAAAAATTCTGAATTTTTTAATTTTTTAAATATGAGACAAATATTTAAAATAGGCTATTTTTCTTTTCTGAGTGGTTTCATAAATCAAAAAGTGCAGACATTATGAAACAATATACTATGATATTCAATCTGCTACGCTTTGAATTAATATTTATTATTATTATTACTAGCAAATATATGCACCCTCCGGGTGCAAGTATTTAGGTTTTGATGTTATAAAATGTTATATTAAATTAGAAAGGCTAACTAAATAAGTATGCAGATAAAAAGATTTTAGACAGGGGGGGGTATAATCGAAAAATAGAACACCTGAAGCTTACTCTTTCATCTCGTCTTTCATTGCTAAATTTTCCTAATTTAACTATTCAGTTAAAATAGGAAGTAAAGAATAAAATTACAATTATGTCTTCTTGTCAATGAATTTCTTTTAAGATGTATCCACAAGACTTTTGCTCATATTCATTAAGTTAAAACCAAATAATTAGAAATCAATAATACTAAACACATATTTATTAAAATCAAATTTTTAATATCAATATGCAAATTAGCCTTCCCGTTCACACTGTAAACCACTATTTTGTTGTATATATAAATACAATTGCATATTATTCGAATGTAGATATGACCAATAGTAATAATAATCCAAAACAATTTTATTCATAATTGGGGTTTAGATAAAAATAAAATCACGGTGAATGTGACGTAAATAACTAATTGTGACTTGAGTAGTAATATAGTTTTGGTTACAGACAGAAAAACTAACAATCTCCATTATAATGAGATTAATTTTTTTTTTTTATGTATAATTCAATAAAAGAATTATTTTGAAAATTTTAAATTACTTTTAGATATGAATTGAAATAATTGCCTCATTCATATCTTATTGAATTAAAATTTCTTACTATATTGTTAATGTGATGTTGTTTACCTCTAATCAGGAAAATTTTTTTTTTTTTTTTTTTTTTTTTTACTTAACATCCCATCAGGGTGGATTAACTCAAGATCTTTTACCTGGGTATTTTTATGGGGGATCCAGCGATGGAGGGATTGAACTGGCTATTCTGGTGTAATGGTTTTCTCCTCTACCTAGGCTTAGTAGAGTAGCTGCTTCTAATTTTATATAAGTGGCTTTTAATTATTTATCAAGAAGTTATTTCAGGTTTATATTATGTTAAATCATAAAAACATTAAAAAGTAAAAGAAAAGTAAATGAAATGCTGTGTATGTGTGTAAGTAACAAAAAGAGAAGAAAAAAAATTCTTTACTATGATTGTTTGAAGGATAAAATATTCAAACTTTAATTTTTTTGTTTTGAAGATACTCTGGTCTCAATTGAACTTAAGTTTTTTTTTGTTTTTGCTAAAGAATCAATTGCTGTTTCTTTTATAAATTGTGTGATACCATTACAATTTAAAAAACATCTTTTTGATTAAATACCAAAGGAACACAAGTTAAGTCATCGCAGTACATGGTTTTATGGTATTAAATATTGACTTTTTGAGATAAGGCTTGAAGATTAGTATTATCTGTGTTATTCGGATTATTGTCCCCATCTTCATTGTTATTTGTACAACTTATGTGATGAAGTTAGAATAATAGATAGAGAAGAACATTGGAAGAGAAGATGCCTCAAAGAATCAGCACATATGATGGGCTGTTAAGTAGACCTAGCATAGAAATGAATACAATATGGGAACCCATAATTAAGAAGGCTAAAAATATGAGTCTAGGTAAAATCATACATAAGTAAATAGGTAGATATTCTAGCCAAATCAAGACATTAGGTTTATAAGTTCCCAAAATTCACACTCAATTGTCCAATTGGACACATGGCCTAGTGGATAAGGTAGTTAGGTTGAGACAGTTCTAAGTGACAGTTATCTCTGGATCCCAAAGTTCAATCCTGAGTAGAGGCAGTTAGAAAAATAATTAACACAACTCCTACCCCAGCTATGATTAGCAGAATGAGAACAGGATACCCCCGTGGACTAAATAAAGGGTTAGGTTCAAAGTTCCGTGATGGCTCCCGATTACGAAAAGAAGGTTCCCGAGTCCGAGAAGAAATACCTGAAGAAGGCCTGAGGGCATATTGGCCGAAACGTTGTACAAATAACAATGAAGATGGGGACAACAGTCCGAATAACACAGATAATACGAATCAATTCCTGTTTCTTTTATAAATTGTGTGATACCATTACATTTTAAAAAACATCTTTTTGATTAAATACCAAAAGGAACGCAGGTTAAGTCATCGCAGTACATTGTTTTATGGTATTAAATATTGACTTATTTCTCTCTTAAGGTACTTGGACTTGCCTAACAAATTTTCCATTCATTCCTTTTGCTAAAACAACCTTTTTTTTTTCCCCTCTTCATTTTTAGTAAAACTTTGCTATCTGTGATGCCAGATGCCAAACTTCTCCTCGCCATTGATGTCATTCAATTTGATGTTACTGGGTTTGGTTCTAAAGTGACCCTTCTGTTGACCCCAGAATTACTTTTTACCTATGATAGTGATGATGATATGTCTTCCCAGATGTTCACCCTATCAGAATTGGAATGCCTTCCAGCAAATGAAGATGATGACATTGGGGTGCTTACTTTTATGTGGCAAGATCAGAACCAACAATTGATTCAACAGGTTTGTCTTTTTGTTTTGTCTTCTGTGTTAAGATTGCAGTTGTAAAGTTTTTAAGTGCCATCCTTGGCCAGTTGAAAAGGACTTAAAGAAAGTCCTGTGTTATGGAATCCTTTGGTGATTCTTTGGTAAGCGTATAAGTCCTATCCTGCATATTGATAAAGGTCCAGTGATTTAATCCTATGTCTGACGTCCATGACTGTTGTAGTAATTATGACCAGTAGGGTCGGTTAAGTATTGTATCAGCCTCAGAGTACTGCCAGTGATTGGCCAAGAGTTAGATCATATGATTCTTGCTTAGTCTATAAGTATGGGCGAGAATCTGGCACACACCTGATATCTCAAAATAGCCAACAGCTGTAAAATCCAATGTCAACCCTTGGGTTATTTTATGTCAAAGACATTTTTGTTTTATTATTCATTTGTGCTTTGTGTGATATAGTTGTTACTTTTGAATAGTATTTTAGATTATGCTTCTGTTTGGTAATTGGGTATCTAATATAGTTGTAAGAGTTCAGTAGCTTTTGTTTGTTTTATGGCATATCAACCTCAGTGGGTCATTTAATGCTGACAAAGTTTTGAAATAAACTCATTCTTAAATACTGGAAATGCCTGCTGCTGATGTTGGGAAAGTTCATAAATATGAGTGGGAATTTGGGGTACATCCTATATCCAGAATAAACACATACTGTAAAACACCTACATTTATTTGTAAATTTTAATAGACAAATAAAACTACTTGTCTATGTTGAATAATATTTGTTTTCTATTTTCTGTTCCACAGGAGCAAAATCCTAACAAGGATAGGCTAACAGCTTTTCTTGACAGTGCCTCTGGTTATGTACCCCTACCAGATTTCAGCAGCATCAATCAGCCACCCACTGGACCTGGCCTAGCCCCTGTTTTCAACAGCCCAGTCCATGCCTCAGACAAAGCCACTACGCCATACTTTGAGTTTAGAGTTGAACCTCATTTCAAAGAGGCTTTCCTTACATTATTCAGGATGGCCAAGAATAAATTGATCGGACGAGGATTCCCATTGTAATAATCAGCAATTTAAATACAGAGTGACTCCCCTCTCCCATAAAAAAAAAGAATTTGGGTTCTTTTTTGGGGGTGGGGGTAGTCACCCTGTATATATACACTACTACTGATGCAGACTACCAGCACAAAAAAAAAAAAAAAAAAAAAAAAAAACAGAACCCAAATTCTGTCTTTTTGTGTCACCCTGTATTATTAAATGATTGGCTGAATTTGGTATGAAATCAGAAATTATCTTCATGGATTGAATGAGGAAAAAGAAAAACCATGGAAAGAAAATTGACTATAAAACGTATCAATTTTGATGTTTTGAAATGTTGTCTTCATCTTTATTGCAGTATGTATAAAACACAAATAGTTCAGTCTTTGTATCTTCTGGTCTTCCCTGTGTATATGAACATTCTGGGAAATCATTTTTAATAGTTCAACTGTTGATAAAACAGGCCATTCAAATAATGTCATTGTAGTTCTTAGAACTATTAAAAATGATTTCCCATATTGAGTCATTACTATGTTCAGATACATAGAACACTTGAGGAAGGTCAGAGGACACAGCAGCCAAAACATTGTGTTTATACATACCGCACTAAAGATGAGGACAAGTCATTATTCACATCAAGCCTCATCTCAAAAATACAGACAAATAATTTTAATTTTTTTTTTACAGTATTAAATACTATATTTAAAGACTATATTTAAAAAGAAACAAAATTGTCAGGGTGGCCTAAATTTGGCATAAGCCAGACAGCGAGGGAGTTTATCCCCTTTTCACTAGCACTAGACCAAGGAGATTGTTTTGGTGTCTGTAGTGGAGCACCACGCCATCAGCTCGTCACTTTACTGCACAGATCCCTGTGCTACTCATATGCTGAGTTGGCGAGGGCCAGTATCAAAGCTGTAACCATGTGGTTCCTAGTCAGATGCTCTACCGACTGAAAAAAAAAAAAAAACTCCTTCCTAATTCTTTATTTGTCCACGAGACAAATCTTATGTTATACACGATAAAAAAAAAAAAAAAAAATTAAAAAAGACTCCACCCCCACAACAAAAAGAAAAACACGCTCTTGGAATAGGTTCACCTCAGCCCAAAAGCAAAAGAGATGATGAATTGATCCCAGATACACAAGCTGGATATTACAATCCAGTGAATTTATTTACGAGTATATATTTACGAGATTATATTATAAAAAAGATTTTTAAAAAGATATAAAAAAAAATTTTTAAAAAAAGAAAGTGCAGTAATGAACCAGTGCTGATAAATTCAACCAAGAAGTCCAGAGTTCATCTCTTGAGGAGGAAGAGGATTTCTAGGGGAGGAAAGAAAGAAACGACATGCAGATTTACTCATCTTACCTTTGCAACTATAAAAACATCAATTTCAATACCATTCATCCCCTCCCCCCCTCCCTGGAAACGAAACAAAAACGATGTAGCCAGCCTTTACACAGTGCATCGCTGCAGAACTGGTTATGACCCCAGCAGTTTTTTTTTTTTTTTTCTTTTTCATCTTTTTTGTATATTTTGAGGGAAGGGTTTTTTATGCATCTATAAAAAAGGAATTTTACATTCCATTTTTTCCTAAAAGTTAAAATGTACATAAAAACAAGATCCAAAACAAGAGGACTTGTCTAAAATGATAAAAAATATGGTGTAAATAATGGATTGAAGAAAAAGGTATTTATGGTAGTTTGTGAAAAAGGGTTGAATGTAATTTTTTTTTTTTTTTAATGAATTAAAACTTGAATACTTTTATTTCTACTTTACAGATTTGTTTGTTTTATTTTACGGCATATCAACCTCAGTGGGTCATTTAATGACTACAAAGTTTTTAAATAAATTTGTTCTTAATGGATACTCTTTTATTTTTATATTTAACCCATAGATGGGACCCTAACATTACCACTCCAGGTCAGAGTGGACCTGGGAGCAATAGTGATGAAGGTGTGCTCCACAATACCCAAACCTCCATAAATGGAACCTCACCATCAAGATTTTAACATCATTCCCAGGACATGCCCGTCTAGTCCAAGTAAGAGCCAAAGTGGAGTGTTGCTGGTCATAGACTGCTGAACCACCTGGATTCCATCCTTAAGCATCAGTCACCACCCACAGAGGTGCAGTCGGTGTATTATAATGCCTCAGCCGACAGGGCAGAGCTTTGTTTTTCATTCCCCTGCTCTGACTAATTTTGATATTGTACAGATGTTTTTTGTTTTTTTTGTAAAGTTATGTTTGTGAGCTTTCACAGTATAATTTTATCATTACGTTTGATACGTTTACTTAAGAGCTATTGCAAAATAGCCCTTAATGTAAAAAGTATAATAATCTTGATTTAACTCACTATTTTTCATGTTCGATTGAAACAGTATAGAATTATCACTGCCATGTACTCACTCCATTTTTCCCCTACTTTTATTCTGTGTAGCATGTCTTTTTTCTTCCCTTTATAATAACTGAATGGTCCATTAAAATAGCTGAGGTGATGACACTCAAGAGATAATTCAGCGGATAAGTAACACCAGATAATCAGGACTTATATTTTTTTCATTTCATCTTGGATGGTCTCATTTTAACCAGAGGGTGTTGAAAGGTTAACAGTGCAGCTGTCATTTCTGTTGAATATATATGTATATACTCAAATTTGCAGATTTGTATATGGAACCCTAAATGTATTGACGATAGACACTTTGTGCAGATTTGGCAGCTGAATTAGCCTTGAATCAGATAAAAAAATTTTTACTTGGAATCCAACAAAGAACACTTATTAATAGTGATTAAGCTGCATAATAATTTAATGATTAGCGGGGAATCTGGAAAATGAAAATTGAATTGTTTGAAGAGATGATATTGATTGCTAAAGCTATGGCACTTATTTCAACACTAAAAATAGATGCTTCCTTATCCTACATTATTAGGGGAATAATGTAGTATAAGGATAATTAGGGTTCGAAAAGGATCAGTTTTAGTATTTAAAAAAAAAAAAAAAAAAAAAAAAAAAAAAAAAATTAAAAAAGTGATTGAAGAAGGAAAGAAATGTGAAAAAATATTTTGAAAGAATTTATTTGGAATGCATTGTTTAAATTGTTTATTGAAATTCGGTCCGAGAATTGCTGGGGTCGAATATTTTCAGGAGAATTACAAACACTGGCAGAGGAATGGATTGTTTTGGCTAAAAATTTCAGTAGCAAAATTTTAAACGATGAAATTAAAATATGACCAAGGAAAGTAATCAGCTGATTATTTTATAATTATAAAAGATGGGGTGAATAGTCAAGAACGAGCTGAGAAATAGAGTGAAGACCACGAAGGGTCTATTAAGGCAGACACTATGATGCAACCTAGAATTATGCTAAGCTTGTCAATTGCCTGGTGGCTTGGAGAGGATGACAGCCTAGCCTATCTAATTTAACCGACCGTTATTCTAACCTACTAAAGCTTAGGGGTGCTTTTGAGCAATTTTGATATCGTGCTCAACTGTGTATCCTGATCTATTAGTACAGATGGATCTAAAGAAGTTGGTTGGATTTTATGGCAGGTCAACCCATTAGGTTATTTCAAGCCAAAGACATTTTCTTTTATTTCTTTGTGGTGTATGGTTGTTATGCATGTAGATATTGCTTCTATTAGTAATTGAGTAGATTTGTATATCAAGTGTTTAATTTTGTAGGTCTATGGGTCTACATGCTTGATAAGGAGGCTGTTTCTTTTCAGAAAGTTCAACGTTTTCAGGATTTTTTTCTCTTTTTTAAATAATTTCTACAATGTTAAAATGAACAAACTGAGTGAGTGAGGTTTGTGCCTTCAATAAAAATGTTTGTATATTGGTTTCCATGTGAACATTTAGGTGGAGAAGTTCTTTTAGAATGAAGGAGTGGCTTCATTTTTTTAAATTTTTAGCCGGGTAATAGTGGTTTCTTTTCTTCTGGTATTACTAAGATCAGGTTCTCTTTCTTTGAAAGTGGTTGAGTTTGTTGTAGGTATTTTCATCTGTTTTTTGCCATTTCTTTGATCTAAGACAAAAAAACAACAACAAGCAAATAATGACACTGTATGGCATCTTGGAGTTTTTGGTTGGTATGTTGAGTGCAGATGTAAGAGTATTTACGGATTCGAAGGAGCCCTTATTTCTCCATAGTTGAAGGCAAATTGTCGGACAAAGAAGGAACAACACAAAAGTAAATGCAGACACTGTATTAACATAAAATTACATAAAATGTTGCAAATTTAATGGTATTTGCTACCAGACTCATCTGTGGAGGGATTTCTTGTAGTACTGGAGATAACAGTTTTCTTCTCGTCGGTGGGAAATGTATTTAAGACGCTTCGTCTCAGTAGTTGTTTTTCCTTTGGTCAGTGTGCGTTCGTACCGGCCTTTCTGTAGTATACTAGTGCGATGCCTTAGACGGAATCTGGTTGTAAGGTTCTTGTGATAAATGGACCCTGCTTTGGGGCTTGGTAATGAGAGCTTGGTCTGTGAGAGAACATTAGTTTTACGTCTCTCCTCCAGTAACAGTTCTTCGATAAGTAGCCCTGTTTTAGGGGTAAGTGGTGAGAGCGTTTCGATCCTTGATAAGTACGTCCGTCCCGGACGAGGGCCCACAGACTAGTGCTGGGGTTTAGATTCTCGCGCCAATATCCCATTGGCGATTTGTCCCCTAGTGGCAGGGGAAGATAATTCACATAGAATTTCTGACAGATGATGCAAAAGATTTCCAAGGTAAATTTAAGTTTTTAATAATGTTGTGATTGTTATTGATACACAAATCCAATTTCATTAAATTCACGTTATTGTTTACAAAAACACCTTACGTTCTGTTTATTTTTTTAATTACTCTAAATGCATTGCATATTGAATTTTTCTGCTAACTGGTAAAAAAATAATTCTTCGTAAAGTATAACCAGAAATATGAGATTTAAAGTTTGTCTACATTAGGGGCCGGGTTAGCTCAGTCGGTAGAGCGTTCGGCTAGAAACCACAAGGTTCCTAGTTCGATACCGGTCCTCGCCAACTCAGAGTATGAATAGCACAGGGATCCGTGCGGTAAAGTAAGGAGCTGATGGTAGGTGTGGCGCTCCACCTCATCCTAAAACAATCTCCTTGGTCTAGCGCTATTGAAAAGGGGATAGACTCCCTCACTGACTGGCTGATACCAACTTTAGGCCACCCCATCAACTTTACTCACATTTCAACATGCCATAATTTTCTTTATGCTTTCTTTTTCTATTAGTTCAATTTTTAACCGTTCTAAAAATGAGAATTGATTTTCATAAAATCTTTGACAAAAATAAAGATTTATGTGTCTTTAAAGTCTTAAAATCAAAAATGGAAAAAAAAAAAATATATTTTTTCCATTAATTCTGTGACGCATTATCAATAGGCACCAATTTTCCCTGTGAAATCCCCCCCCCCATATTTAACACAATGAAACTTAAGGTTAATATCTTGAAAATTTGTTGTCTATTTCAAAAGAAACATTAAAACTGATATTTTTTTAAAATTGTCAGCTTATATGAAAATTATGAACAAAAAACAATGTTTACATTTTTGCACCATTAAATTAATTGAAATTTAATGTACCCCCAAACAAAACAAAAAACAATTTATATTATGACTACCAGCTTTTTAAAAATTCTATGATAAAAAAAAAAAAAAAAAAAATGGTCCAATTTATGAATTTCCATAATTACTTAGCTTTTGATGAAAATATGTCTGAAATAGTTTTCCTAAAATATATTAGAGGAAAAAATTTTTTTTTTTTTTTTTTTTTTTTTTTAACAAAGGTTTTTGCTGAATTAGTTCACATTCAAATTATTGAAAACAAGGGAATGAGACTAAAAAAGTTAAAAGATCTGTTTGTCAAGCAGATTAAAGAAACACATGGAGTTGATGCTCCTTCATAAAACAGTATATTTAAAACAAAAGTTAATAAAAAAAATTTCCTCAGCTGTGCACTCTAAAATGAGGTCACAAGGTGACCTCGTCTATGTAAATGACATTCAAATGTCTGATCTTGTAGAAGAAAAAAAAAAAAAAAAAAAAATTCATGAGGAAACAGACTCATCAGAAAATGATACTAACTTGCCATCACAACAGCAAACAAGTCATGCACACTCAGATCAAAATCCTTTATCTAATTTGTACATGTCTAATTGTTAGTATTATCTGCGTCATTTGGACTATTGTTCATCTTTATTGTTATTTGTATAACGTTTCGGCTGATATGCCCTCAGGTATTTCTTGTTGGACTCAGGAACCTGTTTTTCGTAGTCAGGAACCCGTCGTAATCGGAAGTTTTAACCTAACCCTTTATTCAGTCCACGGGGGTATCCTGTTCTCATTCCGCTAACCATAGCTGGGGTAGGAGTTGTGTTAATTATTTTTCTATAATAAATAAAAAATAATTAACACAACTCCTACCCCAGCTATGGTTAGCGGAATGAGAACAGGATACCCCCGTAGACTGAATAAAGGGTTAGGTTCAAAGTTCCATGATGGCTCCCGACTACGAAAAAAAAGAGTCCAAGAAGGTGCCTGAGTCCGACAAGAAATACCTGATGGCCAGAGGGCATATTGGCCGAAACGTTGTACAAACAACAATAAAGATGGCGACAATAGTCCGAATAACGCAGATAATACTAATCATCAAGCCTCATCTCAAACATTCAGAGAAATAATATCTAGTGGTGTTTCTCAGATTCATAGTCAAGTTAAACCTTTTTGTTATGGCCACCAACAGCAGAAACATCAAATTTGCAAGAGGCTGAAGAAGAAAAAAAAAAAAAGAAGGGGGATATAACTGCATCTGTCCACAAAGCTTTTGTCCATTTCTCAAGATATTTCTGGCTTCTAATTGATTTACATTAATGCCTGTGACGGAGAACGAAAAAGAGCAAGACTGTCTTTGGTTTGGTTTACGGCATATCAACCTCAGTGGGTCATTTAATGTTTTGAAATATCAATTCTTAATGGATAATACAATTTTTTTTATAAATACATTTTTCTATTTAACCCATAGATGGGACCCTAACAGGTACTACCACTCCGGGTCAGAGTGGACCAGAAGATAGTATGCCATCTGTCTGGATCTGCACAATTGATTGGGTTTTGGACATAGTACTGTATTATGATTTAGATGCACAAGGTGAACTTGAGATGAATCGTGGAGAAAATTCTCTTCCATCCACTATCCAGCCAACAACTTTGGTGTGGGACAATAATGATTTTGGCAAAGAGACTTTATCTGGACATGGCACAACCCACAATACAAACAGTTTAATAACCCAAAACAATGTCCTACATCAATTAAACTTGTTCCTCTAACATTGCAGATACATCTATGAAGAGAACAAGAAAAAGAACGTTGGAACCAACAGAAATAAATCTGACTACATACACTAGAGGAAGGAAGGATGGCCCAGTGCCATTTGCTGAACATGTTTCACTTCTTCACTCGGATCATATACTTTCACTACAAGATGGTTATGCCACTTCATTACAATCATGGTCATAAAAAAAAAAATAAAATAAAAACATTTGATCTTTTTTTTATTATTATTAAGATCGTTTTCTTTATCTTTCAATAAATTACCATAAATGAGGGTTTCATTTTTCTCAAAATTATTTAGAACCTGTGTTTTTATATATGATTGGTTGGATTTTATCTTGAAAACGTTTTTATTCTTGATGTGTACTCAATTTATTTTAAACTCATTTTTTTCTTTAAACACATTTGAAAAAAAAATAAACTCAAGTTTTTCTATTTAACCTATAGATGGGACCCTAACAGGTACTATCACCTCAGCTCAGAGTGAACCTGGCAACAATGGTGATGAAGGGGCACTCTACATTCCACAGAATTAGAACTTCATTTGATAGAGTGTAACATAATACCCAGGTCATTAAGATCCTTAATCTCCGCCTTCTAATACCCCATGATAAAAAGGGATTAGGGGTTTGCCATAAGGGCAATAGAATTGGGGCAATCATTGGTGCTAGGGTTTGACCAGGCAATTGATCCCCAACCACCTATGTAGCCTAAGTAAGGCCAAAGTGCCATGTCATGAACTGCTCAGCCATCAGGGTTCCATCCTTAATCATCACGGGTTGACACCCACGGGTAGCCGGGTTCTTATTAGATTGAGGGATGTAAACAATCATTGACGGATAGGACGCCATCAGGTTGGGTTTGTGAGCAGATTGTCACATGTCTGCAAACTTACTGGGAAAGAAGTCCCCCCACCCCCAAAACGAGATTTTCTCACTGCAGACGGCTACAAAAACAAACTTTTTTTTTTAAATAATAAAAAAATAGGGTTGGAAAAATCATATAGGTGCTAGGGCTTGACGTGACCAGCCGATTGATCGGAGGGGGCCTCTCCGACTGACCGTCTAGCACAAGAAAGGGCCAAAGTGGAGTATTGCAAGTCATGGACTGCCCATCCACCAAGACTGCGTCCTTGAGCACCATGGCCAACAGGTGGTCCCATTGGGGGAGTCTTACCCTCTGCATAGGTGCAGTCAGTGCATTCTAACGCTCCACCGACAGGGCGGCCTAATATGGTAGAAAGCTAGCTTTAGCTATGTTTGTAGCTACATCATCTCCCTCTCACAAAGTCCGCCTTATTTATTCTAGATAACGGGTTAAGATGCAAAGACCCTTATTGACTCATTTTATGTCGAAGATTTAAAAAAAAAAAAAAATTTATTCATTCTTAATGGGTACTCATCCTTTTTTTTTTTTTTTTAAAGCTCACAAGTAAGTTAGACTAGTCTAAGTTAATCAGTAATTTAATAAAAAGGTCAAAGCTAGTCTATGTCTCATTGTTAGTATCCATGATTTTTCGTTTGCTTCCTGTCTTATTAAAAAAGCCACTGGAATGGCCTATTGTCGGTATCAGCTGAGCAGCAAGGATTGGTTTGGTTTGTTTTACGGCATATCAACCTCAGTGGGTCATTTGATGCTGACAAAGTTGTGAAATAAATGCATAATACAATTTTGTTTATCAACTCATGTTTTTCTATTTGACCCATGGGACCCTAACAGGTACTACCACTCCGGGTCAGAGTGGACCAGGAAGCAATGGTGATGAAAACTCATTTAAATTTTTAAATTTAATTTTCAGATTTTAAAACTCATTTTTGTTAATTTAACCCATAGATGGGACTATAACACGTACTACCACTGGGTGTGAATAGACCCGGGAGTAATGGTGGTGAAGAAATACTCCACATTCTCAGGACTCCAGAATTGGAACTTCAGCATCAGAGAATTTAACGTCATACCCAAAGCCTGTGACCACCTTCTGGTACATATTAGATAAGGGTTGGGTCAATCATATAGGTGCTAAGTTGGCTGGTTTGATTTTACGACATGTCAACCCATTGGTTCATTTTTATGCCAAAAATGTTTTATTTTTTCCAGTATTTTCTAACTAACTCATAGATGGGACCCTAACAAGTACCATCACTCCGGATCACAGTGGACTATGTGCTAGGGCTCGACATGACTATCCGATTGATAGAAGGGTGTAAGGACCAAATTGTAGTTTTGCTCAGCCACCAGAGTTCCATCCTTAAGCATCACGGGCCACACACCCACGGCCAACAGAAGGTCTCATTCGGGAGGGGTATAGTCGGTGTATTCTAAAGCCCCAGCTGACAGGGCTGGGCAATAAGGTTGAGAATCATAGGTGACTGGGCTTGAAGTGACCAGCCGATTCCTCTCCTGGTATCGATGGGACTACCAAAAGGGTTGATAAATGTCTTGGACTCGGAATACAGGAGGAGATGAACGTGGGGGTCAATAACTGAATTTAAGAAAAAAGATTGACTGATTGACATAACATTGTCCGAAAATTGTTAGCCATCCACTAGTTTTGGTTTGTTTTACGGCATATCAACCTCAGTGGGTCATTTAATGCCAAGAAAGTTTTGAAATAAATTAATTCTTAAATGGATAATAAAATTTTGTTTATAAACTCATGTTTTTCTATTTAACCCATAGATGGGACCCTAACAGGTACTACCACTCCGGGTCAGAATGGACCGGGGAGCAATGGTGATGAAGGGGTACTCCACATTCCCCAAACCTCCAAAACTGGAACCTTACCATCAGATATAGTTTAACGTCATTCCCAGGACATGTAGACCCGCAGCCACCACCTAGCACCCATATGATAAAAAAAAGGGGTTGGGGCTTGCCATAAGGGCAATAGGGTTGGGAAGATCATATAGGTGCTAGGGTCCACTAGTTTGAACTGAATTTATAAATAAAGTTATGTGTTAGAAGAGCGGGGCGAAATCACAAATTAAGACAGTGTCCTTCTCCCTAACGGTCAGTCTAGTACTTAAAAGTAATTCACAAAGGTCAAAACCGAAGATTTTACAGATTAGAATGGGAAAATTACTTTGATTTGTTTTACGGCATATCAACCTCTGTAGGTCATTTAATACCGACAAAGTATTGAAGTTCATTCTTAAGGGATACTCTTTTTTTATAAACATTTTCCTACTTAAACTCGACAGGACCTTAACTGGTACTACCACTTCGGATCAGAGCGGACCTGGGAGCAATGGTGATGAAGGGATGCTCCACATTCCCCAAACTATAGAACCAGAGAGTTTAACGTCATTCCCAGTACATGAAGACGTATTCTAACGTCCCAGCCGACAGTGTGTAGAATGGGAAGAGTCAATTTGAAAATGAAGTTCAATCGAACTAAAAAGCAAATTTATTCAAATAGAAAATCCATCGACTCAGAATAATAAATGGATTTTCTCTGGTTAATAAAAAGTTCGCTTGGTTTAAGTAAAAGTTATTTTCTGACATTTAAATATATGCCATCTACCGTTCTGTTTCGTCAACTATTGTTAGAGGAAAGTTTTTACAGAGGTGCAGTGGGCGTATTATACAGCACCAGCCGACAGAAATAAGATTTGGTTTGGTTTGTTTTACGGCATATCAACCTCAGTGGGTCATTTAATGCCGATAAAGTTTTGAAATAAATCAATTCTTAAATGGATAATAAAAATTTGTTATAAATACATTTTTCTATTTAACCCATAGATGGGACCCTAACAGGTACTACCACTCCGGGTCAGAGTGGACCAGGGAGCAATGGTGATGAATGGGGTGCTCCACACAGAACTAAGAGATGTCAGAATTACCCAAGCAAAGAAATGCTCATGTGTGCCTTTTGCAGTCTCCCAGGGAATTCTTCATAATTTTATAACGCCTAAAGTGAAACGTTAAAAAAAAAATTTAAAAAAAAATAAAAAATAAAAAAAATATCAAATCACGTGACATGATTACGTGCCAAACCCATTAAGGGGTATTTTATCCCTAAACGTTAAGGAATGGTGTTCAAAATAAACTTCATATTTTGTGTAGTTTTTCTGTACATAATCCTTAGTATATGTATTTATCCAATCCCTTTGTACAAACAGGATGCAACACAGTCATTTTTTTTCGGAGTTTAATAGGTTTGGTTGGTTGGGTTTTACGGCATGTCAACCCATTGGGTTATTTTATGCCGAATACTTCTATGGGTAATTAGGAATTCAAAAATGTAAAGGGGTTTATTTGCTGTAATCAAGTTTTCTGTTGAGAATTTTAACATCAAGAGATTGGTTTGGTTTGTTTTACAGCATATCAACCTCGGTGGGTCATTTAATGCCGACAAAGTTGTGAAATAAATTCATTCTTAATGCATAATACAATTTTGTTTATCAACTCATGTTTTTCTATTCAACCCATAGATGGGACCCTAACAGGTACTACCACTCCGGGTCAGAGTGGACCGGGGAGCAATGGTGATGAAGGGGGTGCTCCATATTCCCCAAACCTCCAAAACTGGAACCTCACCATCAGATAGCGTTTAACGTCATTCCCAGGACATGTAGACCCTCAATCACAGCCTTCTAGCACCCATATGATAAAAAGGGTTGGGACAATCATAGGTGCTAGGGCTTGACGTGGCCAGCCGATTTATTGGAGGGGGTCTCTCCGACCGCCCGTCTAGCCCAAGAAAAGCCTAAAGTGGAATATTGCAAGTCATGGACTGCTTAGTCACCTGGGTTCTATCCTTAAGCATCACGGGTCGCCACCCACGGCCAACAGGTGGCCCCATTGGGGTAGCCTTACCCCTCTGCAGAGGTGCAGTCGGTGCATTCTAACGCCCCAGCATACAGGGTGACCTTAGTATTTACCCAACCCCTTTGTATGAAGAAGTTGCAACACGAGGTCAATTTTTATTTTTAACGGTGTTTAACGGGCTTGAAACCAGTTTTAGACCAGCTACCATACCAATGTTTTCAAACTTTTTAAAAGCATTTTAATACTCATTTTGTAATCTATTTAACCCATAGATGGTTTGCCATAAGGGCAATACGATCAGGACAATCAGAGGGACTAGGGATTGCCGTGACCAGTCGATTCCTCAGACTTACGGAACTGGAAGTTCACCATCAGATGGGTATGACGTCATACCCAGGACATGAAAACCCTCAGACACCGCCTTCTAGCACCCGTATGATAAAGATTGGACCTGCCATAAGGGCAATAGAGTTGGGACAATCACAGGTGGAACGGTTTGACGTAACCAGCCTATTGATCTTCGACCGCCCGTCTAGCCAAAGTAAGGGCTAAAGTGGGATGCTGCACGTCATGGACTGCTCATCAAGAGTTGATAACAGATACTAAAAAGGCAAACAGCTTTAAAGAACACGATCGATTCAGGAAAATATTCCTGTCCATTGGCAATCACTGAATGGGATTATGGATATTAGTGTTTTCAGGCAGTTCGAATTCTGGATGAGGCTGCTTGTATTTGCTTAATTCTAAAACTGTTTGGAAAGGTATGAAGGAATTGGGTGGAAAGCAATGGAGATATTTGTAGCGATGCGTGAGGCGTATTTTTCCTGTTAAAAACGAACACTTTTTGCTGGCTTTTATTTTTTAATAATGTTGGGTGGAATACATTTCAAAATGAATTTTATTTAGAGGGATTGTTCGTCTGTGTTTGGTTCTTTAAAAGTTAATCAAGACGAAGAGAGAAAAAAATATTCTAATATATTTTTTTTTAATGTAGTGAACCGAAGATAAAGAATGAACTGGTTGACCCCTGTCAAGCGGGACAGACTTATGATGGTTGTATTTTACGGCATGTCAACTCTTGTTGGATGATTTTATGCCCAAGACGTTTTGTTTTATTCATGCTTAATGGGTTTAAATTTTTTTTTAAACTCATTTAATGCCAAAGTTTTGAAATAAATTAATTCTTGATTTGTTTCAACCTCCTTTTGTTCTATTCAGCCCATAGATGGGACCCTAACAGGTAATACCACTCCGGGTCAGAGTTGACCAGAGAGCAATGGTGATGATGGGGTGCTCCACATTCCCCAAACCTCCAAAACTGGAACCTCACCCTCAGACAGTTTAACGTCATTCCCAGGACATGAAGGCCCTCGGCTATCGCCTTCTAGCACCCATATGATAAAAAGGGTTGGGGCTTGCTATGAGGGCAATAGGGTTGGGACAATCATATAAGTGCTAGGGCTTGACGTGACCAGCCGATTGAAGAAGTAATGGTGTTGAAATTAATATTCATCTGAATAGAAATGTAAACTCACTGAAATTGAAAGATGACAAAGGAAATGTCAAAGAAAAATAAAGTCTAAATATAAAACCGAATTCTTTACCATTAGTTTGGTTGATTGGATCTAACGACATACCAACCCTTGTTGGGTTATTTTATGCCGAATGCGTTTTATTTTATCCACTATAATTTGATTCTTATTCAATTTTTTTTCTCTCCAATTTTCCAGATTTGGAACTTCACCATTCGATGCCGTATATATATTTACCAACCCCTCCGCACGAGCAGGATGCGACACAAGGTCAATTTCTTAAGCGGAGTTCAGCAGGTTTGAATTCAGAGATTTCCTTCTCCTAGACCGGTTTCCTAACCAGGTTAAAGAGCCCAGTCTGTCCTACTATTTACCCATAGTTGGAGGGAGAGTAGGATTCATACCTTTCCCAATGATATTAGCGCTAAATAAAATGCAATTACCACGTCCAGGATTTGAACTCGGGGCGACGATGCAGTATAACGTCATATAGAGCACATTGAAAACCTCAGTCATTGCCTTCGCTCACATAAGATTTGGGAACTTTCCACAAGAGCAATAGAGTCAGGACAATCATATAGGTGATGGAGCTTTATGTGACCAGTCGATTGAGCGGAGGGGCCTCTCCGACCGACCGTCTAGCCTAAGGGACATAGTGGTGTGTTGCAAGTCACGGACTGCTCAGCCGCTAGGTAGCCTCATTGGGGAGGGAATTTTATCTTTCTGCAGAGGTGTAGTCCGCGTATTCTCCAGCCCCAGGGCTTAAAACGGAATTCAGATTTTTTAATATGAATCAGCTTTTATCAAACCTTTAGAATGACAGTAAGTAAGTAAAGTCGTCGGGGTGGCTTAATGTCGGTATCAGTCAGACAACGAGGGAGTATATCCCTTTTCATTAGCGCTAGATCAAGGAAATTGTTTTTTAGCATCTGTTGTGGAGCACCACACTTACCATCAGCTCTTCACTTTACCGCAGATCCCTGCGCTACTCGTACATGGAGTTAGCGAGGGCCGGTATCGAACTAGGAACCTTGTGGCTCCCAGGCGGACGTTCTACCGACTGAGCTAAGGAAAGATAATATGCACAACAAACGAAATTAACCGCAACAAGAGAAAACAGATTTATATTCTGTTGTGCAGTGCAGCCGACTATTACTCACTTGTCAAGGCCATTGTAACTTGCTTTGGTCTGTATAATGGCATATCAACTCTTATGGGTTATTTAATGTTGAAATATGCTACTTTGATATTTTGGTTCGGTTTGTTTTACGACATATCAACCTCAGTGGGCCATTTAATGCCGATATTTTAAATAAAGTCATTCTTAATTAGATACTCAATTTTTATAAATACATTTTTCTATTTAACCCATAGATGGGAGCCTAACAGGTACTACCACTCCGGATCAGAGTGGACCAGGTGATGAAGGGATGCTTCACATTCTCCAGAAATGGAACCTCAGAGTTTAACATCGTTCTTAGGACAATAAGAGGATTTTCTTCGATGGCGAACAGTCAAATTTTGAACTTTGGGAAAACTAAGTTTCACGGGTATTTAATGACTTCAACTACACAATATACTCTACGCACCACCTGGTAAAAAGTGAAGACCCATATTTTGTAAAAAAAAAAAAAAAACGACAATATATGCTGAATTGATCCAATGTCTAGACGATCGAAGTCTTTCGTTGGTAATGCAAGAGGCCAAGGATGATGGTCGCAGGTCACATTTCTTGTCCAAAAGGAAAACCCCGAATTGTCGGATTGTATAATGAATTAATTAATTTGAATAGAACTGACTATGAATCCATGACGGATTATATAATAAGGACTGAAAACATTGCAAATTCACTCAGAGAGGCTGGTAAAGTTATTAGTGATGGCTTATTAATTGCCATGGTGTTGAAAGGTTTGCCTCCAAATTTTAAACCTTTTACCACGATGATAACTCAAAAAGATAAAACTTTGACATTCATGGAATTTAAAGTTAGACTACGCAGTTATGAAGAAACAGAAGCTATGTACTTTGGGGGGTCTCAGACCATAAGATCTTACAAATGAAAACCCAATTTAAAAAGGGTAAAACCTGGAATCCACACTATGATTGTAAATCAACAAATTATAGCAATTATTATAATTATGGCAGACCTTACAAACCTTCCTTGCCAAAAAGAACAAATATGTTATATTTGCAGAAAAAAAAAGGGTCATAAATCCTATAATGGTAAAAACAAAAAAGGATTTGTCAAAAGATTACGACATATATAATAAAATAAAATAAAAACTTTTTCTGTGGCATATGACACTATCAAATAAGAATGCTTATTTGATCGTTGATTGTGGAGCAACCCAACACGTGATTAACGTGTAAATTTAAAAACTGGGACCATTGGCAAAAAAAAAAAAATCATTGTCATGTAAGTAGATGGAAGCAAATCCAATGGTTTAATTTAAAAAAGAGGAGACGCTTGTTTATATTTAAAATACAATATGGGGCATACTTGCAAATACATTTTAAAAGATACATTGTATATTCCTAGTTTTAAACAGAATATTTTTTCAGTCCAAGCAGCCACAGCCCTTGGTACCCATATAAGTTCCAGACGAAAAAAATCCAAATTAATTTATCCAAATGGCACGATATTTGACAGAACAAATGGGTTATATTATCTGGATAATATTGGTTCTACGGTGAATGCAAGCCAGGGCAACGAAAATGTTGTTGCTCGAGTGTTCTGACCTGACAGGCCGAATTGAACCCCCACCCCTAGCGGAGGGGGGGATTAAAGTTATGTACATAATTGCAGTGACGGTTGTACATTTTGACCCATAAATTTTTTATATTTTTTTTTAAAGAAAGATACTAGCTTACATTGCCCCCATAGGTCTTTAAAGAAGACAGGGTGGGAGCGTTAGGGTCGGGGCCACTTTGATATGCGATAAAAGTGTGATGAAATTGATTTGGTATACGATCCACAATGGTTTGGTTTAGTTTGCTTTTAAATCTTTTTTTTAAACACATTTTTCTATTTAACCCATAGATGGGACCCTAACAGGTACTACTACTCCGGGTCAGAGTGGACCAGGAAGCAATGGAGATGAAGGGGTGCTCCACATTCCCAAAACCTCCAAAACTGGAACCTCACCATCAGATAGAGTTTAACGTCATTCCCAGGACATTTAGACCCTCAGACACCGCCTTCTAGCACCCATATGATAAGGATTGGGGCAATCATATAGGTGTTAGGGCTTGACGTGGCCAGCCGATTGATAGGAGGGGGCCTCTCAGACCGCCCGTCTAGCCCAAGAAAAGCCTAAAGTGCTCAGCCACCTGGGTTCTATCCTTAAGCATCATGGGTCGCCACCCATGGTGGTCCCATTGGGGGAGTCTTACCCCTCTGCAGAGGTGCTGTCTAACACCACAGCCGACAGGGCGGCAGGGCATTGTAAGCCTCACCAATTGGGCAGACGAAATGACCGAAAGCCTGAATCAAGGTCATGTGACTAATGCCCAAATCCTTGAATAGTTGATAAGAGATTCTAAAAAGGCAACCATCTCTAAAGAACACGCTCGATGTAGGAAAATGTTCCTGTCCATTGGCAATCACTGGATGGGATTATGGATATTAGTGTTTTCAGGTAGTTCGAATTCTGGCTGAGGCTGCTTGTATTTGCTTAATTCTAAAACTGTTTGGAAAGGTATGAAGGAATTGGGTGGAAAGCAATGGAGATATTTGTAATGATACGAGAGGCGTATTTTTCCTGTTAAAAAGGAATACTTTTTTTTTTTGGCTTTTTCTCAATAATGTTGGGAGGAATACATTTCAAAATGAATTTTATTTAGAGACTGTTCGTCTGTTTGTTGGTTCTTTAAAAGTTAAACAAGACGAGGAGAGAGAAAAAATATTTGAAAATATTTTTTCTTTAAGGGCGTAAATGTAGCGACCTGTCAGCCCAAAGATAGACTTAACTGACACATCAAGTGAAACCTACTCACGAATAATTAGGTTGGTTGGATTTTACGGCATGTTTACCCTTGTTGGGTTATTTTATGCCGAAGATATTTTATTCTATTCTTACATGATGAGTATTCAATTTAAGACCTTAAAAATTTCGATTTGACCCTTGATGGGACCATTAATATCACTCCGGGTCAGTGGACCTGGGTATAATTGTGATGAAGAGGTGCTTCACATTCCCTACAGCTCCAGAATTGGAACTTTATTAGATGCAGTTTAACGTCATACACAGGACATGAAACCCCTCATCCACCGCCTTCTCGCACATATGAAAAAGACTGGGTGTTGCAATAAGGTTGGGACAATCATATAGGTGTCAGAGCTTGATGTGATCAGCCAATTGAAGTAATGGTGTTGAAATTATTACTTATTTGAATAAAATTTTTGGCTCACTGAAATGAGATGAGAAAGGATAGTTGATTTTTACGACATGTCAACCTATTAGGTCATTTTATGGCGAAGATGTTCTATTTCATTCATGCTTGTTGTGTACTTTTTTTAAAACTAGTTTTGTTTGTTTGTTGGTTTTTACGGCATGTCAGTCATTGGGTTATTTTCTCCCGAAGACGATTTTGTTTTATTCATTCTTGATGGGTACTCAATATTTTTTATGGTGATGAAAGGGTCCTCTACATTCCCTAGAGTTCCAGAATCAGAACTTCATGGACTGCTCAGCCACCTGGATTCCATCGTTAAACATCACACATCACCACGAGGTGGCCCCATTAGGGGAGTCTTACCCCTCTGCAGAGGTGCAGCCGGTGTATTATAATGCCCCAGACGACAGGGCGGAGGATTGACATGACCAGCCAATTTATCAGAGGGTCCTTTTCCGACCGACCGACCGTCTAGTCTATTATCCTTTTGTTAATAGTCATCTTATTTGAGACCTGTGATATCAAAAGTAACTTATATATTTTTGTTTTAGGTTTGGTTTGGTTTTGTTTTATGGCATATCAACCTCAGTGGGTCATTTAATGCCGATAAAAGTTTTGAAATAAATCAATTCTTAATGGATAATACAATTTTTTTATAAATACATTTTTCTATTTAACCCATAGATGGGATCCTAACAGGTACTACCACTCCGGGTCAGAGTGGACCAGGGAGCAATGGTGATTAAGGGGTGCTCCACATTCCCCAAACTTCCGAAACTGGAACGTCACCATCAGATAGAGTTTAATGTCATTCCCAGGACATTTATACCCTCAGTCACCGCCTTCTAGCACCCATATAATAAAAAGGGGTTGGGGCTTGCCATAAGGGCAATAGG
Organism: Doryteuthis pealeii; assembly: GCA_023376005.1. NCBI lineage: Eukaryota > Metazoa > Mollusca > Cephalopoda > Myopsida > Loliginidae > Doryteuthis > Doryteuthis pealeii. Next base: position 71,158,943 of record CM042153.1, read on the forward strand.
GTTGGGAAAATCATATAGGGGCTTGACGTGACCCGTTTAGGTTTAGGTTTTGGTAACGGAAGTGACCGGCAGGGGGAACAGCCAGCTATATACGATGAGTCAGCCTTTCTTCGTTTAAAAACAACGGGTGGCGTGCGGCATATGCAGGCGGGTCTAATCCGACGTGAACTGATTTGATTATCTACGGATGAATGGAGGACCATTCAATTACTAGGAGAATATTTCATTAGTTCGGTTTGTTTTACGGCATATCCTCGGTGGGTCATTTAATGCCGAAAAAGAATGAAATAAATTCATTCTTAATGGATACTCATTTTTTTTATAAACATTTTTCTATTGAACCCATATATCTGACCCTCACAGGTACTACCACTCCGGGTCAGAGTGGACCTGGGAGAAATCATAAGGGGTTCTCTACATTCCCCCAGACCTCCAAAACCTCACCAAATAGTTTAACGTTATTCCCATGTGGCCCCATTAATAACCCGGCCTTCGGGGCGGGGTCAGGTGGCTTCATCCACTGGACTATTAATGTAAATTAACGGCGTGATCCAACATCTGACTCCTTGATTTAAAGGGACAGGTCTGTGTTTATTATCCAGTGCCTGAGGCGCCCCCTCAGTGGAATGCCGACGGGATCTACGTATTTTTTGCACCTGCCATTCCATGAGCTTCGGTTAGTGGGCAGTCCCACGATTAAAAGACTTATCCCCGCATACATGGGATGCGAGGTAAATACCCATTGGGGGAGGCTGGAATTGAAGTCAGAGTTGAGCACGATGGAACACCCGCGCCATGGAATAAGAATTCCTGAAACGAACCAGAAATCTTGTGACCAAATCCACAAATGAATTGCGGAAACCACGGAAGGATGACAGATTGATTAGTATTAACCCTCAAGTATCGACTTAAATATCCTAAGTAAAAATGAAAATTCTTTAGAAAAAAAGTGATAATAGCGATCTAGGTATATTTATCGAAAAACTCTGGAAAATGAGTTTTATGAGAGGAAGAGACACTATAACCTCTCAGATAAAAACAAAGATACGCTTTAAAAACTTATAGGCAAATGACGGCATAATCGTAATAAAAGCCGACAAAGAAAGCGAAATAATCATGTTAAAAACATTTTAAATAAAATATCCAGGAAATAATTTTTATTCATGTCTTCTGAGAAGAAACTTATTCTGGATATTTCAGTTTTGCGTCTTCCATCCGTAAATGGCCTTGTTGTACGGAATCACATTTTACCAATATTCTACTATATGAGACTGTGCTGATCTGTTGTACCGTAGCCATTTGGACCTCTCCTTTCCCTGAAAATATCTACATTGAATTAATGGTTTGGTTTGGTTTTACGGCATATCAACCTCAGTGGGTCATTTGATGCCGATAAAGTTTTGAAATAAATCAATTCTTAATGGATAACTACATTGTTTATAAATACATTTTTCTATTTAACCCATAGATGGGACCCTAACAGGTACCACTCCGGGTCAGAGTGGACCAGGGAGCAATGGCGATGAAGGGGCACTCCACATTCCCCAAACCTCCAAAACTGGAACCTCACCATCAGATAGAGTTTAACGTCATTCCCAGGACATGTAGACCCGCAGCCACCGCCTTCTAGCACCCATATGATAAAAAGAAGTTGGGGCTTGTCATAAGGGCAATTGGGTTGGAAAAATGAATTAATGGAATTGGCCACTAAGTGTCTTTTAGTTTCAGTAATACGATATATAGGCAGATTGATGGGATCTCAATGGGCAGCCCCTTGGCTGCTTAATAGCCAATATTTTTGTGGGTTTCTGGAAAATAAATTATTTAATGAGCTTCCTAAAGCTTATTTTTATACACGTTACGTGGATGATACTTTCACTTGCTTTAGCTCACGTAACGAAGCTCTAAATTTTTTTAGAGAGCTTAAATAATTTACACCCCTCTTTAAGGTTTACTATAGAGGAGAATGATTAAAGTTTACCCTTCCTGGACGTTCTAGTTGAAAAGCTGTCCTCGTCATTTATGACGAGTATTTATCGAAAGCCAACATTAACTGGATTTTACTTGATTTAGGAGCAAATGAGTCCCAACTCAAGAAAAATGAACCTTATTAACTGCTTGACTTACAAAGCACTAATGATTTGCTCTGATAGCAAGATTGAAGATGAACTTAAAATTACCAACATCTTCGCTAATAATGGGTACCAGGGTGATTGGATAAAGGATGTGATTAATCAAACTATATCCAAATTCAAAAGCAACAAAGAATTTGTACCATCAAAATGCCTTGTGTATGTGAGGTTTCCTTGGATAGAACCTGTTGGTCAAACGTTGGCTAATAAGATCATATAGTCTGTAATGCGTTGCTTTAATGCAGTGAAGATCAGAAAAATCTTCAGATCTGCATTTTGCACAGCCCCCAAAAATTTTAACAGAATGTCAAGGGTTATTGTTTTGTGGTATATCAACCCCAGTGGGTCATTTAATGCGGACTAAGTTTTGAAATAAATTAATTCTTAATGGATACTCAATTTTTTATAAACTCATTTTCTATTTAACCCATAGATGGGACCCTAATAGCCAATTTATCAGAGGGTCCTTTTCGACCGCCCGTCTAGTCTATCTTGTTATTCGTCATCTTATTCGAGACCTGTGACATTAAAAGTAACTTATCTATTTTTATTTTAAAAGTAAAATAAATTCTTCCATTTTACTTTATTTTTGCCACACAAGGCAACTTTTATGTTAAAATAAAAGTGGCAGTTTAAGGGATTGGTTTGGTTTGTTTTACGGCATATCAACCTCAGTGGGTCATTTAATGCCGATAAAGTTTTGAAATAAAGTCATTCTTAATGGATAATACAATTTTTTTATAAATACATTTTTCTATTTAACCCATAGATGGGACCCTAACAGGTACTACCACTCCGGGTCAGAGTGGACCAGGGAACAATGGTGATGAAGGGGTGCTCCACATTCCTCAAACCTTCAGAACTGGAACCTCACCATCATAAAGTTTAACGTCATTACCAGGACAAAGACCCTCAGCCAGCACCTTCTAGCTCTCATATGATACGAGTTGGCGCTTGGCATAAAAGGGAAATCATAGGGTTCCTTGGTTTCTTCGATAAATTCCGTTTCTCTAAGTATTTATCCATTCATACCGAAAAATTCTTAATTTCCTTATTATGAAGAGGTTTGGCAATATAACAGAAAAGCATATTTAATTTTTTTCTTCATATGTCTTGTCCGAGTGCGAAAAGTTAGTATTGTCCAGGAGTTGAATTTTTGTATCTCCCCAAACAAGATTGATAATGTTAACATTTTCAGAGTTTTAGTTGCTCTTTTCTCAAATAATTAAACATTCACGGATGTCCTTATCCAGCTTAAATAATTTTAAAAAGCCCGTTTAAAGGGATTTATCATATAGGTTCGCAGACTCAAAAGGTGGAATCGGGTGATTTGTGGCAGAAGAATCATTTAGAGACGGCCAAGGGCCTTAGGCGCAATACTAATACTTTTGTTAATAGTCATTTTGTTTGAGACTTGTGACATTAAAAGTGACTTTTCTATTTTAGGTTTTCTGGAAGATAAATTATTTAATGAGCTTCCTAAAGCTGATTTTTATACAGATTACGTGGGCGATACTTTCGCTTGCTTTTAGCTCACGTAAAAAAGCTATCACGCCTCCTAATTTGACGGTCTATATTCTATCCAAGACGTATGAGGCCGCCTTTTTATTACATTTAGGTTAACTCTTCCAACAAAGTATAAAAGATCCGTGGTGGAATCACAATTCTTTATTTACTGAAGGAAGGATTTTTAAAAAGCGTTGTGCCGAGAAGTCTTGAGACAATGGAGAGAGAAAAAAAAAAACGGACTGCGTCAGATTCGAAAAGAACTAAAATAGGCGCCAAGTCCCAGAACACCGGAAGAGTAAACGGTGAAATGGAAATCTGTTCGCTAAGAACAAAATATTACCAAAGGGAGGCAAATAAGGTAAACATAAGTAACTAGGATCGAAGGGGAATAACTGTGTGAGGAAAAATCTATCTATACTAGCCAAGACACTCCGTCTGACGTCACAAATCGATCTAAGGGAAGATAGAGAACAAGTAGGGAAGTTGCTGTGACTGTAAGGGAAAATGCAGTGAGTAAGTAGGCCTCACTCAACCAGTTGTTGCTGCTGCAATAAGGGTCCTGATTGGTTTGTTTGGTTGCATATCAACCTCAGTGGGTCATTTAATGCCGATAAAGTTTTGAGATAAATCAATTCTTAATGGATAATACAATTTTTTTATAAATACATTTTTCTATTTAACCCATAGATGGGACCCTAACAGGTACTACCACTCCGGGTCAGAGTGGACCAGGGAGCGATGGTGATGAAGGGGTGCTCTACATTCCCCAAACCTCCAAAACTGGAACCTCACCATCAGATAGAGTTTAACGTCATTCCCAGGACACGTAGACCCGCAGCCACCGCCTTCTAGCACCCATATGATAAAAAGGGGTTGGGGCTTGCCATAAGGGCAATAGGGTTGGGAAAATCATAGGTGCTAGGGCTTGACGTGACCAGCCGATTGATCGGAGGGGGGGGGGCATCTCCGACCGCCCGTCTAGCCCAAGATTAAGAGTCCTGAGATTATTAAAGGGATTCCCACCACAAGGAAGGTGGCCATCGCGGATGCCGCTAGTACAGGCATGACTGGTGATTGGTATTGGCAACAGAGGTAACGGGGGTGGCAAGGCCATAGTCTGGAAATAAGTAGGGATATGTGCAACATCAAAGGAGTTACAGTTGCATTAGTTGAACTGGAATCACTGCTACCGCTAGAAGGTTTACCAGTTTTTAGAACCAGTACTTTTTGGTTCAGGTATATATTCCTCTGAACTGACTGAAGAATCACTTCTTGAAGAGCGTTTTGTGACAAGTTGAGGGGTTTTCTTTTAAAGAGGGGCAGTTTTCACTGGTGGGGCTTTATTTGACTTTTCATCTGAGCTGGAATCTGCATCACTGTCTGAATTGCTTTTTTGTGTGGATGCAGGAGTTTCTTTAGATGCGGGAGCTGCTTCATCATCTGAAGAACTGGAATCTTAACTGCTATCTGCTAAATTTTGTTGGTGGGGTGAATCTGTCCATGCTTGCTGTTGGAACAAGGGTCCTGATGTTGAGGGGGCATGGAGCTAAGAGCTGATATGGGTACTGGTCTTGATGCAGGGGAGGGTATTTGCTCCACTGATGTTGATAAGGCCATGGGGTCTAGGGCTGACAAGGCCATAGGTTCAGATGCTTCCTAAAGCTGATTTTTATACAGGTTACGTGGACGATACTGTCGCTTGCTTTAGCTCACATTGGCACGTGTCATGGTGTTGACGAGGGCATGGAGCCCGGGGCTGACAAGCTCATAGGTTCTGATGCTGACATGGGCATGTGTCCTGGGGCTGATAAGGGTGCTGGTCCTGATGCAGGAGCACCAGGTGGAAATTGGCTTGGAATTTCTTCGACTGACTTAATGGGTTACCAAAGCGATAGCTCAGGCGTCCTGGGAACTGAAATACTTGCTTGCGTTTGGTTGGGAAGCCATGTTTGCCAGTTGACATGGGTTAGGTGGTGGCAAAGCAGGTTCATTATGCTGGTCGATAGATTTGAGATCTGAATCTGCTGATGTCTCTGGCCAGTTGAGAGATGGAGGATTTAGATTAGTCTGTTGTCCAAACTGCTGGTCAGAAGGTGGCATCTGACCAGATGAGGGTGAAGAAAGTGAAGAGGATGCACCCATACTAGGCGCGGGTAGAGACTCGGATGGCTGATAATCATTGTAGGTCCGATACTCGGACTGGGAATAGGGTAATTCAGGTGAGGACGGCTCTGTAGATGGCAAAGAAGGCAGGTCATTGGGTCCCGAACTTGCTATGTTAAAGCGGTTTCATGATTACCTGATTGACCAGGATTTTAAACCCTCTAGTATAGACCCTTGTTTGTATACCAAGGAAATTAAAGAAATAGCAATAATTTTATTATTATGGGTGGATGATATACTAATTGCTTCAAAAACAGATGATTTAATATAAATTAAAGACAGTTTAAGTTCAAAATGACAGACCTGGGAAGACTGTCTTGGTTTTTAGGGATACAATTTGAACTGTGAAAATACTATTAGAATGAATCAATCTAGATATTGAAAGATTGGTCCAATTTAATGTGACCGATTGTAAACCACGTCATACTCCATGCGAAATGGATACAAATAAACTTTTTGATAATGAAAATGAATTAATTGATAAACTACCGCGAAATTGTTGGTTCCTTAATTTATATTATGATGGCTACACGACCAGATATATCGTATATAGTTTCAAAATTATCTCAGTATTTGGATAAACCTACACCAATCCATTTAACAAGGGCAAAGCATGTTTTGTGATATTTGAAAGGCACAATAAGTCAGTCGCTAGTATTTTAAAAATCGACTGAACCCTTAAAAATTACGGGGATTTTGTGATGCCGACTGGGCAAGTTCAAGTGACCGGAAAAGTATATCGAGATACAGTTTTAAATTATCGGATGAAAGCTCGATTATTTCTTTGAAATCTATAAAAAAAAAATAAATAAAAAAAACAGCTGTTTCTTTGAAAACGTGTGAAGCCGAATTTGTCAGTCTAGCATCGGCAAGTCAAGAAGCACTCTAAAGACATTACTAAAGTGTCGTAGAACCAGGGGTCGTTAATAACCCTGTAACTATTTGTGATAATCAATCGAGCATATTACTGGCAAAAAACCCATAATACACCAGCGATCAAAACATTGATATAAAATATCAATTTATAAGGGATGAAATCAAAAAGGGGTCAATACTCTTGCAGTATATAGAATCGGAAAAGAATATTGCGGATCTGTTCACAAAACCTTTGAATAAGAAAACTTGATACTTTAAAAAAAGACCTAGCTCCCATATGATACGAGTTGGGGCTTGGCATAAGGGCAATCATATAGCAGCTAGAGCTTGACGTGCCCAGCCGATTGATCGGAGGGGGCCTCTCGGACTGCCCGTCTAGTCCATGTGGAGTGTTGCAGGTCATGGACTGCTCAGCCACCTGGGTTCCATTGTTAAGCATCACGAGTCGCCACCCATAGATAATAGGTGGCCCATTAGGGAAGTCTTACCACTCTGCAGAGATGCAGTCGGTGTATTCTAACGCCCCAGCCGACAGGGCGGAGGATTGACATGACCAGCCAATTTATCAGAGGTATCCTTTTGTTATTAGTCATCTTATTCGAGACCTGTGACATTAAAAGTAACTTATCTATTTTTATTTTAAGTTTTAAAAGTAAAATAAATTCTTCCATTTTACTTTATTTTTGCCACACAAGGCAACTTTTATGTTAAAATTAATTTGGCAGTTTAATATATATTACAAGTAGTGAAAAGTTAGTTTAGCTTGCAAAGAGTCAGGATAATTACCTAACTTAAAAGCAGGTATGAACAAATTCACGCATTTATCGAAAAAGGAGATAACAGAAAATAATTATCGCACATATCAGATTACCCAAGCTGTGCTACTCATACACAAAGGTGACGGGTACCGGTATCGAACCTGTAACCTCGCGATACCTAGGTGAATGATCCACTGACCGAGAGGTACAGTTGGCGTAATATACAACCTCGGTGGACAGGGATAAGACATGCCTGGTTTAATGTTACACAAGTTATATATAAGTGCTTTTATTAGCGATGAAAGAGTTTTCTTTTGACTCAATTGAATCATTGAAAGCCCAATTAAAATCGTCCTGGTGGTTCCTTCGATAAATTCAGTTTCTCCAAGTATTTATCCATTAATGCCGACACGTTTACAAGAATATATTAAAATATTCTTAATTTCCATATTAGGAAGAGGTTTGGCAATATAATAACAGAAAAGCATATATTTAATTTTTTCTTCATGTCTTGTCCAAGTGCGAAAAGTTAGTATTGTCAAGGGGTTGAATTTTTGTATTTCCCCAAACAAGATTGATAATGTTAAGATTTTCACAGAGTTTAAGTTGCTCTTTTCTCAATTAAACACTCACCGATGTCCTTATCCAGCTTGAATAATTTAAAAGCCTGTTTAAGGGATTTAGCGTATAGGTTCGCAGACTCAAAGATTGAATCGGGTGATTTATTGTGGCAGAAGAATCATTTCGAGACGACCAAGGGCCTTAGACGCAATACTAATACTTTTGTTAATCGTCATTTTGTTCGAGACTTGTGGCATTAAAAGTAACTTATCTATTTTTATTTTAGGTTTTTGTAGCTGAAATAACTGGCATAGCGAACAGTCAGCTATCTCCGATGAGCCAGTCTGATATTTTACAAAGCGAATATTATTCGCTTATATTATTTGAAAAATATTTGTTCTACAAAGAATTCTAGCAAAGGTCGCAAAACTTGCCATAAAAACTTGGGTTACTTCAATAACCTGGACATTAAAAAAATTGCCCAAAGTAAGAGGTACAAAAATAAAAATCAACACTAATATACTTCTAATTGGGATGTAAGTACTCAAAGTAAAATGTACAGATTAAAAATAAAAACCTTAAACAAGGAAAGCAACGGAAATATTGTTGCTTCAATATTGTTACCTGGCAGAACAACTTTAACCCCCTAGGAGGGGCGAAACTAAAGGTATGTACTTTATTTCATTGACGATTGTTCATGACTTGTGGTGTTGTACATTTTAGGCCATAGGTCTACAGGAAGAAAAAAAATTAGCTTATATTGCCTCCTGTGTTTTTTTAAGGTCTTTAAGGAACTGAATTCCTGTCAGAAATCTCAGTGATGAGGTGATTGTTTATTAAATTAAAACTGCCCAAGAACTTGTGGGTTTAAGCAATTTTAATAGATGTATATAACTGTTTTAAGATTTTTTCGGGGAAAGTTTCACTGTTTCAAAACCAAAACTTTATATTAAGTTTTGGTATGTCTAGTTTTTGTTATGTGTAAAACAAAAGAAATAAGATGCTCGTAGTGGAAAGGACGTTTTTTGTTGATAAGATAAACAAAGTCCAACCCGTTTCAAATATTCCCATGAAATATTTCCGTAAAAACAAAAGCTATTACAAAATCGGTGGTGTTAAATTCATCCACATTTCCCAGACCTCCAAAACTGAAACCTCAAAGAGTTTAACGTTATTCCCAGGACATTAATACCCTCAGTCATCGCCTTCTTGCACCAGATGATAAAAATGTCGGGTTTTGCCATAAGTGAAATATGGTTGGGTCAATCATAGATGTGCTAGGGCTTGACAGGACCAGCTGATTGATTGAAGGTCTCTCCGACCGTCCGTCTAGCCTAAGTAAGGACCAAAGTAGAGTGTTGCATGTCATGGACTGCCCATCTACCAGGATTCCGTCCTTAAACATCACGGGTCGCCACCCACGGCCAATGCCATCCGGCCGTACGATATCACTTACACATTCTTCGCGAAAAGTACCAAATACAAAGTCGCTGGAATGAGGTTTGGTTGGTTGGTTGGGTTTTACGGCATGTCAAGCCCTTGGGTTATTTTATGCCGAATACTTCTATTGGTAAAAAAAAAAAGTTTAATGGTGACAAAGTTTTGAAATAACTTCATTTTTAAATGGATAATACAATTTTGTTTATAAACTCTAGTTTTCTATTTCCCCCATAGATGGGACCCTAACAGGTACTACCACTCCGGGTCAGAGTGGACCAGGGAGCAAAGGTGATGAAGAGGTGCTCCGCATTCCCCAAACCTCCCCCAAACCTCCAAAACTGGAACCTCACCATCAGATAGTTTAAAGTCATTCCCAGGACATGTAGACCCGCAGCCACCGACTTCTAGCACCCATATGATAAAAGGGGTTGGGGCTTGCCATAAGGGCAATAGGGTTGGGAAAATCATATAGGTGCTAGGGCTTGACGTGACCAGCCGATTGATCGGAGGGGGCCTCTCCGACCGCCCGTCTAGTCCAAGATAGGGCCAAAGTGGAGTATTGCAAGTCATGAACTGCTCATCCACCTGGGTTCTATCCTTTAGCATCACGGGTCGCCACCCACGGCCAACAAGTGGCCCCATTGGGGGAGTCTTACCCCTCTGCAGAGGTGCAGTAGGTGCATTCTAATGCCCCAGCCGACAGGGTGGGCTGGAATGAGGGCCAAGGGATTGATAGAAACGGCGATGGCTGGTTTGTTGGCTTTTACGGCATGTCAACCCTTGTTGGGTTTTTTATGCCGAAGACGTTTTGTTCAGATTTATGCTTGATGGGTATTCAGAATTTTCTTCAAATTCAATTTTTATCAACAAATTTTAGAACTTTACTATTTAACCCATAGATTGGGCCCTAACAGGTACTACCGCTCCGGGTAGGAGTGGACCTGGGAGTAATTGTGATCAATGGGTACTCCACATTCCCCAGAACTGAAACTTCACCAACAGATTTTAACATCATACCAAGAACATCAAGATCCTCAGCCACCACCTTCTAGCACATGAAAAGCGTTGAGGCTTGCCATAAGGGCAATAGTGTTGGCAGAATCATAGATGCTTCGGGGCGGGTTCAGCCACTGGACTAGTAATGTAAATTAACGGTGGGATCCAAGGGGGGCATCACACAGGCAACACCTGACTCCTTGATTTAAAGGGACAGGTCTGTGCTTATTATTCAGTGCCCGATGCCCCCTGAGGGGAATGCCGACGGGATCTACGCATTTTTTGCACCTGCCATACCATGAGCTTCGGTTCGTGGGTAGTCCCACATTAAAAGACTGTCATACTTGCATACGTGGGATGCGAGGTAAATGCCCATTTGGGATAGGTCTTAAGTCCTCTGCAGAGGTGCAGTCGGTGTATTCTAAAGCCCCAGCCGACAGGGCATTTTAAAAGTATGTACAAATTGACACACTTGTCAATAAATCGACTCCAGGAAATTACAGAAAATCTCATCCAATATTAAAATTTTCGGTATATATACTACACATACAATAAATAACAATGATAATATTAGTAAGGATAATAAACAATGAAATAAAACAAGAAATAAAGAAATGCGACAAATATTTCTTACTGGATCAGCCCACCTTATATCAAAATAGTGTTAGAATATTTGGATATATAGATATTTACTAAGCGTAGCTTAGATGTGTCATCCAATCGTTAAATTTTCGGTATATATTATACTTTTATCCTTTTGGCTTTAGTTAATCGTTATCTCATTTAAGGAATGTGATATTAAAAGTAACTTTTTATTAATTAGATTCTCAGTAAATGTTTCATTTTTAAATTGTTAAGTGCAAAATAGTGGATAATAACTTGCTTTACAGGTATATTTTTGAAGTTAGTTCTGTGGACACGACATTCTGTTTTATTTTTGTTATGAAAAAAAAAAAAAAAAAAAAAAAAAGTTATTTTTTATCGATTTATCCTTTAGATGGGACCTTAACAGGTACTACCACTCCATATTCGAATGGTTCTCGGAGTAAGAGAGAAAGGAGTATACAGAATTGGAACTTCACTAGATGAAGTTCCGTATCATACATTAAGACCTTCAGTCATTGCCTTCTAGAACATTTGTTGAGGGCTTTCCGTAAGAGCAATAGAACTGAGAATCATTTTAGGGCTCGACTTGGCCAGCCGATTAATCTGTTGGTTGGTGGGATTTTATGGTATGTCAACCCATTGGATCATTTTATGCCGAAGACGATTGGTTTTATTCAGCAATGTTTGGTTTGGTTTTGTTTTACGGCATATCAACCTCAGTGGGTCATTTAATGCCGATAAAGTTTTGAAATAACTCAATGGATAATACAATTTTTTTTATAAATACATTTTTCTATTTAACCCATAGATGGGACCCCAACAGGTACTACCACTCCGGGTCAGAGTTGACCAGGGAGCAATGGTGATGAAGGGGTGCTCCACATTCCCCAAACCTCCAAAACTGGAACCTCACCATCAGATAGAGTTTAACGTCATTCCCAGGACATGTAGACCCGCAGCCACCGCCTTCTAGCACCCATATAATAAAAAGGTATTGGGGCTTGCCATAAGGGCAATAGGGTTGGGAAAATCATATTGGTGCTAGGGCTTGACGTGATAAGAAAGAAAAGGACTAACTGAATTCACAAAAAAAAACAAAAAAAAACTAGCAACTTCTACGGACTAAAATCCACAAATCAGAAGAAATCAAAACTAATTAAGGCACAAAGGCGGATGATCTACTGACTGAGCTACCGACTGAAGAGGTACAGTCGGGGTAATATACAGCCTCAGCGGACAGGGATAAGACATAACTGGTTTAATGTCACAAGGTAATGTTCTCACCCAGTGATAAACAATTGAATCATTGAACGCCCAATTAAAATCGTCCCGAAATTATGTCTGAAAGTTCCTTGGTTTCTTCGATAAATTCAGTTTCTCTAAGTATTTGTCCATTAGTGCCGATATGTTACAAATATATATTTTTAATAAAAACTTTCTTAATTTCCTTATTAGAAAAAAAGTTTGGCAATATGGAGGAAAATTAAATATATGCTTGTCTGTTATGTGTCTTGTCTGAGACAAAAGTTAGTATTGTCAAGGGGGTTGAATTTTTCTATCTACCCAAACAAGACTGATAAAGTTAACATTTTCACAGGGTTTCAGTTGCTCTTTTCTCAAATAATTAAGCACTCACCGATGTCCTTATATCCAGCTTGAATTATTTAAAAACCTGTTTAAGGGATTTAGCGTATAGGTTTGCAGACTCAAAGATTGAATCGGGTGATTTATTGTGGCAGAAGAATCATTTAGAGACGGTCAAGAGCCTTAGGCGCAATACTAGTATTCATCTCACTAAACCTTATAAGGTGCTGGTGTTATTTTAGATCGCTCTGACAGTGTCCAAAATGTGCACTATCTTGAATGATACAATTAAAGTAAAGAAATTAGGAGATTTATCGTATGACGATACCCAAAAGATGGAAACAAAATTGCAGAAACGATTCCTCGATTTATATAAGCTTTTTACAAAGGAAGTACATGACAAAATTCGTCCAGTCAGTTCGAACAGACCAAGGATGTATGGGCTACCAAAAATCCATAAACCTAATATCCCACTTAGACCTATATTGTCTATGTGTCACTGTTCAGCACGAGTTGGCCAAGTGATTGGTCGAAGTGTTAAATCCTATATTAAACTTATTCTGGATATTGCGTTCCTGACTTTCAGTTTTGCATCTTCCATCCGTCAATTGCCTCCTTTGACATAACGTCTCTTTACCAATATTACACTAGATGGGACGATTTCTGCTGATCTGTTGTATCGTAACCATTTGGTCCTATCCCCTTTCTCTGAAAATATCTTCATTGAATTCATGGAGTTGGCCACTAAGTTTTTGTTTTAGTTTCAATGACACGATATATAGGTAGACTTATGGGATCTCGACGGGCAGTCCCCTTGGCCTCTTAATGGCCAATGTTTTTGTGGGTTTCTGGAAAATTATTTAATGAGCTTTCTAAAGCTTATTTTTTATAGACGTTACGTGGATGATACTTTCGCTTGCTTTAACTCGCGTAACGAAGCTCTAAAATTCTTTACAGAGCTAAAATAATTTACATCCCTCTTTAAGGTTTACTATGGAAAGGGAAAAAGGGAAAAAGTTGCCCTTCCTGGACGTTCTAGTTGAAAAGCTATCCTCGTCATTTATGACGAGTATTTATCGAAAGCCAATATTCATTGGGCTTTATTTGAGTTGGGACTCATTTGCTCCCAACTCAAGAAAAATGAACCTTATTAACTGTTTGACTTACAAAGCACTAATGATTTGCTCTGATAGCAAGATTGAAGATGAACTTAAGCAAATTACCAACATCTTCGCTAATAATGGGTACCAGGCCGATTTAATAAAGGATGTGATTAATCAAACTATATCCAAATTCAAAAGCAACAAAGAATTTGTACCATCAAAATGCACTGTGTATGTGAGGTTTCCTTGGATAGAACCTGTTGGTCAAACGTTGGCAAATCATATAGTCTGTAATGCGTTGCTTTAATGCAGTGAAAGTCAGAAAAATCTTCAGATCTGCATTTTGCACAGCCCAAAGAGATTTTAACGGAATGTCTAGGGTTATGGCATATCAACTTTAGTGGGTCATTTAATGCGGACTAAGTTTTGAAATAAATTAATTCTTAATGGATACTCAATTTTTTATAAACACATTTTCTATTTAACCCATAAATGGAACCCTAACAGGAACTACCACAACGGGTCAGAGTGAACCTGGGGCAATGGTGAAGTGGTGCTCCTCATTCGGCAGAACTGGAACCTCATCATCTGATAAAGTTTAGCGTCATTACCAGGACATGAAAACCCTCAGCCAGCACCTTCTGGCACCCATATGGTAATAGTTTGGCCTTGGCATAATTGCAATAGGGTTGGGGCAATCATATAGCTGCTGGAGCTTGACATGCCCAGCCGATTGGACTGGGCATCTAGCCCAAGTGGAGTGTTGCAGGTCATGGACTGCTCAGCCACCTGGGTTCCATTGTTAAGCATCACAAATCGCCACCCATAGATAATAGGTGGCTTCATTGGAGAGAGTCTTACCCCTTTGCAGAGGTGCAGTAGGTGTATTCTAACGCCCCGACCGACAGGGCGGAGGATTGACATGACCAGCCAATTTATCAGGAGGATCCTTTTCGACCGCCCGTCTAGTCTATTCTTATTCGTAATCTTATTCGAGACCTGTGACATTAAAAGTAACTTATCTATTTTTAAATTGGGTTTTTGTAGCCGAAATGACTGGCATAGTGAACAGCCAGCTATCTCCGATGAGTCAGTCTGATATTTGACATCAAGCGAATCAGTCACTTATATTATTTGAAAAATATTTGTTCTACAAAGAATTCTAACCTGGACATTAAAAAATTGCCCAAAGTAAGAGGTACGAAAATAAAAATGAACACTAAAAATGAACACTAATATACTTCTAATTGGGATGTAAGTACTCAAAGTAAAATGTACAGATTAAAAATAAAAACCTTAAGCAAGGAAAGCAACGGAAATATTGTCGCTCAAATATTGTGACCTGGCAGAACTTGAACCCCCATAGGAGGGGGGGAACTAAAAGGTATGTATTTAATTTCATTGACGATTGTTCAGGACTTGGTGTTGTACATTTTAGGCCATAGGTCTACAGGAAGAAAAAAAAATTAGCTTACATTGCCTCCTACAGTGTTTTCTAAGGTATTTAAGGAACTGAATTCCTGTCAGAAAATCTCAGTGACGAGGTGTTTGTTTATGAATTTATAATTGCCCAAGAACTTGTGGGTTTAAGCAATTTTAATAGATGTATATAAGAACTGTTTTAAGATTTTTCGGGGAAAGTTTCACGGTTTCAAAACCAAAACTTAATATAGTTTTGGTATGACTAGTTTTTGTTTGTGTAAAACAAAAGAAATAAGATGCTCGTAGTGGAAGGACGTTTTTTTGTTAAGATAAACAAAGTCCAACCCGTTTCAAATATTTCTCTGAAACAAAAGCTATTGCAAAATCGGTGGTGTTAAATTGATCAAGACAATAGCTCGACAAATGAGGGACAAAATCCCAATAATCATATTGAGGCTATGAATTCGCAGAATTCAAAACAATGTGAAAAAAAGAAAAAAGGGGAATGGACTGGTGACTTACCAGTTGGATCTGCTGGTTCGGTCGAGAGAGGTTCTGGCGCTTGTGACTAAACACGAGACCAGAAAAGGATTAGGTCTGTTTCCTGTCGGAAGTTGGAGGGGTGAGGAGGTATACCAACGCCTATAAAATAGGCTTCCCTCCCCGTTCAGTACTATTTTTGCTACCGCTGTAATTATGTAAGAAAAAAAAAAAGGTGAACTCTGGAGACCCAGGTGGAGCAGGCCGACGAGTCGAGTTGCAAAAAGAATATTCTTCTGCGACCCACTCCTGCCTGGGGTCTGGTAACACTGGTAGTATGCTCGACGTGAAGAAACACCAACAGGAGAGAAAAGGGCAAAAGTTTTTTTAAAAAAAGGGAAATGCGTAACCCTGAGAGGGGACTTAACTGGTACTAGGCCCTAAGTTAAAGACCACCACCTAAAACAGTCTGAAGCGGGGAGTAGATTTGGTCTACCCCTCCATCTTTTTTGAGGAACGCAATCCGGACAGTACCACTTTTGCCTTCTAGGGAAGGCCACGTAAATTCCTGCACACTGGAAGTGGAACCACCCGTCACACTAATCGCACCCAATCATGTCCGACTCGCCCTGAGGGGTGTTACACACGGGACACAGCCAGACGGGGTCCTCTGCGCCCGGAGAAGAGTAGTAGGGGTCTGCGTCCTCATCTACCGTAGAGGTGCTCGAAGGGTACCAGGCTGACCGAGCGCCCCGAGACTCCTCCGGATCGTCAGGAGTCAGTGAAAGTTCCAGAGGAAATATACCATTCCCATTCCTGACACGTGCCGATCTCACTACACCGTCGTCTCCAGGAATGACATCAAGGATCCAAAATAGTCTTGGTTTAAGACGAGGTGTGCCTGCTGGCTCGGATGCATGGGGGATTGTGTTGAAACACCAGATTCTGAATGACTACTTGGTGAGGTATCATGAAGCTCATTTGTCAGGTGTAACACAAAGGGAATTATCAACGCCTGAACTGGTATCTTTAATAGGATTTGACAAATCCAAGGATTGGGAGAATTTTGATGAATTAAGGAATTCTTGAGAGATTTGGGAGTTGAGCATCCCGGGACATCATACAATGCATCATCTTCAAGGGCCACTCACCTCAACCATTAATTTATTCCGAGGCTAAGCAGTCAGCTCGAACTTCTCTCGCAGAACCTTGTTGCAGGGAGCGGTGTAGGTGTTCGTCTTCACCTTATTATCGAGTTGGTAAGTAAAGTTAGCATCTTGGTTAAGCGTGTCAGAGAGTTGTTCTCCTTTCCCCAACTTCAGTCTGGTGGTGTTGGGAGTGTGTGTGTGGCGAGATCGAACGGCAAAACCCACAAACCTGTGTTGAGCCAACAACGGTCCGTCGGTCGAAGGGACAGCGAATGGCATGTTGTGTGTTGGGGGGTGAAATGTGACGCGTTCGAGGCGGGCACGAGACGTGAGTGTCCTTGAGGCCGCGATTTGTAGTTTGCAAGTCTCGTGGCTGGCGAGACGAGAGTTGTGACGTGTCTCGGCCAGGCCTAGTATAAAAGGAGACGGTTGGTCAGTGGCGAGGAGCGAACACTACGGACTTAGTTTGTTTATGTCAGTCTGTGGTACTACACTGCGTTACTAGGCCTGTAAAAGTTTTTGGACAAGGAATTATTCCTTAACCAATCTTTTGCAGGTCAGGAAATTCTTTTCTACCCTGCCTACTGGCAGTGCTCTATTCTTCTTCCTTTACTTTTGTTTCACCTCGTCCATTCATAGAACCATCTAAAGAAAATCCCCATTTTTTTTTTAAGCCCCTCTTGGGCTTTTTTCAGTTTTGGCCCAGCTGGGCATTTTCGACATCACCCTTTATTTTCTCTCACTCCTTCTTGAAAGGAAATGGCTGACAGCAAGTCAGCACAAAACCCAGAAGGGACCATGGAAACGACAGTCCTAGAATGGACCAAAAGAGAAGCAAAGGAGTCTACTCCTGAACCAGAAAACAAAGCAGTTCTGGACAACAGGGGGAGTGTGATACTGGCCTAGCCCAGGCAGAGGCCACACTCACCTCAAAAAACGACACTGTGGAAATCCCACCAAAGAAAGCAGAGCCCTCTAAGGGAAAAAGAACGAGAAAGAAAGCACTTCTCCCCGAACCTTCAACGGCCAGTACATCAAAAAGCCTGCAGGAATGGCCAGCATTGCCAGCTTCCCTTCGAGAGCTGCTGCCCACCAAAAAGAAAACATCCGAAAAAGCCCCGGCACCAAAGAAAACCTGGAGACCGCCTCCTCAGGAAGACGACTTCCAGATACAGGATCTGGAGCTCCATAAAAAGAATTGGGAAACCAAGTATAAGTTCCTGATGGAAGGGAATACCATCAAATCCCTTCCACAGGCAGCAGAAGAAATGGAGCCGAAGATCTTATAGTTTCCTGTCGGAAGTTGGAGGGGTGAGGAGGTTTACCAACGCCTATAAAATAGGATTCCCTCCCAGTTCACTACTTTGCTCCCCCTGATCAAGCAAGTTATTACAGAAGTTTCTTCACATCGAGCATACTACCAGTGTTAGTAGACCCCAGGCAGGAGTGGGTCGCAGAAGAATATTCTTTTTGCAACCCGACTCGTCGGCCTGCTCCTCATGGGTCACCAGAGTTAACCATTTTATTTATTTACAAATGGCGGCTTGCCATGCAAAAAGTGGTTGAGGGTCTACATGTCCTGGGTATGACGTTAAACTCTATCTGATGGTGAGGTTCCAGTTCTGGAGGTTTGGGGAATGTGGAGCACCCCTTCATCACCATTGCTCCCTGGTACACTCTGACCCCGGAGTGATAGTACCTGTTAGGGTCCCATCTATGGGCTGAATAGAAAAACATGAGTTTATAAACAAAATTGTATTATGCATTAAGAATGAATTTATTTCAAAACTTTATCGGCATTAAATAACCCACTGAGGTTTATATGCCACAAAACAAACCAAATTCTTTAAATTTATTTTATTTCCATTTTTTTTTTTCGCTTAGTAAAAAAATGCCCATATTTGGCCCGTTTACCCAAACTTTTCTCATTCCCCAATGAGATCTGCGTTGGAAAAAATTATTCTAAATGTTTCTGCTTTTAAACTTTGCTAATTTAATAGAATTTAATTGAATACGAAATAATTTGGATTGTTCGATTTAATCTCTATGCAATCCTTTGCAAGGGAGCTAGTCATTTTACAATACAAGGGAAATAACTTGGTTATATTTAGTAACAAGCGGATTGTAGGTAAAAGGAAGTTACATTCCTTGTATTCTACATTTTTAGGTGACTTACAGTCTGTTTGAGATGGCGATAGCCGACAATTTTGGGGAGAATGTGCTTAATTGAAGTCATACTTAATTTGAAAATTAATTAGTTGATAATTAATGAATTAGGCGAGCATATCTATTCAAATTAGGGTTCGAATCACACACACACACACAGCAGTTTCCTGTCTATAACTCTGCTGGTGATGCATAATATGCCGAAATGTACATACTGAGATCGACTTTTTCTCGATTTGTTTAGGCCTCACATTTGAACAAATATGCTCGCCTAATTCATTATCAACTAATTAATTTTCAAATTAAGTATGACTCCAATTAAGCACATATTCTCCACAAAATTGTTGGCTATCGCCATCTCAAACAGACTATTTGTTTACTTTCATACTGACGTGCAGTAAGTCACCCAAAAATGTAGTATATATCAGTTTAAAAACAAACGAGAAATCTGGGAAAACCAGCAAGTGTAATGGTTAGAATCCCTGCCTGTCAGCATGGCAGTTAGGGTTCGAATCACACACAGCAGTTTCCGGTCAATAACTCTGGTGAGGCATAATATGCCGAAATGTGCATACAGAGATTAACTTTTTCTCGATATGTTTACGCCTTACATTTGAATAGATATGCTCGCCTAACTTATTAATTATCAACTCATTAATTTTCAAATTAGGTACGACTTGAATTAAGCACATATTCTCCCCAAAATTGTCGGCTATCGCCATCTCGGACTGTTTATTTACTTTCATTCCTTGTATTGCAAAATATTTGGAATTCAAAAGAGATAATTCAATAACAGCGGACAAAGTAGGTGGAACAAAGTTATTTCCCTTGCATTGTGAACCAACGAATTTTAGAATGCAAGGGAAATAACTCTATAGTAGCGAACACTGAAGGTGGACAGAAGTTGTCTCCTTTGCATTGTAAAATGTGTAGCCTATATACAAACGATTGCATAGAGAGTACATCGAGAAATATGAATTATTTCATTACTAGAATAGAAATGGAAACAGAAAAATATGGTAGAAACATTTGAAGATGTTCAAAGATATTTTTGCAACAAAATTATTGTTCAAAATGATAACATAAGCGCCAAGGAAAATGAAGATTTTTGCTGAATGGTAGATTCAGGAATTATTTCGCGTGCAATCAATTTTTTCTTACTAACTTCCTTATATTAATGCCCTTACGGGGTGGGAGTCCAGTGGCTTCGGCCCTGGATCTTTACAATTTAATAGCGTCGATCCCAGGGGGCTGTCCCCCCAGGCAATACCTGTCCCCTTGGGGGCAGGGCTGGGTTTATTGCCCAGCGCCTGAGGCGCCCCTCTTGAGGCGGAATGCCGATGGATCGACGCAATTTTTGTTCTTTCCCACCCATGAGCTTCGGCTTGTGGGTGGGCCCACATTAAAACGAGGCCTTGTGCCAAGTCTATACAAGTGGGGTATGAGACAAATATCTCCTCATATTAATGCCCTTGTACCAGACTAAGCTTAGTTAATGACTTCACAATAATTCTTCCTAATCCATTATTTCTCGCTACTAACTCCGGATTCTGCATTGCTATTTAAAAAAAAGAAAAGAAAACACCCTTATAAAAATTCAACAGAGAAATATAAAACAAGAATAATTTTTGCATCGAATTTGTCAATCTGCTATCCTTTCTAACCAATACTGACCCTAGTTCAAAACAACAAGAAATTCCTTTTTTTTTTTCTTTTAATTCTCTCTTTATTTCACCAATTGATTAGTTAATCCCGTGGACCATATTATTTTTAGGCACCCCTTTCGAGATCTCGATTCGTGGGGACACTTTTTTCATTTACACCGTCAAAATCCGGTTAATTGTTAACAGACGATTTTTAGGTTTTTTTTTTTAATTAAAAAACTAACCCCTAACCCTAACAAACAACCAGATTTTGACGGTGTAAATGAGAAAAGTGTCCCCACGAATCGAGATCGCAAAAGGGGTACCTAAAAGGTCATATGGTCCTATCACTTACCCATCTGTTACTGATATGCATGCCATTAATATTGTATTTATGGTTTTATCTTATCAGGAAAAAAAAATGGCCTTATCAACCTGTTGTCTGCGAGAATAGTGAAGTTAATAATTATTTAGTTTTATATATTTCCTTTTTTCTTTTCTTTTTTTTTTTTTTCATTGTTTTAATGCCCACTGTAAAAAATTTTTTTTTTTTTAATATTTCCAGTAGAAAAGTGTTTTTTTTTTTTTTTATTTCTTCTTACATCTGGCCATCATTGACTTTCTTAGGATGTCGGATTGTGTTAATTTTCAGCAATTGGGCAGATCAAAACCCGAATAAGCTACACCAGAATCTAATTACAAATGAAATAGTTATTGGGAAATTCTTTTTTCGATAATGAGGGCGATGCAAATATGACTGTCAATAGTAATTGACAGTTCACTTCTAAATGATTTTTAACTTTCCTTTCAAAGACGTGGAATCTGGTATTAAGAAGATGGAGATACTATTTGAGATTGTATGCAGGGACTACGGCATAAGATACAATCCAAAAGTCAGTGTTTAGCTTCCCTTTGACTAGAAAGGATGACCAGTCTTTCCTACCATGTTGTCTGTACTGAAATAATCTATACATATATAAAAATCAGTTGGTGTGTATGTATATCTAGATGAAACTACGAAAATAAAATAACAAAGTAAATAAATATACACATTAAATATCACCGGTTCTTTCTTTTTGTGCAAAAGTTATGAAGATCTGATTTATATTCGAAGATATTTAAACATTGAAATATACATAGAAATAGCATTGAAATTCTACTTAAAAATGTCCAGCATTAATAAGTCTCAAAAGTAAACAAATCAATATATACACCAGGATTTCCCCCTCTACCCAGGCCATGCTGGGTAGCGGCTTCTAGTACATATATAAAGGGAATATCTGTCCGGTATACTATGGTAAAAATTCAGGCCCCTGAATTTAGTCTACCCTAAACTTATTTACATAACATTATTAAAATCCTAATTCCAAATTTTTTACACCAAAGAAAAATATTATTCATAAAAAATGAACATTAAAACATAATTCATCACATTCTTTTTTTATTGTTTTCATACAACATAGTGTTGGTTTTGTTATTTAAAAACTAACAAAAATTGATGGTGTTTTAGTGGGGCTGAAACGGATTAATGGTATTTCAGTTTATTTCAATAGGGAAAATTGATTTGATAGACGAGTAAATTGAGTTACGAGCAGAACGAATTTTGAAATTAAAAATGGGCATTAAAAATATCTTTTTACAAAACGAATAAAAGTTTTTTTTATGTTGTTGTTGTTGTTTGTACCTTTTCTTGATTTAGATTAAGAATTCATCAAAATAAGGACTTTAAGCTTAAGTCTTTAAAATGAAAATTTTTAATTAAAATAAAAAGGTAAACGTTTCTCCTGAAACGTAAAAAGGGGTGAAAAATGAACTATTTTTCATATTTATTTACTTGAAAAGAACCCCCCCCCTCTCTCTCTCTCTCTCTCTCTCTGTCTGTCTGTCTGAGAGAGAGAGGGGGGTAAATGATCTTTAAAAAAAACAAAAACAATGAGACTGAAATTAGATAAATAAAAAAAATCTTTTATTCAATATATATATATATATATATATATATATATAATATATATATATATATATACCTTGTTTAGAATATAAAATTATTTCAACATATTGTCCCTTCAGTCATATTTTTGCTGGGTTTTTTATTTGTTTGTCTGGGCTTTTTGTTTTGTTGTGTTTTATTTTTGTTCATGAGCACGCACACATTTACGATTTCTATAAACCTCATGGTCTGCGCATGTTGGCTATGCCTGTAACGTCGTAATTCTGAAATTTATTTTTTTACTTGTGAATATGTATGTTTTAATTTCCTGTACTTTTTGTATTTTGTGTTCAGGGTTTTGTATGTATATGCATGGGCACGTAAATGTTTTTTTTTAAAAAAGACTGTTTAATATAAGTTTAAAGTTATTTGCATGTTTACATTTGAATATGATTTCATTTCTTCTATTCAATAGTTTCTTCCGGGTTTTTAAATATATATATATATATATATATATATATATATATATATATATATATATATATATATATATATGAGAGAGAGAGAGAGAGGGGTTTGATTAAAAAGCAAGTGATGTTAATTCGGAGATGAAAACTTCATTGGAAACCTCTGCCCGTATTAATATTTGAAATTGCAATTTCTATGATAATCGTTCTAATAAGAATAATGTTGATTTTCCTGTCTCAGCAGAATCATATTTAGTTAATTAGAAACATTCATTAGACAGGAATAATATTTTAAATGTTACCGTCATCAATTTAGCGTAATGGCCCTGTTTTCCTGTCACCAGACGTCATTTCATAACTCCGGCGGCAAAATCCCCCTGACCATGAATTCTCTGCTTGGAACCAAAGTGCCGACGACATAAACAAACACTAAGACGGTTGGCATAAATGATTCTATTGCTTACAAGCCAAAACCAGATGTTCTGTCTTTTTTTTTTTTTCTTTTTTTTTGGTGGCTCCACCTATTTTTCAATGTTTAGGCTAACCTATTTCTTGGCCTTTTCCTGCCTCGTTTTCGCTGTTCTTTTTTACATCAGACTTTTTATTTTTAATTCTTTCTTTTTTTTTTTTTTTTTTTTTTTTTTTTTTAAACATTTGACTTGTTTTATTTTTTAAAGTTTCTTTCTTGTTCTGCAATCTTAGCAGGACTTTTTTTTTTTCATTTCGGTACTAATGCAGAATAGTGCGCAAGAGATATCATTAGATTTATGCGTAAATTGCGATTCTAATGATATCATCTCTTGCGCGCTATTCTGCATTTGTACCTCCATTTCTGTCATTTCTTAATCGGTTTTAATCTCTCTCTCTCTCTCTCTCTCTCTCTCTCTCTCTCTCTCTCTCTCTCTCTCTCTCTCTCTCTCTCTCTCTCTCTCTCTCTCTCTCATTTAGCGGTTCCCGCTAGATCATCGATGTTAAACAGGGATTAGGTTGTTCAATACTTAATTGGCTGCTCACTTGAGCAACGGCTGGTACTGTAAGCAACGTAATTCCTTTATTTATAAAAAAAAAATGACTCGATTCAGCATTTAATCCCGAATGCCGTAAAATAAGGACTTTTTTTTAAATACTTAAAATTAATGAAATCGATTATTTGTGGTTTAATTTTAGATTTAGTCGAAAAAATGTAACGATGAGCATCAGTAATATATATATATATATATATATATATATATATATGAAAAGTAAACAAACAAACAATGTGTTTTTGCTATGGCTTTTAGCCGACAATATATATATACTAGCTAAAGTACCCGGTCCATGACCGTACTAAAAAAAAAAAAAAAAAGAGAAAAAAGTGGTGACTTAATTTGGCGGACCTGAACTTTTGGAACCCCACGCCCTCTAAAATTTTCGTTTTTAATTATTTTTTTTTTCAACGGATTATTATCGATTGCAAACCAATCTATCCGATTGTAAAAAAAAAAAAAATAAAAAAAGTTATTTATTTTTCGAGTTTTCAGGGGTGCTCATTTCCCCGTATAAGTTTATAGTAAATCGAACCCCCATATCGAAACCGCTCTATCTTAACAGTTGGGCTGAATTTGCACTAAGGTATCAAAATTAAGGTGACACAGAAAAAACAGAACTCACAAATTTTGTAATAAAACTGTTAAATTCAAGTAGGGGGGTTAGGATTTGGGGTTAGGGTTAGGGGTTGGTGTTGGGGTTGGTGTTTAAGGTAAGTTTAATGGGAAAATAAATAAATAATTTGGGTTCTGTTTTTTCTGGGCCACCCTAACTTTGACACATTTGCGCCAGTTTCCTTTCGAGCAGTTCCGATATGGGGGTTCGATTTACTATAAACTTATACGGGGAAATGAGCACCCCTGAAAACTCAAAAAATAAAGAACTTTCAAGAATTTTTAAAAAATCTGATTGATTGGTGTGTAATCGATAATAATCCATTGAAGGAAAAATAAATATTTAAATAAAATTTTCTTTTTAGCGGTTCCGATAAGGGGGTTCAATTTACGATAAACTTATACGGGAAACTGAGCACCCCTGAAAACTCGAAAAATAAATAACTTTTTTGAATTTTTTTTTTACAGTCTGATAGATTGGTGTGCAATCGATAATAATCCATTGAAAGAAGAAAAAAAAATTAAAAACAAAAATTTTAGAGGGGTGTTCCAAAAGTTCAGGTCCGCCCTTAATTTAAAAAAAAATCTGCCTATTTATTTATCATTAGAATTATGATAAATTAAAGAACACATTTTCTCATTCAAGTTACGTACATTAAAATCATTTTTATTTTATGTTTAAGGTAAGAACATATCATACACTGTTTTGTTTATATACGAAATGTTAACTACATCGTATTTTTATTATAATTTTTGTTTTATTTTTATTACAATACGAATACAACTATGTTTACTTAGTTACGAAATAAGTAGTTATAATTTAACTTCCTATTTTTGTAAAAGGCTTTTCTTTCTAAAATTCTTTTGTTTTTAATTTTTTCGTATATATACAAAGTTGAGTTATATTATATTTATTAAATAAACGAAATAAAATGTATTAAACAATAATAAGCGCTTATTATTTATTTAATAAATAATAAGCGCTTATTATTGTTTTTTACTTCGCTCTTTCTTACCAAATAAATATTTGTAAGACAGATTATTTCATTTCTTTTAGATAGAAACTAAATTAATATTTTAAAGACAGGAATAAAAAGATTGCGATATGAATAAGATTTGATTTTTCGTTAAAACATACTTTTGCTGTCCGAAGCAAAATAATTTTTTTCTAACTCGCTATAAAAAATAATTCAATTGATAAAGACTCGTACAAATTATAAATTGAGCAAGATTATTTTCTCTTCTTTTCACGAAACGTTTCACTGAAACTCCAGTTTGAAAATAATAATAGTATTTGGGGACAATTTTAAATTCAGTTTTTAATTGCTTGATAAGTTAGAAATAGATTGTAATTTATTTCTTTGAATTTTTTCTACATGACAATTCAAATCTAGTTCTTAACGATAAAGAGAATGCAATATCTATTTTTGCTTACATTTTAAAACGTTTTCATTAGTTCTCTAAACTATTAAGACTTTTTTTTTAAACCATTAGTATTAATTACAAAACAACTCGTTTTATCATTTTTTTTATTTACATTTATACAACCCTATACTGGTGACTGATTTTTATTGACATTTAAAATCTTATTTAAAAAAAATGTAACCGTAAACTTGTGTTTTGAAACAATTTTCATTTTTCTACAATTTTTTGTGCATGACAACAATTTAAATTAAGTGAGTGTACATTGTACAATAAAAGTTAGTTTCAAAAACATACGATAAATATAAATAAATATTTAGAAAGATTATAAAAAAACGAATTTATTTTACGTTAAAATTTAGTTTGTCGCTAACATTTTCATTCTTTCTTTCTTTCTTTCTTTCTACTGCTAAAACAGCCAGGCGAGTCGCTAACATTTTCGTTGTTTCTTTCTTTCTTTCTTTCTGCTGATAAACAGTCAGGCGAGCATCCGCTGATAGACCAAGCATTAGCAGCAGCAGCAGCTATGCTATGGCTTTCGAAAAATCGTTTGATTTTTGTTTGATTAATCGATTAAATCCCTTAATCAGTAAAAATCAATAACCAAATTTGGAATTTTTCTTAGTTAGAACGATATCAATGTGTATGCAAGATTTTAAATCTCAGTGACCTCCCGTTTTTGAGTTATACGTCGACACGTACATACCAAAATCTCTGTTTTATATATTAGATTAGAATAGTTACGTACACTATATCCGATTTTAGATATTATTCCCCGAATAACCTTTGCAACATTTTTGATAGAAAAAACACTTTTTTTGTTGATTGACAATAAAAATGATGAGTTGCGAAAATTGTATTTGATGTCTCTAATGTGGGTTTAGGATGAAAAATAAAAATAAAGATAAAAATAAAAAAACTAGACAGATGGCAGAGGGTAAAAAGATACGCTTTATTAAAGAAGGGCACCTGCGCTTAACTAATCTGGTGTCGCTAAAGTACACTAGCTACTCTTGTCCGGATTGGTCAAGTTTCACAAACAGATGCTGATTGTAATAAATGAACGCACGCATCCACACACACACACACACACACACACACACACACACACACACACACAGAGACTTTAAGTGGGCTGCGTAATATCCATAAAGTTTGCTTATACTTTCAAATAAAAAATAGGATGTATCGAAAGAAGACTTGTTTTGTTTTGTTTTGTTTTTTTTCCCCCAAGCTTGTACACATCTGAAGACTACCCATACAATTAATATTATCTATATATTAATACTCGTGTTCCTTTATTGTACGACCGTTATCAGCTTGCAACACCCTCTGGTTAAAAATGAGACCGTCCAAATCGTACAAGATGAAATGTAAAAATGTAAATCCTGATATCTGGTGTTGCTTATCCGTCGGATTTTTTTTTTTCGACGGGGCGGCCTAAAGTCGGTATCAGCCAGTCGGCGAGGGAGTCTATCCCCTTTTCAATAGCGCTAGACTAAGGAGATTGTTTTAGCATCTGAGGTGGAGTGCCACACCTACCATCAGCTCCTTACTTTACCGCACAGATCCCTGTGCTACTCATACGCTGAGTTGGCGAGGACCGGTATCGAACTAGGAACCTTGTGGTCTCTAGCCGAACGCTCTACCGACTGAGCTGGATACTTATTTCTTATGAGTGTCGTCACTTTAGCTAAATAATGGACCATTCTGTTTTTATCATAAAGAAAGAAAGGGAAAAAAGGGACATGCTACACAGAAAAAATATGACAAGAAAGAAAGAGTAGGAGAAAGATAGAGAGAGTTAGTGAGTGCGATAAAACGCTAATCTGTTTCAATTGAACATAATGAAAAGAAGGAAAGAAAGAAAGAAGAGTAAGAAAGAGTTAAATCAAAATTATTATACTTATTACAGTGTATTTACCTCGTACCCCACTTGTACGGGTTAGGCACAAGGCCTCGTTTTAACGTGGGCCCACCCACAAACCGAAGCTCATGGGTGGCGGGTGAAAAATTGCGTCGATCCCGTCGGCATTCCCCCTCAAGGGGGGCGCCTCAGGCACTGGGCAATAAACCCAGCCCTGCCCCTTTAAATCAAGGAGGCAGGTATTGCCTGGGGGGATAGCCAATGCCCTCTAAGATATCTTAGAGGGCATTGGGATAGCCCCCTGGGATCGACGCTATTAACTTGTAAAGATCCACGGCCGAAGCCACTGGACCCCCACCACGGGGGCGGGTTTATTATACTTATTACATATTGAACCGTACCAATAGCTCTTAATTAAGCCTATCAAACGTTATAATAATTAAATTATCAATCTGCGGTTTATCCACAGGTCCTGCTAGTTATTATCATTTTAACTTAATTTGGGTGAGTCAAAAGTATTTTCGTTTTTACAAACTTTTACCTCAAAGTTTATTTCATCTAATGACTATTTATGACTTCAATTTATTATTAACAAGCGGCAGTACCCGTTAATACCCGGGAAAAGTGGAATTATTCACAATTCCCAGAGTCCGACTGAAAATACTACCGAGAGCCTATACTGGATTTTCAATAACAACCTTTGCTAGGTGTGTTTATAACAGATCATTTTTGTGTGTGGAGCTATCAATACCTTTTTGAATCTTAAGTCCTTCTTCCATTCGCCTTTCTTCATTTAAAATGAATTAGCCAGGGAAAGTTTGAGCTCAAAGAGTATCAAACTTATTCAACAAACTTATGTATAAGAATAGCAAACTTACTGCCTTAACTCTCAAGAACAAACACGGAAAAGTTGAGAAAGTCATCTCAATTATTAAAGAAATTATAACAGATATATATATATATATATATATATATTTACTAACCCCTCCACACGAGCAGGATGCGGCACAAGGTCAATTTCTTAAGCAGGGTTTAACAGGTTTTAATTCAGAGTTTTCCGTCTCCTAGACTGGTTACCTATCCAAGGTTAAAGAGTCCAGTCTGTCCTACTATTTACCCATAGATGGAGGGAGAATACATGGATTCATACCTTTCCTAAGGGTATTAGCAAACTTACTGCCTTAACGCTCAAGAACAAACACGGAAAAATTGAGGAAGTCATCTCAATTATTAAAGAAATTATAACAGAGTGAACATGATCAGGTACTGTTCAAGCACCTTGTATACCGCTGTTTGTAAAGATCTTAGAATGGCTGAAGCAATTCAATAAAAGCATCTTGTTTTCCCTCTATAGTAGACATAACCCAAGAAAAAAATAAGTTGGATAAAACAATCAGAAGGGTTGGCCATAAATATTTACAATTCCATAAAAAGGAAAAAACTCAACAACAATTAGATTGTTTTTTTTGGGGGGAGGGAGTATCTGTGGATGTTGGCTCCTTTTAAAAAGGTTTAATTAAATACGTTTTCTTTATATGAAATTATATATATATATATATATATATATATCTTAGAAAGGAAGGAAAAACTCAACACCGCAATTCCATAATAAATTTATTTCGACCAAAATTGGGGCCTATATAAATCCAAGTTGATTTAATATAGCTCCCCAAAATCCAGTCTCATCAGATGAAAGATCAAGATATTTGAATTGCACAACTGAAAAATTTTACTTCTCAAAAAATAAAATAAAAAAATAAATTTTAAAAAATTAAAAAATATATAAAAATATTTTTACATTGTAAGACTGTCACCATGGTGACAGGAAGTCAAATGAGAAAAAAAGGATACACTTTGAGTTTTGGCTTCTTGTGTGGATGGTAGTCAGACAAAATTAAACTATGAATTAAACTAATGAATGAATCTGAACAAGTATAGAGAAGAAAAACAAAAATTATATAAAAAATAATAAATATAAATAGAGAATATATAGAAAAATTATATTTAAACCTTAGAATATATTAGATAATATAATGTTGTATAAATATACTATTGATAAAATGAAAATAAAATAAAATAAAATAAAATATATATACACACAAATATATACATATAGAGATATAGCTATATATACACCATAAATGTACATACATAAATACACATGTGTATGTGTGTATATATATATATATATATATTATATACATGTGTATGTGTGTATATATATATATATATTTTATTATAATAGAGATTGTGTGTTTTCTGTCTGTAATCGAAACTATATTACCTCTCAAGTCAAAATTCCTTTACTTATTTACGTCACATTCTCCATGATTTTTTTTTTTATTTAAACCTCAATTATCAATAAAACTGTTATACATTATTAATACTGTTGGCCACATCTACATGCTAATAACATGCGAGTGTATTTATATATACAACAAATAGCGGTTTACACTGTGAACGGGAAGGCTAATTTGCATATTGATATTAAAAATTTGATTTTAATAAATATGTGCTTAGTATTATTGATTTCTAATTGTTTGGTTTTATCTTAATGAATATGAGCAAAAGTCTCTTCAATAAATCTTAAAAGAAATCCATTAACAAGAAGAATTAACTGTAATTTTATTATTTATTTCCCATTTTAACTGAATAGTTAAATTAGGAAAATTCAGCAATAAAAGGAGGGAGTGATGAAAAATGATGGAAGACTTAGTTTCAAAGTTGTTCTATTCTTCGATTATACCCCCTCTGTTTCAAATTATTTTATTTTGATTCTTATTTGGTTTCAAAAGTATTTCAAATTTAACATATTTTATTACATTAAAATTCAAATACTTGCACCCGGAGGGTGCATATATTTGCTAGTATATATAATGGCTAAAGACAATACATTGATATAGTAAAACATAAATTGGATATAAGTGGATGGCTGATAGATTGCTCGCTATAATAATAAATATAAGTGGACCGTGTCGGTGATGTTGGGTGTAGATAACCGCATAAAATTAGCGAATTAATTATCTGTATGAAGTCAACAGTCATCAGCCACGGGGACCAACTAATTATTTACATAGCAATTGATAGTGACAACGAACTAAAGATATTCTAAAATTGGCAAAATCTGGCAATTGATTCCCGCGTAGAGGAAAAGTAATTAAGCAGATAGAAAATTAGCAAACCAAGCAAGAATAATTAAATAAACATGGATATATATTATATATTATATATATATATATATATATATATATATATAGAGAGAGAGAGAGAGAGAGAGAGAGAGAGAGAGAGAGAATTTTTTTTTTTGCTCGTTTTTATAGTTAAAATAGAAGCACTATTTATAATACGATTTTTTTTTTTTTAAGGCAAAATAATGCAGATTCATGTTGAAAAACATATTTATTGAAGTATTCTTAATTTTCGGATAATATCCATCTTCAGAGAATTTATTACAGAGTTGAAAATGTTCCATCTGTGTTTTTTTTAATCAACTTGGTTCTAATGACGTTGAGTTGATGGAGATTTGAAATTTAGAAGAGATCGTAATCTTCCGTTAAGATTTCAAATTCGGTAGAGTTCGTGTAGTTCCGTTGAAATCTGTGAGTTGTTAAATTGCGGGACGTTTGAAATCATTTTTTTTTCTTTTAAATTTATTTTCTCTAATTTTTTTTTAAATTATATATATATATATATATATATATATATATATATTATATTATATATATATATATAAAACAAGTTTTAATAAAAAAACATGACCGGTATTATATATCTATATATAGTTTGTTTTATTTTAATACATATCTAAAGTTTACATTTCAAATTGTTTTATTTTTTAATCCTTTAATGAATTTGATGATTTTACTTAGGGTACAAACTCGGTGACATTGAATTTTTAACTCCCGTCCCTCAGGCAATATGTTTCAAAAATCTATTTTTACATCGCCCGGAGGGTGTTTTTTATTTTGCTAGTATCATTCATTTTCTATATCAACATATCGTCACTTCCATTCCGACATAAGACCCGTAACGTAACACATTATCTAAGCAAAGTCCAATAGAAAGAATACAAAACAGGATGGATAAATGGCCTATATATATATATATATATAATATATATATTATATATATATTAATGTGTATGGTTGGTACTAGTATACTTATACTAGAAAAAGTAATAGTAATCCAACATACAGAGTTATTAGAAGAGTGCTCAATATCTGTGATAGAGCGTTGATAGTTGAATGAAGTGACAAATAAAAGTTTTAGCTTTTATTCATTTATTTGGGAACGATATTACTACCAATGGTTTCCTGCTAAAAACCATTCATCAGGTAAACGAAATTTCACACCATTTCTGTCATTTAAAAAAAAAACATTTCGTTTACCTGATGAATGCTTTTAGCAGGAAACCATTGGTAGTAATATCGTTCCCAAACAAATGAATAAAAGCTAAAACTTTTATTTGTCACTTCATTCAACTATATATATATTATATATATATATATATATATATATATATATATATATATATATATATACCAACCCCTACACACAAGCAGGATGCGACACAGGGTCAATTTATTAAGCAGAGTTTAACAGGTTTGAATTCAGAGTTGTCCTTCTCCTAGACTGGTTACCTATCCAAAGTTAAAGAGTCCAGTCTGCCCTACAATTTACCCATAGTTGGATTCATGCCTTTCATAAGGGTATTAGCGCTATGGGAAATGCAAACAGGTTCGTCCAGGAATAAAACTTAGGTCGACGAGTCCACTTCCTACGACTCTAACCATCACACCACGCACCTCCATATAAACATAGATATATGACAGTGCTGACAATTACAAATAAAATAAAACGTTTATTTATAAAATGTGAATGGACTTATTCAGAAGTTCTACCCACTTTTTAGTCCGATAAGCCAGTCGAGATTTTTCGATCCATTTATGTGACTCAGTAGCTAACATCCGTTTCTTATAATGCGCTAGATTATTCAAGAGCGGGTTACCTAACTTTTTAGCAATTTAGATTTGAAATTGTCTTATTCCTTAAGTTAGAGCACGTTAGCGCAATTGCCCAAACATAAATCTCGCTACGATCTGTCATTTTTGACGTGTTACGGTAATGTGCACACAAAATCGGATGATTATATCATAGGTAAGCATGTTTTCCGGGGTTATCTTTATCATTAAGCATATGTGTGTCATATTGTACCAAAATAATGAGAATGGAATCGTCTTTTTTGCCTATAAATAACATCTGACGAAATCTCGGAAGAGAGAAATAACGAGATCTCACGGGACTTGCCAAATTCAACCAAGCAATTAATAATTAATCTGTTCACCTTGTATCTTTGCTTAGCAAACCTTTTCCCCCTATCTCTAATACTCGTTGTGCTTCTTCCTGTTATTTCTCTGTTAACTCTGATACTCGAGTTACTACAATGTGAAGATGTGTATATTTCTTCCTTGCTAGAAGGGCCGGGTTAGCTCAGTCGGTAGAGCGTTCTGCTAGAAACCACAAGGTTCCTAGTTCGAAACCGGCCCTCGCCAACTCAGCGTGCGAGTAACACAGGGATCTGTGCGATAAAGTAAGAAGCTGATGAAGCTGTGTGGAGCCCCACCTCAAAAACCATCTCCTTGGTCTAGTGCTAGTGAAAAGGGGATAGATTCCCTCGCTGATTGGCTGATACCGACTTTAGGCCACCCCAACGACTTACTTACTCGTATTATGTAGCCCGTATAACATCTTTTGTTGGAGAGGAGTAAACCCCATGGCTCTGAGATACGTTGTGGGAATCATCGTGTGTCTGTGTGTAATTCTCGGTTGAATATTCTATGTACATGTGAATATATATATATATATATATATATATATATATATATATATAAATTTAAAGTACTAAGCAGCCTAATTAACTTTTTTCTAAATTAAACATTTAATAAATACCCGTTTACCTTCTAATAATTCTAAAAAATTAATTAAAATAATTTATAATAAACTACTTCAATTTTTTTAAATATATGTCACGATGTCATTGTTTCTATTAACTTTAATTTTTAACTAATCAAGTCATTTTATAATTTAATAAAGATAAATCACTCATTCAACTGTGGCATATGGAAATCTAATAGATTTCAATGGAATTATTAAAAAAAATAATTGATTAGAATACTTTTATTTAGTTATTGTCAGAAAAAACTACAATGGTTAAGTTAGAAAAAATACTAATAGTACCATCTACTCGTTTGGTTACCTCATTTCTGGAATGAAGCCGCTACCTTTAAGGTACTGTAAGGATTAAAAGTGATATAAGCTTGAAGATACAAACTCCGACAAAGGTTTGGTAGACAAAACATTTAATACGTATACAGCACATGGATAAAAGGGTACATAATACATAGGTGTACATAAACATACATACAAAAGTAAAAGGGAAAAACATAAAAGTACAGACATGAGACTAAGAATAGTCCATGCTGTATAAATCACTTACAGTAATATAAGTGGGGCCTAGGCCCCAACGAGAAGGGGTAGACCGTGTCTAACCCATAATCGTGCCTCGTGGGTCGAGCAACCGGAAAAAGAGAAAGAGACGTTCAAACCAGCCGCTTAAATATAACCGTCCCCTAGCGGGAACCAGCAAACTAAACGGGCAGACAACTCCCCCAAGCAAATACGAAACTAACACCACAGTACCAGACACTTTTTACAATATCACAATTTTTAAGGGGACTCCCCTTTTTTCGGCATATATGTCCAGTAGCTAAATTGGACCCCACACCCTTACCTAATCATGTGACTATCTAAGTGTAATCACGTCTCCATCTACCTGTAATTATGTCCTTGTTCACCTGTGTAACTATCAATCATTCTAAGTTAAAAGCTCTAAATAGTTTCCATCGTAGTCTATTCATCGCTTTACTTTTGGCCTGTGGGTGGTCTTGATTCTCGTCAGTTGAAAATCTCAATAAAATGATACAGTCAAAATCACTGTCACCGGCGAACATTTCTTTATCAGTCAGATATGCTAACCCCAAACACCCCCTCACCCCCATGACTCGTGTGATGGACGCTATGAAAATCTTTACAGTTTTTGCATTCTTTAGGGCAAGGTTGTTTTCTAGGGATGACAAAAATTTCACGTGTTTTAACCGCCCCCCCCCCCCCCATGAATCAAAATTTAGCAAAACTCGGAAAAAAATGAATGAAACTTAAGTCATTTTTGCTGGGTTTTTTTTAATGTTTTTTTGCGGTTGATTTTTAAAAATCATGTAAAATTTATTTGTTTTGTAGTCTTTAAAACAGAAGAATTTCAAAAATGAAAATCTGTATTTATCAAAATGGCATATTTTTGCCGTTTTTGTTTTTCTCTCTTGAAGATGTGTTCTTTTTAACGTGATATATTTCGTTTTATTAATTTAAAAATTAATATAAAAAATTGTATGTTACGTTTAGGATTTTTAAATTAAATTTAATTTTAAATTCAAATTGATAATTTAAGATTAAATTTTGAATTAAAATTAATGTGACATTTTACAATTTTAAAGTTTGTAGTAGTAGTTGTAGTCGTAGTATCTTTAGTAAGCGTCTTCTCGCATTAAGCGTGAATAGCAGTTCTCCCTGGTCTCCAAAATGCCAAGTTATTAAATACTCATCGAGTAGGTAAGCACAAAGTTTTTTTATCCCCACCACCTAGTGGAACAGTCCACTTCTACTCTACAAAAAGTTTAAACAAAGAGGGGAGGTGCTGTCATACCGAAAAATTGAATTCTACTCAGTGTTTTATAAGACATTTTGATGCATGATATTCTTAATACTTTAATTATATTGTGTCTGTCTTTTTTGTTGTGGGGGGGGGGCATCAGAAATTTTAGTTTGCTGCAAAATAAAAGCATTTAGAAATAAAAGATAGTTAGTGGAATTTTTAAAATAGAAAATTAATAAAATTGTTTTTTCGTTTGCATTTTTATCTAAATCATACACACAAACATACAGACAATATATATATATATAGAGAGAGAGAGACAGACAGACAGACAGACACAGACAGACAGAGAGAGCGCGGACTGTTCGTGTCTGAAGCCACCCTGGCGCAACACCATGAAGCCAAGAAGTCTAAAAGAAAACGCTGGCAACAAAGCACCGGCACATCAACATCTTCAGGGACAGCCTTCACATGCGACATCTGGGGTCGAGAATGTTTTTCAAACATTAGACTACAGTCACAGGAGGCGCTGTAACTTCAGAAACAAAAACACACACACACACAACACACACACTATATATATATATATATATATATATATATATATATATATATATATATATATATATATTATATCAATGATATTAGTTAAATTACAGTTTTTCGGGTAAATGAATAACGTGTCGTCAATGTAACGGAAAAAAATAGAGTTATTAGGTAAAATATATTGAAAGGGACTGGATTCTAAGAATATTCTGATATAATTTTATGCTTTTCCATAACATCCTGTGTTTGTCTACCTTTCTCTACATACTGTCGGATTAACCTCCTCACATTTCTCCCATCTTTTCTTGCCAAGTACACAACACGAAAGGAAACTACAATGCCCCCCAACATGGATAACTTCAGACTGATCCGTAAGTATAAAAACTTACTCATCTCTGCCCACTCGCTCCAAAACAGAAGACATTTTCTAATGAATTGTATTCAGGAAAAGGTCGTACCCTCCAGCATAGCCAACACCCTGACAATATCCCACCACATATTCCGAAATTATATCAGAACATACCTTGAGACCTCGGTAGAAAACCTTAAATGCTCTGAAAAGAAAACTTTTGAGGAAGCCAGAAGACTAAGACTAAGCCTACACCAACAAAACAGTATGTCACACAACACCGCAGAACAAATTAGGACAGAGATATTACATAAAAAACAACAGCAAATCTCTGCACTTAAAACAAGTTACGCTGCCTAATTTTCCCAATATAACATTTTTAGGTTATACTTTCCTTTACTTTGATTCAGTTTCACAAGCCTTAAGACATTATTCCCATCATTCACTTCCAATCTTAACATCTATGTTCTTCTTCTTCTTCTTCTTCTTCTTCTTCTTCTTCTTCTTCTTCTTCTTCTTCATAGTCCGATGTTTGTTTTACTTTCCTCTTTTTATATCTGTCGCTCATCTGATTTGAATCTTTCACAGAGCCAGAGAAATTCCAAATCCAAATTCCATGTCACATGACATCTCCTAGTCAGTAAACACTTTCTTCTTCATCATCATCATCTACGTTCTTCTCCATCATCATCATCTACGTTCTTCTCCATCATCATCATCTACGTTTTCTCCTTCCTCATCATCTACTTTCTACTTCTTCTTCATCATCTACGCTATTTTTCTTCATCATCTACGTTGTTCTTCTTCATCATCATCATCTACGTTCTTCTCCTTCTTCATCTTTTTCTTGAAGTAACTGCTATCAATTTATTAAGCAGAGTAACAGGTCCGAATTCAGAATTTTTCTTCTCCTAGACTGGTTGCCTAACCAAGTTTTAAAAGCTCAGTCTGTCCTACTATTTACCCATAGCTAAAGGAAGAATAATTGGATTCATACCTTTCCCAAGGGTATTGAGCTCACTCGGTAAGGTCATTCCTATATTCGTAACAGGAGAACATCTCTATGGTGTATCTATGGATTTAGGGGGGGCATGTGGTGTAATGGTTATCGTCGTAGGAAATGGACACAACGAACCGAGTTCAACCCAATACCCTTGGGAAAGGTATGATCCAAATTATTCTTCCTTTAGCTATGGGTAAATAGTAGGACAGACTGAGCTTTTAAAACTTGGTTAGGCAACCAGTCTAGGAGAGAAAAATTCTGAATTCGGACTGTTACTCTGCTTAAATAAATTGATAGCAGTTACTTCAAGAAAAAGATAAGAAGGAGAAGAACGTAGATGATGATGATGAAGAAGACCGTAGATGATGAAGAAAAGCGTAGATGATGAAGAAGAAGTAGAAAGTAGATGATGAGGAAGGAGAAACGTAGATGATGATGATGGAAGAACGTAGATGATGAATGATTGGAGAAGAAACGTAAGATGATGATGAATGAGAGAAAGTGTTTACTGACTAGGATGTCATGTGAATGGAATTTGGATTTGAATTTCTCTGGCTCTGTGAAATCAAATCAGATGAGCGACAGATATAAAGAGGAAAGTAAAACAAACATCGGACTATGAAAGAAGAAGAAGAAGAAGAAGAGAAGAAGAAGAAGAAGAGAAGAGAAGAACATAGATGTTAAGATTGGAAGTGAATGATGGGAATAATGTTTAAGGCTTGTGAAACTGAATCAAGTAAAGGAAAAGTATAACTAAAATGTTATATTGGGAAATTAGGCAGCGTAACTTGTGTTAAGGCAGAGATTGCTGTGTTTTTTTATGTATATCTCTGTCCTAATTTGTTCTGCGTGTTTGTGTGACATACTGTTTTGTTGTGTGGCTTAGTCTTAGTCTTCTGGCTTCCTCAAAAGTTTCTTTCAGAGCATTAAGTTTTCTACGAGGCTCAAGGTATGTTCTGATATAATTTCGGAATATGTGGTGGGATATTGTCAGGGTGTTGCTATGCTGGAGGGTACGACCTTTTCTGAATACAATTCATTAGAAATGTCTTCTGTTTTGGAGCGAGTGGGCAGAGATGAGTAAGTTTTTATACTTACGATCAGTCTGAGTTATCCATGTTGGGGGGCATTGTAGTTTCCTTTCGTGTTGTGTATTGGCAAGAAAAGATGGGAGAATGTGAGGAGGTTAATCGACAGTATGTAGAGAAAGGTAGACAACACAGGATGTTATGGAAAAGCATAAAATTATATCAGAATATTCTTAGAATCCAGTCCCTTTCAATATATTTTACCTAATAATCTATTTTTTTCCGTTACATTGACGACACGTTATTCATTTACCCGAAAAACTGTAATTTAACTAATATATTGATATATATATATATATATATATATATATATATATATATAATATATATATATATATATATTGTGTGTGTGTGTGTGTGTGTGTTTTGTGTTTCTGAAGTTACAGCGCTCCTGTGACTGTAGTCTAATGTTTGAAAAACATTCTCGACCCCAGATGTCGCATGTGAAGGCTGTCCCTGAAGATGTTGATGTGCCGGTGCTTTGTTGCCAGCGTTTTTCTTTTAGACTTCTTGGCTTCATGGTGTTTGCGCCAGGGTGGCTTCAGACACGAACAGTCCGCGCTCTCTCTGTCTGTCTGTGTCTGTCTGTTCTGTCTGTCTCTCTCTCTTATATATATATATTGTTGTATGTTTGTGTGTATGATTTTAGATAAAAATGCAAACGAAAAAACAATTTTATTAATTTTCTATTTAAAAATTCCACTAACTATCTTTTATTTCTAAATGCTTTTATTTTGCAGCAAACTAAAATTTTGATGCCCCCCCCACACAAAAAAGACAGACACAATATAATTAAAGTATTAAGAATATCATGCATCAAAATGTCTTATAAAAAACACTGAGTAGAATTCAATTTTCGGTATGACAGCACTCCTTTTGTTTAAAACTTTTTTGTAGAGTAGAAGTGGACTGTTCCACTAGGTGGTGGGGATAAAAAACTTTGTGCTTACTACTCGATGAGTATTTAATAACTTGGCATTTTGGAGACAGGGAGAACTGCTATTCACGCTTAATGCGAGAAGAGCTTACTAAAGACTACGACTACAACTACTACTACAAACTTTAAAATTGTAAAATGTCACATTAATTTAATTCAAAATTTAATCTAAATTATCATTTGAATTTAAAATTAAATTTAATTTAAAATCCTAAACGTAACATACAATTTTTTTATATTAATTTTTAAATTAATAAAACGAAATATATCACGTTAAAAAGAACACATCTTCGAGAGAAAAACAAAAACGGCAAAAATATGCATTTTGATAAATACAGATTTCATTTTTGAATTCTTCTGTTTTAAAGACTACAAAACAAATAATTTTTACATGATTTTTAAAAATCAACCGCAAAAAACATTAAAAAAAACCCAGCAAAAATGACTTAAGTTTCATTCATTTTTTTCCGAGTTTTGCTAAATTTTGATTCATGGGGGGGGGGGGGGGCGGTTAAAACACGTGAAATTTTTGTCATCCCTAGAAAAAACCTTGCCCTAAAGAATGCAAAAACTGTAAAGATTTTCATAGCGTCCATCACACGAGTCATGGTGGGGTGGAGTGGGGTGTTTGGGTTAGCATATCTGACTGATAAAGAAATGTTCGCCGGTGACAGTGATTTTGACTGTATCATTTTATTGAGATTTTCAACTGACGAGAATCAAGACCACCCACAGGCCAAAAGTAAAGCGATGAATAGACTACGATGGAAACTATTTAGAGCTTTTAACTTAGAATGATTGATAGTTACACAGGTGAACAAGGACATAATTACAGGTAGATGGAGACGTGATTACACTTAGATAGTCACATGATTAGGTAAGGGTGTGGGTCCAATTTAGCTACTGGACATATATGCCGAAAAAGGGGAGTCCCCTTAAAAATTGTGATATTGTAAAAAGTGTCTGGTACTGTGGGTGTTAGTTTCGTATTTGCTTGGGGAGTTGTCTGCCCGTTTAGTTTGCTGGTTCCCGCTAGGGGACGGTTATATTTAAGCGGCTGGTTTGAACGTCTCTTTCTCTTTTTCCGGTTGCTCGACCCACGAGGCACGATTATGGGTTAGACACGGTCTACCCCTTCTCGTTGGGGCCTAGGCCCCACTTATATTACTGTAAGTGATTTATACAGCATGGACTATTCTTAGTCTCATGTCTGTACTTTTATGTTTTTTCCCTTTTACTTTTGTATGTATGTTTATGTACACCTATGTATTATGTACCCTTTTATCCATGTGCTGTATACGTATTAAATGTTTTGTCTACCAAACCTTTGTCGGAGTTTGTATCTTCAGCTTATATCACTTTTAATCTTACAGTACCTTAAAGGTAGCGGCTTCATTCCAGAAATGAGGTAACAAACGAGTAGATGGTACTATTAGTATTTTTTCTAACTTAACCATTGTAGTTTTTTCTGACATAACTAAATAAAAGTATTCTAATCAATTATTTTTTTAAATAATTCCATTGAAATCTATTAGATTTCCATATGCCACAGTTGAATGAGTGATTTATCTTTATTAAATTATAAAATGACTTGATTAGTTAAAAAATTAAAGTTAATAGAAACAATGACATCGTGACATATATTTAAAAATTGAAGTAGTTTATTATAAATTATTTTAATTAATTTTTTAGAATTATTAGAAGGTAAACGGGTATTTATTAAATGTTTAATTTAGAAAAAAGTTAATTAGGCTGCTTAGTACTTTAAATTTATATATATATATATATATATATATATATATATATATATATTCACATGTACATAGAATATTCAACCGAGAATTACACACAGACACACGATGATTCCCACAACGTATCTCAGAGCCATGGGGTTTACTCCTCTCCAACAAAAGATGTTATACGGGCTACATAATACGAGTAAGTAAGTCGTTGGGGTGGCCTAAAGTCGGTATCAGCCAATCAGCGAGGGAATCTATCCCTTTTCACTAGCACTAGACAAGGAGATGGTTTTTGAGGTGGGGCTCCACACAGCTTCATCAGCTTCTTACTTTATCGCACAGATCCCTGTGTTACTCGCACGCTGAGTTGGCGAGGGCCGGTTTCGAACTAGGAACCTTGTGGTTTCTAGCAGAACGCTCTACCGACTGAGCTAACCCGGCCCTTCTAGCAAGGAAGAAATATACACATCTTCACATTGTAGTAACTCGAGTATCAGAGTTAACAGAGAAATAACAGGTATTAGAGATAGGGGGAAAAGGTTTGCTAAGCAAAGATACAAGGTGAACAGATTAATTATTAATTGCTTGGTTGAATTTGGCAAGTCCCGTGAGATCTCGTTATTTCTCTCTTCCGAGATTTCGTCAGATGTTATTTATAGGCAAAAAAGACGATTCCATTCTCATTATTTTGGTACAATATGACACACATATGCTTAATGATAAAGATAACCCCGGAAAACATGCTTACCTATGATATAATCATCCGATTTTGTGTGCACATTACCGTAACACGTCAAAAATGACAGATCGTAGCGAGATTTATGTTTGGGCAATTGCGCTAACGTGCTCTAACTTAAGGAATAAGACAATTTCAAATCTAAATTGCTAAAAAGTTAGGTAACCCGCTCTTGAATAATCTAGCGCATTATAAGAAACGGATGTTAGCTACTGAGTCACATAAATGGATCGAAAAATCTCGACTGGCTTATCGACTAAAAAGTGGGTAGAACTTCTGAATAAGTCCATTCACATTTTATAAATAAACGTTTTATTTTATTTGTAATTGTCAGCACTGTCATATATCTATGTTTATATGGAGGTGCGTGGTGTGATGGTTAGAGTCGTAGGAAGTGGACTCGTCGACCTAAGTTTTATTCCTGGACGAACCTGTTTGCATTTCCCATAGCGCTAATACCCTTATGAAAGGCATGAATCCAACTATGGGTAAATTGTAGGGCAGACTGGACTCTTTAACTTTGGATAGGTAACCAGTCTAGGAGAAGGACAACTCTGAATTCAAACCTGTTAAACTCTGCTTAATAAATTGACCCTGTGTCGCATCCTGCTTTGTGTGTAGGGGTTGGTATATATATATATATATATATATATATATATATATATATATATATATATATATATATATATAGTTGAATGAAGTGACAAATAAAAGTTTTAGCTTTTATTCATTTGTTTGGGAACGATATTACTACCAATGGTTTCCTGCTAAAAGCATTCATCAGGTAAACGAAATGTTTTTTTTTTAAATGACAGAAATGGTGTGAAATTTCGTTTACCTGATGAATGGTTTTTAGCAGGAAACCATTGGTAGTAATATCGTTCCCAATAAAAATGAATAAAAGCTAAAACTTTTATTTGTCACTTCATTCAACTATCAAACGCTCTATCACAGATATTGAGCACTCTTCTAATAACTCTGTATGTTGGATTACTATTATTTTTCTAGTATAAGTATACTAGTACCAACCATACACATTAATATATATATATATATATATATATATATATATTATATATATAGGCCATTTATCCATCTGTTTTGTATTCTTTCTATTGGACTTTGCTTAGATAATGTGTTACGTTACGGGTCTTATGTCGAATGGAAGTGACGATATGTTGATATAGAAAATGAATGATACTAGCAAAATAAAAACACCCTCCGGGCGATGTAAAAATAGATTTTTGAAACATATTGCCTGAGGGACGGGAGTTAAAATTCAATGTCACCGAGTTTGTACCTAAGTAAAATCATCAAATTCATTAAAGGATTAAAAAATAAAACAATTTGAAATGTAAACTTAGATATGTATTAAAATAAAACAAACTATATATAGATATATAATACGGTCATGTTTTTTTTATTAAAACTTGT
Source organism: Doryteuthis pealeii (assembly GCA_023376005.1). Lineage (NCBI taxonomy): Eukaryota > Metazoa > Mollusca > Cephalopoda > Myopsida > Loliginidae > Doryteuthis > Doryteuthis pealeii. The sequence goes on from CM042153.1 coordinate 71,202,393, forward strand.
TTTTATATATATATATATAATTATATATATATATATATTATATATATATATATATATATATATTTAAAAAAATTAGAGAAATAAATTTAAAAGAAAAAAAATGATTTCAAACGTCCCGCAATTTAACAACTCACAGATTTCAACGGAACTACACGAACTCTACGAATTTGAAATCTTAACGGAAGATTACGATCTCTTCTAAATTTCAAATCTCCATCAACTCAACGTCATTAGAACCAAGTTGATTAAAAAAACACAGATGGAACATTTTCAACTCTGTAATAAATTCTCTGAAGATGGATATTATCCGAAAATTAAGAATACTTCAATAAATATGTTTTTCAACATGAATCTGCATTATTTTGCCTTAAAAAAAAAAAATCGTATTATAAATAGTGCTTCTATTTTAACTATAAAAACGAGCAAAAAAAAAAATTCTCTCTCTCTCTCTCTCTCTCTCTCTCTCTCTCTCTCTATATATATATATATATATATATATATATATATATATATATATATATATATCCATGTTTATTTAATTATTCTTGCTTGGTTTGCTAATTTTCTATCTGCTTAATTACTTTTCCTCTACGCGGGAATCAATTGCCAGATTTTGCCAATTTTAGAATATCTTTAGTTCGTTGTCACTATCAATTGCTATGTAAATAATTAGTTGGTCCCCGTGGCTGATGACTGTTGACTTCATACAGATAATTAATTCGCTAATTTTATGCGGTTATCTACACCCAACATCACCGACACGGTCCACTTATATTTATTATTAATAGCGAGCAATCTATCAGCCATCCACTTATATCCAATTTATGTTTTACTATATCAATGTATTGTCTTTAGCCATTATATATACTAGCAAATATATGCACCCTCCGGGTGCAAGTATTTGAATTTTAATGTAATAAAATATGTTAAATTTGAAATACTTTTGAAACCAAATAAGAATCAAATAAAATAATTTGAAACAGAGGGGGTATAATCGAAGAATAGAACAACTTTGAAACTAAGTCTTCCATCATTTTTCATCACTCCCTCCTTTTATTGCTGAATTTTCCTAATTTAACTATTCAGTTAAAATGGGAAATAAATAATAAAATTACAGTTAATTCTTCTTGTTAATGGATTTCTTTTAAGATTTATTGAAGAGACTTTTGCTCATATTCATTAAGATAAAACCAAACAATTAGAAATCAATAATACTAAGCACATATTTATTAAAATCAAATTTTTAATATCAATATGCAAATTAGCCTTCCCGTTCACAGTGTAAACCGCTATTTTGTTGTATATATAAATACACTCGCATGTTATTAGCATGTAGATGTGGCCAACAGTATTAATAATGTATAACAGTTTTATTGATAATTGAGGTTTAAATAAAAATAAAATCATGGAGAATGTGACGTAAATAAGTAAAGGAATTTTGACTTGAGAGGTAATATAGTTTCGATTACAGACAGAAAAACACACAATCTCTATTATAATAAGATATATATATATATATATACACATACACATGTATATATATATATATATATATATATATATACACACATACACATGTGTATTTATGTATGTACATTTATGGGTGTATATATAGCTATATCTCTATATGTATATATTTGTGTGTATATATATTTTATTTTATTTTTATTTTTATTTTCATTTTTATCAATAGTATATTTATACAACATTATATTATCTAATATATTCTAAGGTTTAAATATAATTTTTCTATATATTTCTCTATTTATATTTTATTATTTTTTATATAATTTTTGTTTTTTCTTCTCTATACTTGTTCAGATTCATTCATTAGTTTAATTCATAGTTTAATTTTGTCTGACTACCATCCACACAAGAAGCCAAAACTCAAAGTGTATCCTTTTTTTCTCATTTGACTTCCTGTCACCATGGTGACAGTCTTACAATGTAAAAATATTTTTATATATTTTTTAATTTTTTAAAATTTATTTTTTTATTTTATTTTTTGAGAAGTAAAATTTTTCAGTTGTGCAATTCAAATATCTTGATCTTTCATCTGATGAGACTGGATTTTGGGGAGCTATATTAAATCAACTTGGATTTATATAGGCCCCAATTTTGGTCGAAATAAATTTATTATGGAATTGCGGTGTTGAGTTTTTTCCTTCCTTTCTAAGATATATATATATATATATATATATATAATTTCATATAAAGAAAACGTATTTAATTAAACCTTTTTAAAAGGAGCCAACATCCACAGATACTCCCTCCCCCAAAAAAAACAATCTAATTGTTGTTGAGTTTTTCCTTTTTATGGAATTGTAAATATTTATGGCCAACCCTTCTGATTGTTTTATCCAACTTATTTTTTTCTTGGGTTATGTCTACTATAGAGGGAAAACAAGATGCTTTTATTGAATTGCTTCAGCCATTCTAAGATCTTTACAAACGCGGTATACAAGGTGCTTGAACAGTACCTGATCATGTTCACTCTGTTATAATTTCTTTAATAATTGAGATGACTTCCTCAATTTTTCCGTGTTTGTTCTTGAGCGTTAAGGCAGTAAGTTTGCTAATACCCTTAGGAAGGTATGAATCCATGTATTCTCCCTCCATCTATGGGTAAATAGTAGGACAGACTGGACTCTTTAACCTTGGATAGGTAACCAGTCTAGGAGACGGAAAACTCTGAATTAAAACCTGTTAAACCCTGCTTAAGAAATTGACCTTGTGCCGCATCCTGCTCGTGTGGAGGGGTTAGTAAATATATATATATATATATATATATCTGTTATAATTTCTTTAATAATTGAGATGACTTTCTCAACTTTTCCGTGTTTTGTTCTTGAGAGTTAAGGCAGTAAGTTTGCTATTCTTATACATAAGTTTGTTGAATAAGTTTGATACTCTTTGAGCTCAAACTTTCCCTGGCTAATTCATTTTAAATGAAGAAAGGCGAATGGAAGAAGGACTTAAGATTCAAAAAGGTATTGATAGCTCCACACACAAAAATGATCTGTTATAAACACACCTAGCAAAGGTTGTTATTGAAAATCCAGTATAGGCTCTCGGTAGTATTTTCAGTCGGACTCTGGGAATTGTGAATAATTCCACTTTTCCCGGGTATTAACGGGTACTGCCGCTTGTTAATAATAAATTGAAGTCATAAATAGTCATTAGATGAATAAACTTTGAGGTAAAGTTTGTAAAAACGAAAATACTTTTGACTCACCCAAATTAAGTTAAAATGATAATAACTAGCAGGACCTGTGGATAAACCGCAGATTGATAATTTAATTATTATAACGTTTGATAGGCTTAATTAAGAGCTATTGGTACGGTTCAATATGTAATAAGTATAATAAACCCGCCCCGTGGTGGGGGTCCAGTGGCTTCGGCCGTGGATCTTTACAAGTTAATAGCGTCGATCCCAGGGGCTATCCCAATGCCCTCTAAGATATCTTAGAGGGCATTGGCTATCCCCCCAGGCATACCTGCCTCCTTGATTTAAAGGGGCAGGGCTGGGTTTATTGCCCAGTGCCTGAGGCGCCCCCCTTGAGGGGAATGCCGACGGGATCGACGCAATTTTTCACCCGCCACCCATGAGCTTCGGTTTGTGGGTGGGCCCACGTTAAAACGAGGCCTTGTGCCTAACCCGTACAAGTGGGGTACGAGGTAAATACACTGTAATAAGTATAATAATTTTGATTTAACTCTTTCTTACTCTTCTTTCTTTCTTTCCTTCTTTTCATTATGTTCAATTGAAACAGATTAGCGTTTATCGCACTCACTAACTCTCTCTATCTTTCTCCTACTCTTTCTTTCTTGTCATATTTTTTCTGTGTAGCATGTCCCTTTTTTCCCTTTCTTTCTTTATGATAAAAACAGAATGGTCCATTATTTAGCTAAAGTGACGACACTCATAAGAAATAAGTATCCAGCTCAGTCGGTAGAGCGTTCGGCTAGAGACCAGGTTCCTAGTTCGATACCGGTCCTCGCCAACTCAGCGTATGAGTAGCACAGGGATCTGTGCGGTAAAGTAAGGAGCTGATGGTAGGTGTGGCACTCCACCTCAGATGCTAAAACAATCTCCTTAGTCTAGCGCTATTGAAAAGGGGATAGACTCCCTCGCCGACTGGCTGATACGACTTTAGGCCGCCCCGTCGAAAAAAAAAAATCCGACGGATAAGCAACACCAGATATCAGGATTTAATTTTTACATTTCATCTTGTCGATTTGGACGGTCTCATTTTTAACCAGAGGGTGTTGCAAGCTGATAACGGTCGTACAATAAGGAACACGAGTATTAATATATAGATAATATTAATTGTATGGGTAGTCTTCAGATGTGTAACAAGCTTGGGGGAAAAAAAACAAAACAAAACAAAACAAGTCTTCTTTCGATACATCCTATTTTTTATTTGAAAGTATAAGCAAACTTTGGATATTACGCAGCCCATTAAAGTCTCTGTGTGTGTGTGTGTGTGTGTGTGTGTGTGTGTGTGTGTGTGTGTGTGGGATGCGTGCGTTCATTTATTACAATCAGCATCTGTTTGTGAAACTTGACCAATCCGGACAAGAGTAGCTAGTGTACTTTAGCGACACCAGATTAGTTAAGCGCAGGTGCCCTTCTTTAATAAAGCGTATCTTTTTACCCTCTGCCATCTGTCTAGTTTTTTTATTTTTATCTTTATTTTTTTTTCCATCCTAAACCAATTAGAGACATCAAATACAATTTCGCAACTCATCATTTTTATTGTCAATCAACAAAAAAAGTGTTTTTTCTATCAAAAATGTTGCAAAGGTTATTCGGGGAATAATATCTAAAATCGGATATAGTGTACGTAACTATTCTAATCTAATATATAAAACAGAGATTTTGGTATGTACGTGTCGACGTATAACTCAAAAACGGGAGGTCACTGAGATTTAAAATCTTGCATACACATTGATATCGTTCTAACTAAGAAAAATTCCAAATTTGGTTATTGATTTTTACTGATTAAGGGATTTAATCGATTAATCAAACAAAAATCAAACGATTTTTTCGAAAGCCATAGCATAGCTGCTGCTGCTGCTAATGCTTGGTCTATCAGCGGATGCTCGCCTGACTGTTTATCAGCAGAAAGAAAGAAAGAAAGAAACAACGAAAATGTTAGCGACTCGCCTGGCTGTTTTAGCAGTAGAAAGAAAGAAAGAAAGAAAGAATGAAAATGTTAGCGACAAACTAAATTTTAACGTAAAATAAATTCGTTTTTTTATAATCTTTCTAAATATTTATTTATATTTATCGTATGTTTTTGAAACTAACTTTTATTGTACAATGTACACTCACTTAATTTAAATTGTTGTCATGCACAAAAAATTGTAGAAAAATGAAAATTGTTTCAAAACACAAGTTTACGGTTACATTTTTTTTAAATAAGATTTTAAATGTCAATAAAAATCAGTCACCAGTATAGGGTTGTATAAATGTAAATAAAAAAAATGATAAAACGAGTTGTTTTGTAATTAATACTAATGGTTTAAAAAAAAAAGTCTTAATAGTTTAGAGAACTAATGAAACGTTTTAAAATGTAAGCAAAAATAGATATTGCATTCTCTTTATCGTTAAGAACTAGATTTGAATTGTCATGTAGAAAAATTCAAAGAAATAAATTACAATCTATTTCTAACTTATCAAGCAATTAAAAACTGAATTTAAAATTGTCCAAATACTATTATTATTTCAAACTGGAGTTTCAGTGAAACGTTTCGTGAAAAGAAGAGAAAATAATCTTGCTCAATTTATAATTTGTACGAGTCTTTATCAATTGAATTATTTTTTAATAGCGAGTTAGAAAAAAATTATTTTGCTTCGGACAGCAAAAGTATGTTTTAACGAAAAATCAAATCTTATTCATATCGCAATCTTTTTATTCCTGTCTTTAAAATATTAATTTAGTTTCTATCTAAAAGAAATGAAATAATCTGTCTTACAAATATTTATTTGGTAAGAAAGAGCGAAGTAAAAAAACAATAATAAGCGCTTATTATTTATTAAATAAATAATAAGCGCTTATTATTGTTTAATACATTTTTTTCGTTTATTTAATAAATATAATATAACTCAACTTTGTATATATACGAAAAAATTAAAAACAAAAGAATTTTAGAAAGAAAAGCCTTTTACAAAAATAGGAAGTTAAATTATAACTACTTATTTCGTAACTAAGTAAACATAGTTGTATTCGTATTGTAATAAAAATAAACAAAAATTATAATAAAAATACGATGTAGTTAACATTTCGTATATAAACAAACAGTGTATGATATGTTCTTACCTTAAACATAAAATAAAAATGATTTTAATGTACGTAACTTGAATGAGAAAATGTGTTCTTTAATTTATCATAATTCTAATGATAAATAAATAGGCAGATTTTTTTTAAAATTAAGGGCGGACCTGAACTTTTGGAACACCCCTCTAAAATTTTTGTTTTTAATTTTTTTTTCTTCTTTCAATGGATTATTATCGATTGCACACCAATCTATCAGACTGTAAAAAAAAAATTCAAAAAAGTTATTTATTTTTCGAGTTTTCAGGGGTGCTCAGTTTCCCGTATAAGTTTATCGTAAATTGAACCCCCTTATCGGAACCGCTAAAAAGAAAATTTTATTTAAATATTTATTTTTCTTCAATGGATTATTATCGATTACACACCAATCAATCAGATTTTTTAAAAATTCTTGAAAGTTCTTTATTTTTTGAGTTTTCAGGGGTGCTCATTTCCCCGTATAAGTTTATAGTAAATCGAACCCCATATCGGAACTGCTCGAAAGGAACTGGCGCAAATGTGTCAAAGTTAGGGTGGCCCAGAAAAAACAGAACCCAAATTATTTATTTTTCCCATTAAACTTACCTTAAACACCAACCCCAACACCAACCCTAACCCTAACCCAATCCTAACCCCCCTACTTGAATTTAACAGTTTTATTACAAAATTTGTGAGTTCTGTTTTTTCTGTGTCACCTTAATTTTGATACCTTAGTGCAAATTCAGCCCAACTGTTAAGATAGAGCGGTTTCGATATGGGGGTTCGATTTACTATAAACTTATACGGGGAAATGAGCACCCCTGAAAACTCGAAAAATAAATAACTTTTTTTATTTTTTTTTTTTTTACAATCGGATAGATTGGTTTGCAATCGATAATAATCCGTTGAAAAAAAAATAATTAAAACGAAAATTTTAGAGGGCGTGGGTTCCAAAAGTTCAGGTCCGCCAAATTAAGTCACCACTTTTTCTCTTTTTTTTTTTTTTTAGTACGGTCATGGACCGGGTACTTTAGCTAGTATATATATATTGTCGGCTAAAAGCCATAGAAAATACATTTGTTTGTTTGTTTACTTTTCATATATATATATATATATATATATATATATATATATATTACTGATGCTCATCGTTACATTTTTTCGACTAAATCTAAAATTAAACCACAAATAATCGATTTCATTAATTTTAAGTATTTAAAAAAAAAGTCTTATTTTACGGCATTCGGGATTAAATGCTGAATCGAGTCATTTTTTTTTATAAATAAAGGAATTACGTTGCTTACAGTACCAGCCGTTG
>CM042153.1:71211589-71261442 GCA_023376005.1 Doryteuthis pealeii
TCAAAACATTATTTCAACAAACTATGCTATAAGAATACAAGCTTAACTGCCTTAACTCTCAGAACAAACACGGAAAAAAAATTGAGGAAGTCATCTCAATCTTTAAAGAAATTATAAACAGAATATATATATATATATATAATTATATTATATATATATTTTACTAACCCTCCACACGAGCAGGATGCGACAAGGTCAATTTCTTTAAGCAGGGTTTAACATGTTTTAATTCAGAGTTTTCGCTTCTCCCTAGACGTGGTTTACCTATCCAAGGTTAATAGAGTCCAGTCCTGGTCTTACTATTTACCCATAGATTGGAGGAGAATAACATGGATTCATTACCTTTCCTAAGGGTATTAAGCAAATTACTGGCTTAACGCTCAAGAATAAACGCCGAAAAATTTGGAGGAGTCATCTCAATTATTAAAGAAATTATAACAGAGTGAACATGAATCAGGTTACTGTTTCAAGCCCTTTGTTATAACCGTTGTTTTGTAAGAATCTTAGAATGACCTGAAGCAATTCAATAAAGATCTCATTTCCCTCTATAGTAGACATAACCCAAGAAAAAAATAAGTTGATACAATCAGAAGGTTTGCAATAAATAATTAGCAAATCCATAAAAAGGGAAAAAAACTCAACATACAATTGTTTTTTTTTTTTGGGGGGGGGGTTCTGTGGATGTTGGGCCTCCTTTTTTAAAAGGAGTTGTTGAAATAAGTTTTCTTTATATATATATATAATATATATATATATATAATATAATGGCTGGTTGGTTGGTTTGAAGGCTGTTCAACAATGCGAGTGTAAAGAAAAAGAGTAACCTATGATGTTTTTTGTTAAACCTGACATTTTATTCTTTAATATTTCGGGAATGAAAATCACATCAATCATCAGAATACTGGAACTGAAGTTGTCTTAGCGCTGCTAAATTCGTCCTGTCTTGGGTCTTCCAAATTGTGTGTGTATATATATATATATATATATATATATATATATATATATATTAATGGCTAAAGACAATACATTGATAATAGTAAAAACATCAAATTGTTATATAAGTGGATGGCCGATGATTGCTCGCGTATCGAAATAATAATATAAGTGGACCGTGTGGTGATGTTTGGGTGTAGATACCGCATAAATTAGCGAATTAATTATCTGTATGAAGTCAACAGTCATCAGCCACGGGGACCAACTATTATTTACATAGCAATTGATAGTGACAACGAACTAAAGATATTTCTAAAATTGGCAAAAATCTGGCAATTGATTCCGCGTAGAGGAAAAATAATTAAGCAGATAGAGAAAATTAGCAAACCAAGCAAGAATAATTAATAAACATGGATATATATATATATATATATATATATATATATATATATATATATATATATATATATATTATATATATATATAGAGAGAGAGAGAGAGAGAGAGAGAGAGAGAGAGAGATAATTTTTTTTTTTTTTGCTCGTTTTATAGTTAAAATAGAAGCATTATTTATATACGATTTTTTTTTTTTTTTAAGGCAAAATAATGCAGATTCATGTTGAAAAACATATTTATTGAAGTATTCTTAATTTTCGGATAATATCCATCTTCAGAGAATTTATTACAGAGTTGAAAATGTTCCATCTGTGTTTTTTTAAATCAACTTGGTTCTAATGACGTTGAGTTGATGGAGATTTGAAATTTAGAAGAGATCGTAATCTTCCGTTAAGAGTTCGTGTAGTTCCGTTGAAATCCGTGAGTTGTTAAATTGCGGGACGTTTGAAATCATTTTTTTTTCTTTTAAATTTATTTTCTCTAATTTATATATATATATATATATATATATATATATATATATATTATATAAATAAAAAACAAGTTTTAATAAAAAAAAAAAACATGACTGGTATTATATATTATATATTAGTTTGTTTTATTTAATATATATCTAAAGTTTACATTTTCAATTGTTTTATTTTTTTAATCCTTTAATGAATTTGATGATTTTACTTAGGGTATAAACTCGCTGACATTGATTTTTTAACTCCCATCCCTCAGGCAATATGTTTCAAAAATCTATTTTTACATCGCCCGGAGGGTGTTTTTTATTTTGCTAGTATCATTCATTTTCTATATCAACATATCGTCACTTCCATTCCGACATAAGACCCGTAACGTAACACATTGTCTAAGCAAAGTCCAATAGAAAGAATACAAAACAGGAATGGATAAATGGCCTATATATATATATAATATATATATATATATATAATATATATTATATATATATATATATAATATTATATATATATATATATTAGTATGGTTGGTACTAGTAATACTAGAAAAAGTAATAGTAAATCCAACGTACAGTGTTATTAGAAGAGGTGCTCAATATCTGTGATAAGAGCGTTGATAGTTGAATGAAGTGACAAATAAGTTTTAGCTTTTATTCATTTATTTGGGAACGATATTACTACCAATGGTTTCCTGCTAAAAGCAATTCATCAGTAAACGAAATTTCACACAATTTTTGTCATTTTTTTAAAAACCCATTTCGTTTACCGTAAAACGTAACATATTGTCTAGCGAAGTCCCAATCTGAAGAATACAAAATAGGATGGAATAAATGCCTAAAGAGTCATAAAGATTTTTGAGACATGAAGAAAGGTGTCAAGGTTAAATATATATATATATATTATATATATATATATATATATATATATATAATTTGGGAATAAAAGGCTTATACCATGGGTACGTACAATAATAACATTGAGCTTCATACGGAACCTGAACCTACAACTACTGGTAAGAATAGGACCCACCTAGAATCACTTGTTTGGTACCGACCAAAGTATATATATATTATACATTATTTAATACTAAGCTGCATACTTTTTTCTAAATTAAAACATTTAATAAATACCAGTTTACCTTTCTAATCATTCTAAATTAAATAATAATAAGAATAAATTATAATAAACTACTTCAATTTTTTAATATAATTCACGATGTCATTGTTTCTATTAACTTTAATTTTAATAATCAGTAGATTTATAATTTATAAAGATATACACTCATTCAACTGTGGCATATGGAAATCTAATAGATTTCAATGTTATTAAAAAAAATAATTGATTAGAATACTTTTATTTAGTTATTGTCAGAAAGAACTATAATGGTTAAGTTAGAAAAAATACCTAATGGTACCATCTACTCGTTTGGTTACCTCATTTCTGGAATGAAGCGCTACATTTAAGGTACTGTAAGGATTAAAAGTGATATAAGCTTGAAAGATACAAACTCGACAAAGGTTTGGTAGACAAACATTTAATACGTATACAGCACATGGATAAAAGGTACATAATACATAGGTGTACATAAACATACATACAAAAGTAAAAGGGAAAAACATAAAAAGTACAGACATGAGACTAAGAATAGTCCATGCTGTATAAATCACTTACAGTAATATAAGTGGGGCTAAGCCCCAACGAGAAGGGGTAGACCGTGTCTAACCCATAATCGTGCCTCGTGGGTCGAGCAACCGGAAAAAGAGAAAGAGACGTTCAAACCAGCCGCTTAAATATAACCGTCCCCTAGCGGGAACCAGCAAACTAAACGGGCAGACAACTCCCCCAAGCAAATACGAAACTAACACCACAGTACCAGACACTTTTTACAATATCACAATTTTTAAGGGATCCCCTTTTTTCGGCATATATGTCCAGTAGCTAAATTGGACCCCACACCCTACTAATCATGTGACTATCTAAGTGTAATCACGTCTCCATCTACCTGTAATTATGTCCTTGTTCACCTGTGTAACTATCAATCATTCTAAGTTAAAGCTCTAAATAGTTTCCATCGTAGTCTATCATCGCTTTACTTTTGGCCTGTGGGTGGTCTTGATTCTCGTCAGTTGAAAATCTCAATAAAATGATACAGTCAAAATCACTGTCACCGGCGAACATTTCTTTATCAGTCAGATATGCTAACCCCGCCCACTCCCCACATATGACTCGTGTGATGGACGCTATGAAAATCTTTACAGTTTTTTGCATTCTTTAGGGCAAGGTTGTTTTCTAGGGATGACAAAAATTTCACGTGTTTAACACCCCCCCCATGAATCAAAATTTAGCAAAACTCGGAAAAAAATGAATGAAACTTAAGTCATTTTTGCTGGGTTTTTTTAATGTTTTTTTTTTGCGGTTGATTTTTAAAAATCATGTAAAAATTATTTTGTTTTGTAGTCTTTAAAACAGAAGAATTTCAAAATGAAAATCTGTATTTATCAAATGGCATATTTTTGCCGTTTTTGTTTTTCTCTCTTGAAGATGTGTTCTTTTTAACGTGATATATTTCGTTTTATTAATTTAAAAATTAATATAAAAAATTGTATGTTACGTTTAGGATTTTTAAATTAAATTTAATTTTAAAATTCAAATTGATAATTTAAGATTAAATTTTGAAAATTAATGTGACATTTTACAATTTTAAGTTTGTAGTAGTAGTTGTAGTCGTAGTATCTTTAGTAAGCGTCTTCTCGCATTAAGCGTGAATAGCAGTTCTCCCTGGTCTCCAAAATGCCAAGTTATTAAATACTCATCGAGTAGGTAAGCACAAAGTTTTTTTATCCCCACCACCTAGTGGAACAGTCCACTTCTACTCTACAAAAAGTTTAAACAAAGAGGGGAGGTGCTGTCATACCGAAAATTGAATTCTACTCAGTGTTTTTTATAAGACATTTTGATGCATGATATTCTTAATACTTTAATTATATTGTGTCTGTCTTTTTTGTCATGTATAATATATATATATATTATCATATTATATATATATAGAGAGAGAGAGAGAGAGACAGACACAGACAGAGAGAGAGCGCGGACTGTTCGTGTCTGAAGCCACCCTGGCGCAACACCATGAAGCCAAGAAGTCTAAAAGAAAACGCTGGCAACAAAGCACGGCACATCAACATCTTCAGGGACAGCCTTCACATGCGACATCTGGGTCGAGAATGTTTTTCAAACATTAGACTACAGTCACAGGAGGCGCTGTAACTTCAGAAACACAACCACCACACACACAACACACACAATATATATATATATATATATATATATATATATATATATATATATATATATTAGTAATATATAATTTTTGTAAAAAACGTGTCGTCAATGTAACGGAAAAAAATAGAGTTATTAGGTAAAATATATTGAAAGGGACTGATTCTAAGATATTCTGATATAATTTTTATGCTTTTCCATAACATCCTTTTGTCTACCTTTCTCTACATACTGTCGGATTAACCTCCTCACATTTCTCCCATCTTTTCTTGCCAAGTACACAACACGAAAGGAAACTACAATGCCCCCCAACATGGATAACTTCAGACTGATCCGTAAGTATAAAAACTTACTCATCTCTGCCCACTCGCTCCAAAACAGAAGACATTTTCTAATGAATTGTATTCAGGAAAAGGTCGTACCCTCCAGCATAGCCAAACACCCTGACAATATCCCACCACATATTCCGAAATTATATCAGAACATACCTTGAGACCTCGGTAGAAAACCTTAAATGCTCTGAAAAGAAAACTTTTGAGGAAGCCAGAAGACTAAGACTAAGCCTACACCAACAAAACAGTATGTCACACAACACCGCAGAACAAATTAGGACAGAGATATTACATAAAAAAACAACAGCAAATCTCTGCACTTAAACACAAGTTACGCTGCCTAATTTTCCCAATATAACATTTTTAGGTTATACTTTCCTTTACTTTGATTCAGTTTCACAAGCCTTAAGACATTATTCCCATCATTCACTTCCAATCTTAACATCTATGTTCTTCTTCTTCTTCTTCTTCTTCTTCTTCTTCTTCTTCTTCTTCTTCTTCTTCATAGTCCGATGTTTGTTTTACTTTCCTCTTTTTATATCTGTCGCTCATCTGATTTGAATCTTTCACAGAGCCAGAGAAATTCCAAATCCAAATTCCATGTCACATGACATCTCCTAGTCAGTAAACACTTTCTTCTTCATCATCATCATCTACGTTCTTCTCCATCATCATCATCTACGTTCTTCTCCATCATCATCATCTACGTTTTCTCCTTCCTCATCATCTACTTTCTACTTCTTCTTCATCATCTACGCTATTTTCTTCATCATCTACGTTGTTCTTCTCATCATCATCATCTACGTTCTTCTCCTTCTTCATCTTTTTCTTGAAGTAACTGCTATCAATTTATTAAGCAGAGTAACAGGTCCGAATTCAGAATTTTTCTTCTCCTAGACTGGTTGCCTAACAAGTTTTAAAAGCTCAGTCTGTCCTACTATTTACCCATAGCTAAAGGAAGAATAATTGGATTCATACCTTTCCCAAGGGTATTGAGCTCACTCGGTAAGGTCATTCCTATATTCGTAACAGGAGAACATCTCTATGGTGTATCTATGGATTTAGGGGGGGCATGTGGTGTAATGGTTATCGTCGTAGGAAATGGACACAACGAACCGAGTTCAAACCCAGGAAAATTACAACAGTAAGACCAAGTGTGAAATATTAGAAACACCCCCCCCCAAAAAAAAAAGAAAAGAAAATAGGACTGAAGACACAATATGTCGAAATAAATTTATATTCTAAACAAGGTATATATATATATATATATATATATATATATAAATCTAATGAGTCAGACGAACCCACTATTAGTTTCGCTTAATGCTCTTCAGGGCTAAGATCTTTATTATTTGTTCTACTTAGGTATTGAGCACTTTTTACTTATTAGCTATTCTCCTAGCGGTTTTATGAATATATATATATCTTATATACATATATATACATATAAATTGTTTTTTCTTTTGGCTAAATACTGTACCAATAGATTATTTTTTGTTGGTACGAATATCTTGGTCCTTTCTTTTTTTCAAAAATTCTTTTCTTCCTGGTTGATGTTTGGTAGTATATTTTTACAATCAAACTATTTGCTGGGTTTTTTCTCACCGCAAGGATTTACCAACACGCTTGGTATATTAACTTATATATATATATATATATATATATATATATATATATATATATATATATATATATATATATCTTATTATAATAGAGATTGTTTGTTTTTCTGTCTGTAACCGAACTATATTACTTCTCAACTCACAATTCCCTTTGTTATTTACGCCACATTGTCCATGATTGTTATTTTTATTTAAACCTCAATTATTAATAAAAATTGTTTTACATTTTTAATACTTTTGACTTTATCTACATTCTAATAACATGCAATTGTATTTATATATGCAACAAAATAGTGGGTTACAGTGTGAACAGGAAAGCTAATTTGCATATTGATATTAAAAGTTTAATTTTTATTAAATATGCGCTTGGTATTATTGATTTCTAATGTTTGTTTTTTTCTTAATGAATATGAGCAAAATCTCGGGATAAATCTTAAAAGAAATCCATTAATATAAAGAAATAAAAGTAATTTTATTCTTTACTTCCTAATTTAACTAATAGTTAAATCAGGAAAATTCAGCAATAAAAGGAGGGAGTGATGGAAAATGATGGAAGACTTAGTTTCAAAGTTGTTCTATTCTTCGATTATACCCCCTCTGTTTCAAATCATTTTATTTGGATTTTTATTTAGTTTCAAAAGTATTTCAAATTTAACATATTTCATTAAATTAAAATTCAAATACTTGCACCCGGAGGGTGTATATATTTGCTAGTATATATATATATATATATATATATATATATATATATATATATATATATATATATGCTAAACTTAATGAGTCAGATATACCTACTAATAGTTTCGCTTAGTAGCTCATCAGGGCAAGAATCTGACTAAAAAGACTTGGAGCAATCGTACTTTTATTCAAAAAACTAGTCCACCGTGGTCCAAACAGATTAGCATAAAACAAACAAAACAATAAAAAAATAAATGAATAAATAAATAAATAAAAGAAACAACAAAAAAATCAATTTTTTATTTTTTATTTCTTATTCCCCATTCATTTAATTTTCCCATTGCTATCTTTTTCCTATTATACGTCTTAAATCCCCCCCTACCGCATCCATTTCATTTTTCTGTGTGTGCGTGCGTGTGCGTGTTCGTGTGTGTGTGTTCGTGTGTGTGTGTGTGTGTGTGTGTGTGTATTTCTTTAAGTGTACAGAACTGGCCATTTATGTTATTTGTCAACTCAAGAGCAATCAACACGTGTTTCTTCTGAGAAACACCAGAAAGGATAACTGCAGATGTTTATAGAAAAAGTTTTCGTTCCAATCCGTTCTTCATTGAACTTCTTGGAAGATGCCACCTGTTGGTGTTAACCACAAAATTTGGAGGAGGGGGAGGGGGCGATCTTGCGTGCAGAACCGGAAGTAGGAATATACTTCCACGTGGTACTAAATAAGTTGAATTTGGCACGCGTCCACATGCATGTGTGTGCACGTGTAAGAGCGAGCGAGAGAGAGAGAGAGAGAGAGGGGGGGAGAGGAGAAAGTATACTCTTGTATGTAACAGAACACACGTAAGTATGATCACGTTGTTGCTAAATATTCTTCATGAACACAGTGTGCGTTTTGTGTATTTGATATTAAAGAATAAATTGTGTATTTGATATTAAAGAATAAATTGCTGTACAATTCTATTACAAAGTTATATTATGGTTTCAAGTATATGGTACATACGTATGTAGACGCGCCTGGCGTAATGGTTACCGTAGTAGGAAATGGACACGGCGAGACGAGTTCGAATCCTGGACGAAACTGTTTGCTTTTCACATAACGCTAATACTCTTGGGAAAGGTATGAATCCAACTATTCTCCCTCCAGCTATGGGCAAATAGTAAATTAGTCTGGGCTTTTTAACCATGATTAGGCAACCAGTCTTGGAGAAGGAAAACTCTGAATTCAAACACGTTAAACTCCGCTTCAGAAATTTACCTTGAGTCACATTCTACTCACGCGAGGTTGGTAGATATGTATATGTATGTATGTATATGTGGGGGTAATACTTTGTTTATATCTTGTATGTTGCTATGCTCTCTTTGTTGCTATGTGTGCTGTGTATGAGATTAAATTGCATCTGATACATTTGTGACATAATTTTTTTCTTCTACTTTGGGGCGGGGGCTATGGTGTAGCTGCTAACGTAGTAAGCAAGTTCGAGCCCCAGTCTCGGTTTTACATTCACTTCTAGAATAATATCCTTGAGAAAGATATAAATGGATTAAATTGAACTACAAATGTTATTTTTACGGTGATGGCGTTGGCATTAAATAACCCACGATGGTTGATATGCCATTAAACAAAGAAACCAAATTTCCTGCTTTTAAGATGCTACTATTCCATTGCATTCTTGTTACATCCTTGTGCAAATTAATTGAAACAAAACAAATAATGGTAATTTATGAGAAAGTGCGTCCCGGTCTCCTGCCTCAAAAATTGCTACCCGGTGACTATCAAAATAACAACCCCAGCTCGTCGTATTTCTTGTTTATTTATCGTAATTTGTCGTAATTCTTGTTTAGATATTAAGATGGATATATATGAATAGACTGAGATAGATAGATAGATAAATAACAAACAAAATAATATAGATAGATATGAAATGGAGATAGATAGATTTTCGACAAGTAAATGTATTGGGGGGGGGCTTCTTTTTTTGTTCGTAATTCTTGTTTATTTAAACTAAAAACAAGACATTAAACAAACATGAATAAAAAAAATCTTAGTATTTAAAGTAATATAGATAAATATGAACAATTGAGATAGATAGATAGATAGATAATGAAGATGGATAGTTTTAAATAGACTGAGCTGGGCGTTATTTTCACCGGGTAGCAATTTTTGAGGCAGGAGACCGGGACGCACTTCCTCATAAATTACCCAAATAATTCCATTATCATTATGATATCCGCGATCTCTCTGTAAAGCTTGCCAGTGTGTTCGTGCACAGCGTTACAATTTTCGTTCGCTACCTTGAAGTAATGTCCATCGCAGACAATTAGTATACAGTCGGGACACTAGTGTCTAAGCTTGATGAAATCTGATTCAAATACGGATGACGCAAATATTTTCAAGGCCAACTTAAGTTCATTATACACCGCGAAAATAGATTCAAATTACTGCACATAACTGCAAATGTCCAACCCGTCCTTTGGGACGGGGGGGGGTGCTTCGGCCACTGGACCGGTGTGTTCAATTAATAGCGTCGTCCCAGGGGGCTATCCCCCAGGCAATACCTGCCCCTTGGGACAGGGCTGGGTTTATTGCCCAGCGCCTGAGCCCCCCCCCCCCTTGAGGTGGAATGCCGAAGGGATCGACGCAATTTTTGTTATTTCACCATGAGCTTCGGCTTGTGGGTTGGCCCCATATTAAAACGAGGCCTTGTGCCCAGCCCATACAAGTGGGGTATGAGGCAAATACCCATAATTGCAAATGTCCTAATCTGAGGAGAGAAAAAAATAGAAATCAATTATATCCTGTTACTCCAGTAGGTCTAAAACTGACCGTATTGTGAAAGAAAGCGGTTGTTTCAATTAATTTGTACAAGGATGTATATGTTATTATTATTAAAACTCTTAGAGACAATCTTCTGCACCCGATATGTTTCGATGTTGAGTCATATCCTGTTTACAGAAAGCATATTATAAGTCCTTTGCAATGAGATAAGGCAAAGTGTTGTGTGATTCTAATTGAGAAAGTATATTGCATTTAGACCGGAAGAAAAATAAGGAACACTGGGGAATATGAAGTACATCTTCAGTGCATTTATACCTAGGCTCACGCTGACCCGGTGTGGTAGTACCATTTCGGGGTCAAATAGATCTGTTTGAAATTTATTCATATTAGATAGGAATACTTGATACCATATGAATGTGTGTAAATTATTTGATTGGTTGGTTGTTTTGTTTTACGGCATATCAACCCTTTTAGGGTCATTTAATGCCGAATCAAGTCATTTTGATAAACAAAGGACTCAGTGAGAAATGGTTGGTTGGTTGGTTTCTTTGTTATACGGCATATCAACCCTTTTCGGGTAATTTAATGCCGAATCAAGTCATTTTGATAAACAAAAGACTCTGTGAGAAATGGTTGGTTGGTTTCTTTGTTTTACGGCATATCAACCCGTTTCGGGTCATTTAATGCCGAATCAAGTCATTTTGATAAACAAAAGACTCAGTGAGAAATGGTTGGTTAGTTTCTTTGTTTTACGGCATATTAACCCTTTTCGGGTAATTTAATGCCGAATCAAGTCATTTTGATAAACAAAGGACTCAAGTTGCTTACTGTACCTGCTGTTGCTTAAGTGACCACCTCATTAAGTTATGAACAGGCTCATCGCTGCTTAAATTCGCTGATCTTGCAAGATACTGCCGTTATGCGTACCTTCAGTTTATCTTTGGCGTTATACGGAGTTTTGTTGGTCTCTCGCTCAACCGTGCGATACATATAATAATCCAGGGGATTGCTATCTGGGGAAATAGGTGGACAGATGTTAGAGGTGATGAGGTCACAGAAATTTTCTGACAGCCAACATTGGGTTTCCTTGATTGGGTAGCATGGTGCAGAGTCCTGTTGCTATACGTAGTGTCTTCCAGTAGCCAGCATTTCGATCCAGGGCGACACTACCTCCTCCAAGCACTTGATTTAGGCCTTCATGTTGAGTCTGCGACCATTTTGGAACTGTTATGATTTTTGTGGCCATCCTTAGGCTTCAAGCAAGAGCACTGTGCATCAGAGATCCCTTGTGTTAAGCAGAGCGCGATCCTTAGTGAAGAAACCTTTTGTTACTCCTTTGTGTCTCTTAATGTTGGGTATGATCCTTTGGTTGTTTCTTGGTGTCTCTTAGTGTTGGGTATGATCCTTTGGTTCTTCCTTGTTGTACCTTAGTGTTGCAGGTCCGTTCGTCAATGTCGAATAAAGTGCAAATGAACGTTTGTCAATATCAGCGTCTAAATAGTTAACTAACCACGTATTTGGGCTGTTGATTGGCTGAGGTTTAAACCACGTGGCCTCGCTTAGTCTATAAATTTAAGTGGTGGATTACAGCACGCCTTATATACTCAAAAATAGGGCACCTCCTGTGGTGTAATGGTTAGCAAGCTAGTATTTGCAGACCATTGTTAGTGAGTTCGATTCTCCCTGGGCGCCCCATACTTCTGGCCTTGTGCCACATCTAAGCTAAGCTTAGTAAATAACTATATACACAAAAAATAGGGCACCTCCTGTGGTGTAATGGTTAGCAAGCTAGTATTTGCAGACCATTGTTAGTGAGTTCGATTCTCCCTGGGCGCCCCATACTTCTGGCCTTGTGCCACATCTAAGCTAAGCTTAGTAAATAACTATATACAAAAAAATAGGGCACCTCCTGTGGTGTAATGGTTAGCTAGCTAGACTCGCAAACAATTTTTAGTGAGTTCGATTCTCCCTGGCGCCCCATACTTCTGGCCTTGTGCCACATCTAAGCTAAGCTTAGTAAATAACAATATACACAAAAATAATTCAACAGGAATATGAATGAATGCATAACGTCACCACCGCAACTGACCACTCTAAACACCATGATGTGGACTGGGTGTTTGGTCCTCATCATTATCGGTATATCCTGTGGGGACAGAACAACTGACCCTGAGATAAATTTTTCTCATCTGAGAAAGTATGTTCGCCTGGAGGGGATGCTTCAGTTTGTTGAAAAGCTTTGCAGCAGGGTCCTTACTATTGACCTTTCATGACCTGTGATAAAACAAATTGGCCCCTTTTCGTATTGCATGAGAAACACCAAATGTCTTCATGTACTATCTGCCTGATACATGTACTACCTGCTTGGTATGTGTCCGTCTATGAACCTGATTGACGTGCTGGAAACGTTATCAATTATGGCGCCTGGATCTCACCTATAAATTTGGGAGTTCTTTTCTTATCAGAAAGATTAGAGTGAGACTTCCGAGCTGCTGTTGCTGTCACCATTGGACTCATCAAACTATTTTCGAATATTCCAGACACTCTTAAATCATCGTATTGGAGCTTCCGGTATGAATGCCAAGAAGTACAGCATGCCGTTTGCAAATTTCTGGAGGAGTGAATTGCGTCATGGTACTGTTTTCCTCGTTGACAGTACCCAACTGCCTCTAATTTGCTGCTCAGTAGACAAAACCTGAAATAAACTGCATACTTTGTTATAAGTAATAATTCAAAATTAATACTTTAGAATGATAACAATTTACCCATCGCACTCAACACACCACACACACACACATAATATATATATATATATATATATATATATATATTATATATATATATATATATATATTGATTTCTATATAGAATTATACATTGGATTGCTTTTAATACATTTGAGAATAAAACATTAGTATTATAAATCAATAACACCAAGTAATAATTTATTAAATCTGGTTTTCTTAAAACTCGTATGAAAATTATCCACACTTTATACTATGTAAACTTTTATTTCTTCGTGATATATAACGCACTTTGCAGGATTCTAAACTCGTTAATAATATGGGCTTTTGTTTTGCTAGACTTTAATAGAGACATTGTTAATAGATAAGATGTTAATTAAGATTACATAATGATTATTTAATTGAGAATATCTAAACGAATTGAGACGTCGATGGTGAAGTAGTTTCGGTTACAGACAGATACATAATCTCCATTATAATAATAAGAAGATAAAATAATTTTGATCAGTAATCTGATCTGTCAAATTTATCTATTCAGTATTTTTACATTAATTAACAAAATCTCAGTCACCTGCAGTGAGTGAAAATGTTTAATCTACGGATCTCAGTTTCAAACTTCTAAAAAACGTTTAATCTGAATTTATTTTTCTCTTTTATTAACTACACCGTTAGAAGATTAAGCTACAAAAACGAATAAAGTAAAAAGAATGCCTAGAAGACCAATATTATAATTTTACCGTTTTTTTAACATCCGTACGAACAAAGACAAACCGTTATAAAACAAAATGTAAACAAAATATAATTGTCCATTAATTTATCTTTAGAAATGTAAAAACCATGGTAATCTGAACATTAGCTACATAAATGAGAGTAACATCCCCTTGTTTATTTCACTGTAAATCTACACTGAAAATACGAATTTATTTTAAATGCATGTTTTAACACGAAAATATCATAAAATGTGTTCTTAATTGTGCTTGTGAATTATTTGAAATAAACTATATTTTTTATTAAGAACACATTTCATGATATTTTCGTGTTAAAATATGCAGTTGTATTGATTCGAACAAATTCGTATTTTCAGTGTAGATTTACGGTGAAATGAAAATGGCTGACCAAAATATATGGCTTTCTCAAAGTGAAATAAACAAGGGGAGCTTACTCTCATTTATATAGCTAATGTTCAGATTACTAAAACCATTTACCTACAGGGAGTCACATTAACAAAATGGTTGAGGAGGGGTTGACGGATGACAACAAAACAATAAAAAAAATTTGTTGTTTTCAGAATTTTGATGAAAAATGTCTTTTTAAAGAAACGACTTCATCTATCTATTGCTTTATATTCGATAATTAGCCAATTTAGGAGGAATTCTGAAAAAAAAATGGTACTTTATACATATCGATGGAGCATCTGCCTAGGAATAGCAAGGTCCCGAGTTCGATACCGCTCCCCGCCAACTCGGTGCATGAGTAGCACAGCTTGGGTAATATAATCTGTGTGGTAAAGTGGGATACTGACGGTAGGTGTGGCGCCCCACCTCAGCAAAAACAATCTCCTTAGTCTAGCGCTAACGAAAAAGGGATAGACTCCCTCGATGTTAAGATTATACTGACAATAGGCCACTCCGCCACCTTTATTTTTTTTTTTTACTCTTTATATATGGGAGTGGGTAATATTTACATATGATAGCAAACTTGAAAAATCTTATTAATTTACGAACTTTCGCGCCATATGCACGAGCTGATGATGATGAAATTATAACATTGAAATTATAACCAACAAGAATCCTTTTTTTAGTTTACACCATCCAAAAACGAATGTGGAAAAACATTTATCAAGGAAATTCTTCACAGTTCGTAATTTTGATTTAAATTATTTTCATGACACCCCCCCTACCGGGTCAGATTAACATAAGTTACATTTTTTTTTTATAGGGCTGGTTTAGCTCAGTCGGTAGAGTACTTGACTTGGCAATCGTTAGGTTCCTAGTTCGCTACCGGTCCTTGCCAACTCAGCGTATGAGTAGCATAGGGGTATGTGCGGTAAAGTGAGGAGCTGATGGTAGGTGTAGCGCCCCACCTCAGATGCTAAAAAACAATCTCCTTGGTCTATCGCAAGTGATAGACTCCCTCGCTGTCTGGCTGATACCAACTTTAGGCCGCCCCGACGACTTACGTGTTTTTTTTGGGGCTGGGGGGGGGGAATCCATCGAGGATCGAACTCGCTTTCAGTAATAATGGATCGGCGAGACTAGGTTGCTAATGACAGAACACCTAATTCTAATTTGTAATTTTGATTTAATTCGTTACGATTTAAGGTCGATTTAGCTCAGTCGGTAGAGTACCCGCCTAAGAATCGCAAGGTTCCTGGTACGATACTGGTCCCCGCCAACTCAGCGCACGAGTAGCACATATTGGGTTATCTGATCTATGCAGTAAAGTGCGGGAGCTGTCAGTAGGTGTGGTGCTCCACCTCAGTAAAAACAATCTCCGTGGTGTAGCAATAGCGAACATTGGATAGACTCCCTCGCTGTCCGGCTGATACCGGTAATAGGCCACTCCAACAACTTTACTTAACTTATTGGTTTGCAACTTTAAAAATTTTTCGCCTCATTTAAGTAAATGTATACATCCACATATCTCCACATGCGTAAGAATATGTAAATACACACACATCGTGCGTATGTGTCTGTGTGTGGTTAGTTAGTTGGTTGGTTGGATTTTAGGGCATTTCAACCGTTGTTGGGTTATTTTATGCCGAAGACGTTTTGTTTTATTCATTCTTATTTGGTATTCATTTTTTTTCATTTTCAAACTCATTTTTTTTTCAAGCTCAATTTTTTTAAACACGTTTTTTGTCAAATCATTTTTTTTATCTATTTAACCCATAGATGGGGACCCTAACTGGCACTGCCACTCCCAGTCAGGTTGGATCTGGGAGTAATGGCAATAAATATATGTAAAGATATGTAAATACGCGCGCGTGTGTATGTGTGTGTGTGTGTGTGTGTGTGTGTGTGTGTGTGGTTGGTTGGTTTTTACGGAATGTTAACCCATGTTGGATTATCTTATGCCGAAAACCTTTTGTTTTATTTATTCTTGTTGAGTATTCAATTTTTATTTTTCAAACTCAATTTTTGTAAACTCATTTTTTAATCTATTTAACCCATAGACGGGACGCTAACAGATGCTACCATTGCGGGTCAGGTTGGACTTGGGAGTAATGGTGATGAAGGGGTACTCCACACTCCCCAAAACTCTAAAATTGGAACCTCACCATTAGATGCAGTTTAACGTCATACCCAGGACACGTGTGTGTGTGTGTGTGTGTGTGTGTGTGTGTGTGTGAGAGAGAGAGAGTGTGTGAGAGAGAGAGAGAGTGTGTGAGAGAGAGAGAGTGTGTGAGAGAGAGAGAGAGAGAGTGTGTGTGGTTGGTTTTTTTACGACATGTCAACCCTTGTCGGGATATTTCATGCCGAAGACGTTTTAGAGAGAGAGAGAGAGAGAGAGAGAGAAGAGAGAAGAGAGAGAGAGAGAGCGTGGTGTGGTTGGTTGGATTTTACGACATGTCAACCCTTGTCGGGTTATTTCATACCGAAGATGTTTTTAGAGAGAGAGAGAGAGAGAGAGAGAGAGAGAGAGAAGAGAGAGAGAGAGAGAGAGAGGAGAGAGAGAATCTGTCTGTCTGTCTGTCTGCGTACATGTGTGTGTGTGTGTTGTGCGTGAGAGACAATGTGTGCGTGTGTGTCTGTCTGTCTGTGTGTTCGTAGATAGTGACGTCAGAGAAGCCTCTTGCTAGCATCTCTGTTTTCTCAACGTCGTTAACTCGTGCGTACCGAATTCAAGAACTTATCTTTCTCCCTGACTTTCCCTCCAAATGTTTTCACGACGATTTGTCGCTGGCTCCCACGGTCTACGAGGACGCCCGTCGGGCAGATCTTAGCCGAGGAGGATATGACAGGGTGGGGTTGAAGTGAGCTTGGATTTGTTCGTGGGAGGGAACGAAAGAGAGAGAAAAAAATCAAGAATCAGGAAGGAAAAAAAACCTGGAACGTTGAAAAAAAGCATTGGGTGGGGTGAAGATGTGTGTATATAAAAAAAAAGAGAGAAAGAAACAGAAAGTGACAATGAGGGAAAGGAGGGGTGTAGAAGGAGAAAGAAAGGGTGTGAATGATAATGAAGGAGGGGGAATAAGAGAAGATGATGAGAAAAATTAGAAGAAAGACAGAAAATATTGTATAGAAATGAAATATTTTCATTTCCCTCTCTCTCTCTCTCTCTCTCTCTCTTTCTATATATATATATATTATATATATATAATATACTATATTATATATATATAATATTTCTTTAATTTTGAGTGGGTCTAGATCTATGTTTATTTAAGTAAATTTACGCATAGACATAGAACCGTCACAAACATTACTTATATTCCACATTTTTCGAATGAATGTCTTCAGTAAATGGATGGTGAAAACGCTTTATTCTCGCAACTTCATAAACTGTCGTTTATAATTATTACACTTATACGTGAATATGATCTGTGTTTATATATACAATTATATACACAAATGCATGTATAACAATTATATATACATCATATATACACAATTGCACATACACAATCACATATACAATCATATATACACAATTACATATATACAATTATATATACAATCATACATACACAATTACATATACAACAATTATATATTACAATCATACATCACAATACATATGCACAATTATATATACAATCATAACATACACAATTACATATACACTATATATACAATCATACATACACAATTATACACCCAATAACATACAATCATATCTACATATACAGTATACAATATATATACATATATATACACAATTAACATATACACAATTATATTACAATCATATATACACAATTACATATACACAATTATATGATATACAATCATATAACACACAATTACATATAACACAATTGATATATATACATACACAATCTCAATCATATACACAATTACATATACACAATTAATATACAATCATATATACACATTACATATACACAATTACATATCAACAATATATACACAATTCACATATACACAATTACAATCATATATACACAAATTATACAATACAATCATATACACAATTAATATGCACAATCACATATACAATCATATATACACAATTACATATTACACAATTAATATATCACAATCATATATACATATACATATACACACATACTATACAATCATATATACACAATTACATATGCACAATCACATATACAATCATATAATACACAATTACATATACACAATTACATATATCATATATTACACAATTACATATACACAAATACATATACAATCATTATACACAATTACATATACACAATTACACTTATACAATCAATATATACACAATTACATATACACAATTAGTATTACAACATCATATATAACAATTACATATACACCAATTTACAACTATACAATCATATATACACAATTGCAATATACACAATTACATCATACAATCAATATACACAATTAGCATATACACAATAATATATACAATTATTACAACATTAACATATACACAATCATATATACACAATTACATATACACAATTATATATACAATCATATATACACAATATACATATACACACACATCATATATACAATCATATATACACATATACATATAACACAATTATATATACAAATCATATATACACAATTACATAATACACAATTATATATATACAATCATATAACACAAATTACATATTACACAATTATATATACCAGCATCATATATACACAATTACATATACACAATTAAATATAACAACATATTACACAATACTATACACAATTATATATACAATCATTATATACACAATTACAATATAACAAAATATACTATACAATCATATATACAACATATACACAATATACACAATCAATATATACACAATTAATATAGTACAACATCATATACACATTACATATACACACATTATATTACAATCATATAATACACAATTATATATACACAATATATATATACAAATCATAATACACAAATTATTATACACACAATTAATATACATACACAATTCATACAATACTACACAACATACTCATAGTATACCACATCATATACCAATTATATATTACAATCATATATTACACAAATACATATACACTATACAATCATAGCTACACAATTACATATACACAATTATAATATACAATATATATACAACAATTATAACACACATTACTATATACAATCACTTATATACACAATGACATATACACAATCATATGTACAAGTCATATTACACAATCATCATATATACACAATTTACATATACAATGCAATCATATAACACAATTACATTATTACACAATATACATTACGGTACACACATTACATATACAATATACACAAATGCATAACACAATGCACAACACAATCATATATACACAATTGTTCATACGCAATTACATATACAATAATATATACGGCAATACATATACACTCATATGACACAATTGCACAGCACAATCACACGTACTGTATGTCATAGAGATATTATTAAGAGGGCAATCATATAGGTGCTAGGGCTTGACGTGACCAGTCGATTGATCGGAGGGGGCCTCTCCAGTCGCCTGTCTAGTCTAAGTAAATGCAAAAGTGGAGTGCACATACACCAGAATTCCATCCTTAAGCATCACAGGTTGCCACCCATGGTCAAGAAGTGACCCATTGTGGAGGGGTCTTATCCCTCTGCAGATGTGCAGTCTGTGTATTCTAAAATCCTAGCCGACAGGGCTGAGTGTATTTCATTATGAACAAAACAATTTTCCCAAAACATTGCTCTAGCGTTCATAGATATATAGAACGGCACACCTACCGACAGCTTCCCAACTTTACCTCACTGATCAGATTACCCAATCTGTGCTACTCATGTGCTGAATTGGCGAGGACCAGTATTGAACCTGGAACCTTGTGATTCCAAGGGCGGTGTGCTCTATCGACTGAGCTAAACCTGCCCTCAACATGGATAAAGAGGTAGAAACGATACACGGATCTGTTGGCAGCAAAATAGTTTGTCAATAATCACAAAATCAGCCTCTCTCTCCTCTCTCTCATCTCTCTCTCTCTCTCTCTCTCTCTCTCTCTCCCAATTATTTATTTTATCCAATTCAAATTCGCTTACGGTCAAAGTCACGTTGAAAGCACCGGATGACGAAAGTTAAGGCAAGAGAGCCTGTTCAGTACTTTGTGATGATTTGTAACTCCCACCGGGGAGGTCCAGTGAGCTTCGGCCACTGGATCAGATTCAGTAAATTAATAGCGTCGATCCCAGGGGGCTATCCCCCCAGGCAATACCTACCCGCTTGACTTAAAGGGGCAGGGCTGGGTTTATTGCCCAGTGCCTGAGGGGCCTCCCTTGAGGAAGAATGCTGACGGGATCGACGCAATTTTTCCACCTGCCACCCATGAGTCTCGACTTGTGGGTGGTCCCACGTTAATAGGGCCTTGTGCCTAACCCGTACAAGTGGGGTACGAGGTAAATATTCTGTTCAGTACTTAGATGGGTGAACAATTAACCAATAACAGGTACTGTGAGTAACCTGATATCAAAAGGGATCTGATGCGACTTTAAATGACCCAATAAAGTTGATATGCCGTAAAGCAACAAACAAATAACCAATTCGACCGTTTAGTCTTGGCTAAAGCGCAATAAGGTAACCCGAAGCCGAGATTTTTAAGACCATATTTTTCTGATGGGGAATAAGAAAATGATACCTGGATCGGAATAAAAAAAAACCTAATAGAGTTCAGCTTTAGGTTACTCTTGAATCCCCCCCTTTTAACCTGGACTTATTTTATTATTTCTTAGAATCAAATCCATGGCAACCAGATGTTGCACAAACCTGTTCCCTTCCTTTTTATTCTTACCCTTTTCTCTTTAACAAACCACTTAACGAAGAATCTTGAAATATATTTTCTCTTCTTCATCAGCCCTACCCATTCATCCAAGTCAGATTTTGTTTTTTGCAATTAAAATTAAAATAGTCACGTGCCACGTTTTATCGCTTTATTTATTCTTAGGTACCATTATAGTATGTGGCTTACAAAATCAGGTCTCTCTTATAGTATGTGGTCTACCATAAAATGCATATCATAAGGTTATAATAATAACTGCTAACCCTGACCTCTAACCCTATTTCAGAATTTTAGAATATTTTAGAATTAAATAGGTCTCTGATTCATGTAAATTATGGATAAATTCTTTTTTAATTATCATTAATTACTATATACTACTTATATCTATAAATATACTCTTACTGGGGTAGGACACATTCAAACCGGGTAGGCCACATACTATAACAGAATCAAAAAAGTAGGCCGCATACTATAACGGCACTTATTATTGTTTCTCTTATATGCACGTTTACATTCTGTTCCGTATTTGATGTTTTCATAAATTCATATTTGGTGTATATATCTTATCTATATAGGTAAGTGTAGCGGACTATTCATGTGTGAAGTCACCCCGGTGCAACACCATGAAGCCGAGAGGTCCAGAAGAAAGCGACGGTAACAAAGCACTGGCATATCAACATCTTTAGGGGCAGCCTTCACGTGGGACATCTGTGGTCCGGGGGCTGCTTTCCGAACATTCGACTTCAGTCACAGAAGGCGCTGTAACTTCAGGGGCACAATTATATACTCATCCGAGACTGCAATACCAATGAAAAAACAAATTAAAATTAAAAAAATACTACAGTCGGCAAAGCATCCACCTAGGGATCACAAGATTCCGAGTTCGATAGTGGCCCTCACAAACTCAGTGCGTGAATAGCATAGCTTGAATCTGTGTGGTAAAGTGTGGAGCTGATGGTAGATGTAGCACTCCAATCCAAACGCATAAATAATCACCCTGGTCTAGCGCTAGCGAAAAGGGGATAGACTCCCTCGCTGTCCGTCTGATACCGACAATAGGCCACTCCGCCTATTTTTTATACTTATACTTAAATCTGTGAAAAGCCTCTGTGAAATTTAAACTAAATATCGAGTCGTATTATATTTATAGATTTCTACTATATATATTTACCAACCCCTCCGCACGAGCAGGATGCGACACGGGGTCAATTTCTTAACAGGTTTGAATTCAGAGTTTTCATTCTCCTAGACCGGTTGCCTAACCAAGGTTAAAGAGCCCAGTCTACCCTACTATTTACCCATAGCTGGAGGGAGAGTATGATTCATACCTTTCCCAAGGGAATTAGCACTAAGTGAAATGCAATCACCACATCCAGGATTTGAACTCGGGGCGACGAGTCCATTTCCCATGACTTTAACCATTACACCACGCGCTTCCTATAGATTTCTACTATAACACTGGGGAACACGATTTTTATTGACTTGGATCTGATACTTATTTTTGACTATTTTATGGCCACTGAATCCAAAAATGACCCCAGTTTTTCTATATTACGTCAACTTTTTGAGCTATGGGGTACCCCCGATTTTTCTCAAAAACCGTAAAAATACAGCATCTAACAAATTTTTGCTTATTTTATGGAAGGTTTTTTTTTTTTCCTATATAATGGGAAATAATAAAACATTACACTGGGCATCACAGATTTTGTTGAGTTAAATCTGACACTTGTTTTTGACAAATTTTTGGACTCTGAATCCAAAAATTTCCCCATTTTTCTCTCTATTACATCAACTTTTTAAGTAACAGGATACCCTTGCTTGGTTTCAAAAAACATTAAAATGCTGCATGTGACAAATTTTAGCTTATTTTATAGAATGTTTTTAAAATTTACAATGGGAAATGATAAAAAATTTGCTTGGCTGTAATGTTTGTACAAATTCATGTTGTTCATACAAAATATATCGTTACTGTAAGTCAAATTGTGTACAAGTAGTTATGGTAAAAATTTACACAGCTTTTTTTCTAGAGTGTTCAATATGTGAACAATTCCCCTTTATGCTCCATAGTCAGCCATCATATTTACATCCCATATACTTTGATACCATTCCTCCATAAATTTCAAATTTTGGTGAAATCATTCATCTTGCTCATAGCTGACCACATCAAGTTTTTCAAGAAGTTAGCAAGATGGCTATGCAGAAAATGGAACTTGATGCTGTAATCAAGCATTTTGTGGCTATCCAATTTCAGTGTAATTCATTGCTCATACATTTCCAAGAAATCTTTTGACAAGGTAAAGAACTTGTCAAGAACCAAGCATTCTTTTCGAGTCCTGACATTATCCCGATGAAATGTTCATCTTTGATAACTTCCAGAATCTGTAGACCATCAAACACACCGGCCTTGATTTTTTTTTCAATTGACAGGCAGGGAAATGTCAAAATATGATACTTGAAATACTTGCCTTCAATTGGCAATGCTCTAATGAATTGCTTCAAGAGACCTAGTTTCATGTGCAAGGTGCGAACATAATTTTCTTTATGTCAACAGGTTTGAGGTCAGATCTTGGAAGCCAATTCCTTTCAACCCAATTCTTATCTCCAGCTCTACTGTCCCACACTGGGATTTCAGCTGAATGCGGCACTGGACGTATAGCTGATGGTAGACTAGGATACTCAATTTTACATTTGCTTTTCTTGTTATATGATGAAGTTTTCATTAAACAAAACAGTCTGTGCAATATTTTAGCTCTCACCAAATCATAGGTATACCAAATGCCAACTTATCACATGTTCCCTTGATCCACATCCATAAATTCTCAACAACTGCTTTCACATTTTGTAAGGCACCCAAGATGTGTCTTAATCGACACGTTTTAATTCAAAATATGCAAAATAGACTAGCTTCATAAATGCTTTGATGTTTGTTCTTTGACTGGGAATCAACCTTGTCACCAGATTTGAATAATTCTCCTTAATTTCTCTGATTGTTTGAGATGAGGCTTGAAGATTAGTATTATCTGCGTTATTCTAAGTTTAACACAGTTCTAAGTGACAGTTATCTCTGGAACCCGAGTTCAATCCTGAGTGAAAGCAGTTAGAAAAATAATTAATTAACACAACTCCTACCCCAGCTATGGTTAGCGGAATGAGAACAGGATACCCCCGTGGAATAAATAAAGGGTTAGGTTCAAAGTTCCGTGATGGATCCCGAATACGACAAGAAAGTTCCCGAGTTCGAAAAGAAGGTTCCCGAGTCCGAGAAGGTTCCCGAGTCCGACAAGAAATACCTGAAGAAGGCCGGAGGGTATATCAGCCGAAACGTTGTACAAATAACAATGAAGATGGGGACAATAGTCCGAATAACGCAGATAATACTAATTCTCCTTAATTCTTAATAAAACAATCAACATAATCAGTTAATCAATTCTATTACTTACCGACAAACGATGCAATTTTGCTTATTTTGGGAGTAAGATGTAGAGAAAAAACTTTTGCAGTTTTGGAATCAGCATGCCAATATTAGTCTAAAACAGATGAAAAATCAAACAAAAATTATGTTCAAAATTGTTTCCCAGTGTAATCAATTGCAAATACATTATTCTGTGTACTTGACATGAGACTTTGATGAGTTGTGGTGCACCTGAGCACTGTACACAATAAATTTCATTATTATTATTATTATAAATAAACAATGGTAAGTACTGTTGTATATCCATCTACTCTTGTGTCTGGGTATATATTATGAAGGGGACCCCTCATAATTAATAGTCTATTTCTTCTGTTATGGGATGAGATGAGTAGATATTCGTCATGGGAGATGTCCGTGGTTATATTTCCTACATCAAATCTTCTACTTTTTAAGTAGCTATCTTTATAGCTGCTATTTCTCCTATATGTCTTTCTTTTATCTGGTCTGGTTCTGGCTTCTTCTGTTGACTGGTCTGGTAATATTCTCTGGTTATTAAAATACGCAAAGGTTTCCATAGTTCTTAGAGACAAACTCAAAGCGTATAGTTTTTTCGTGATCACATTTTATTAAAACCTTAAATCTTAGGACTTTCTCAACCGCTTGCGAGTCGAGCCGAGCCGAGCCGAGCCGACCTGTCCTCACATCATGGGGGCTCGCGGTTGACTAACTAACCAAAAAGCCTTTCTGTTCCCACCGTTTGCGTAACCGGAAGGAATTCGGGTCAGATCGAGGTTACAGAACATCAATCAACCCAATGTTCTCAACAACTCCTGAATTTAAATCTATTTCTACACTAACCGTCCAAAAACGACGGCACGCCCATCAATATATAACAGTACTTTATAATTATAATTTAATAGTTGCCTTCTTTGAGAAATTATAAACCCGTCACTATTACTAAGTTGAAAACTGGATTGGAAATTGATTTCTTATTAAAGTTAGAGCCTTTTAATTCTATTGCGCTAACAAAATTTTCGACACGATATTCCATTTTTGCTCGGTTATCATACAAGAATCAAATCTTCATATTAAAGATGATGATCAATATTTTTAGAATTATATTTTTTCAATTTACATTTTCTAGTTTTCTTTTTTAAAATGTCCTCGTTGACATTAACAGAGACAATAAGAACACAATTGTCATTCATCCTTTATTTCATAAACTTTATTTTATAAACTCCACTGCTATTGAAAAGACCGAGATGCCAGGTTGAAATTCGTTCGTGAACCTAAGGATAATGAAAAATCATATTGGGAAATGGTATTATGGACAGAAGAAACCAAAATTCAGTTGTTTGCACGTAATTCTAGAAATTATATATGAAAGATGGCAATGCCTTCATGTTGTATACCCTTTTCATTACTTACTTCTATTCTTCTTCTGGCGTCTTTGACATCTTAGCGTCTGGACTTCTCTTGGTGGTCGGTCACACTTAACTCATTTCTTCTTCTAGATCAGTCTTGTTACCAAGACATTCACCAACCACAAAACCGGGTTATTTTCTTAAGCTTTTATTTACTTATTATTTTACTTAACTAAACAATTCATGTAACTAAACATCTGACTAACATAGCACGCGTATGCAGTGTGAGTTCCAGTTAAGGCAGGACATCTTCTCTGCCTGACGTCTAAACTGAAAACTAAGGACCCAACCAGGTCCCACGTGACTTCACGTATTTCGCGATCTTTCTGTACTATTCCATGGAAAGTCCCGCCCGTGATATGAAAAGGGACATCCCTTTAGAAATACAGGGGATTGACAATAATCTTATGCAACCGCATAGACTATGTAACACAAACCAAAGAACAATTCCAACAGTGAAATTTGGAGGCGGCAGCATTATGGTTTGGGGATGTTTTTTTGTTTTTTGGGGTTTTTTTTTATACTGGCAACATATTAGTAATTGATGGTAGAATGAATGCCGCAACATATCAAAATATTTTGGAAGCAAATTTAATGATTTCGGTTGAAAATCTTGAACTTCCTCCAGATTGGATCTTCCAACAAGATCATGATTCTAAGCACACTGCAAAATCTACGAAAGAAATGGTTTGCTGAAAATGATTTAAATATCCTGAAATGGCCAAGTCAGACACCAGGTTTAAACTCAATCGAGAATATGTGTCGTTATTTGAAAATTCAAATCCAATTTATAGGCTACGGGCCCAAAGGCCAAAAAGGCTCTAGTTTTGATTTAAATTGTAAATTTTGGGGTGGGAAAAAAAAAAGCGGCCAAATGAATGCCTATAGACTCCTGAATATCACACTATTTTTTTTTTTTCGTAAATGTTGCACATATTAAAGTTTCCGTGGTTACCACCAAATTTTCCCCGTGAAATTAACCCCGCCCTCTACTATATTAAACATAATAAAACTTGCATAAAGGTTAATATTATCTTAAAATTTTTTATTCACTCGAAAGAAGAAGCATTAAACAAACTCCTAATGATTTGAAAAAAATTTTGCGGCTTACAAAAATAATGCAAATTATAAACGAAAAACAATGTTTACATTTTTTTCACCGTTAAATCAATAGAAAATTTAACGTAGCCAAAAACAAGTTAAAACTAAGGTTTTTTAAAAAAATTCTATGAAAAATAAATTAATGGTCCAATTTTCACGAGAATTTCCATAATTACTTACCTTTGGATGAATATATGTCTGAAATAGTTTTTTTCTAAAATATATTGGGGAAATATTTTTTTATGAGGTCTACTACCACCTATAGGCCACGGGCCCAAAGGCCAAAAAGGCTCTAGTTTTTTTTTTGTTGTAATTTTGATGGTGGGGGAAATAAAAAAGCGGCCAAATGAATGCCTATAGACTCCTGAATATCATACTATTTTTCTGATGCGTAAATGTTGCACATATTAAAGTTTTCCGTGGGTACACCAATTTTCCCCGCGAAATTTACCCCCTACTATATTTAACATAATAAAACTTGCATGAAGGTTAATATTATCTTAAACATTTTTATTCACTCGAAAGAAGAAGCATTAAACAAACTCCTAATGATTTTTAAATATTTTTTTCGGCTTACAAAAATAATGCAAATTATAAACGAAAAACAATGTTTACATTTTTTTCACCGTTAAATCAATTGAAATTTAACGTAGCCAAAATAGGCTACGGGCCCAAAGGCCAAAAAAGGCTCTAGTTTTTTATTTAATTTGTAATTTTTGAGGGTGGGGGAAAATAAAAAGCGGCCAAATGAATGCTTATAGACTCCTGAATATCATACTATTTTTTTTTATGCGTAAATGTTGCACATATTAAAGTTTTTCCGTGGTTACCACCAATTTTACCCGTGTAATTTACCCCCCCCCTACTATATTTAACATAAAACTTGCATAAAGGTTAATATTATCTTAAAAAATTTTTATTCACTCGAAAGAAGAAGCATTAAACAAACTCCTAATGATTTAAAAAAAAAAAATTTCGGCTTACAAAAATAATGCAAATTATAAAAGAAAAACAATGTTTACATTTTTTCACCGTTAAATCAATTGAAATTTAACGTAGCCAAAAACAAGTTAAAATTAAAATACACATAGAACATTTATTTTCTGGTGTGTTTACATTACACGCTTGAAGCAGACATGTTGAGTGATAACTCATGCTACGGTGATCGTGATTGGTTAATTTTATCAGCAGTCAATGAAAGATGTATTCTGATTGGCTACTTCGTTGTACGCAGCTAACTAAAATTTTTAGCATCTAATTTGTGTATTAAAATATATATTATTAACTAACATGAAAAAACGGTAACTCAACCAAGATACAGATATGTTTCTCATGATTTTATACATATTTCTCTAAAAAATAATGCCCACCGCATATTTTTACAAGTTAAAAGTCATCTTTTTCGCCTTGGGAATGTAGCCTATTAGAGCCCTAACAAACATCCCGGATCTGAAGACTATATGCGATGAAGAACGGAACAAAATACCAGCTAACATTTGCAAATCATTAATTGAGAACTACAAGAGGTTGGTTGCTGTAGAAATGAATAATGGCTATTCTACAAAGTATTAAATTAAGATTATTTATTTATTTTTGTATTGTACGAATAATTTGGAGAAAAAAAGCTGTCTATTTACGTACGTTTGTGCATTCACAGTCAGTCTCAAATGCATCTGACAAAGTGAGTTGAAATAATTGATAGTCTTTATGCAAATCATAAACTTAATCTGCCAATTACTTTTTAATGCTGTTAGTAATCTTATCAGTTGTTCGAGAAATACGGTCGACGTCACAGTTAAACATTTTATAAGTTTCTCTGGTGAGCAACGTCAGCGTTTTATCGCATTTCACTGCCATTTTCTTCTTTTTTTTTTCCTTATCTATATATCAATACTCGTGTTCCTTAAAAGTATGGCCGTTATCATCTTGGACTACCCTCTGATTAAACATGAGATCATTCAAATCCTCCAAGATGAAATGCAAAAACGTAAATCCTAATTATATGGTGTTGCTTATCCACCGAATTCATATTCCTGATGAGTGTCGTCACCTCAACTAAGTAATGGAAAATTCTGTCTTTATTATAATGAAATGGAATGAAAATGACATACTACACAGAAAAAATATGAGAAAGAAAGAGTAGGGGAAAGAGAGGGAGAATGTGAGCGCGCGGAAGTGATAACGCTAATCTGTTTCAATCGAACATAATGAAAAGAGGAAAAGAAAGAAAGAAAAAAAGTCAGAGAGCGTTAAATAATGGACCATTCTGTTTTTATTAGAAAGAAAGAAAAAGAAGAAAAAGGACATACTACACAGAAAAATATAATTAGAGAGAGGAGATGCGCATGTGGAAGTGATAATGCTAATCTGTTTCAATCAAATATAATGAAAAGAGGTAAAGAAGGAAAGAAAGAAGAAAAGAGCGAGAGAAAGTTAAATTAAGATTATTATACTTTTTACACATTGAACTATTTAGCAATAGCTCTTAAGTAAACATATCAAACGCAGTAATGATTAAATTATAATACTGTGGTATATCCACAGTTCCTGTTGGTCTAAAGATATATCAAATAGACGAATTTAAAAAACGTAAGTTTTAAAGAAGAGGTTCGATTTGCAATATACGTATAATGCATACCACGAATCACCAATCACACCCCGGAGGTTGCGAGTTCGATTTCTGTAGCTTCCTGCTATACAATCTCCTCAATGGGGAACTTGTTTGGAAGCGGGTGGCGACTCGTGATGCTTAAGGACTAAATCCTGGTGGCTGAGCAATCCATGGCTTACAACACTCCACTTTGGCCTTACTTGGGTTAGACGTGCGGTCGGAGAGCCCCGTCCGATCAATCGGCTAGTCACGCCAAGCCTAGCACCTATATGATTGTCCCAACCCTATTGCCCATATGACAAACCCCAACCCTTTTTATCATATATGTGCTAGAAGGCGGTGGCTAAGGGTCTTAGTGTTTTGGGTATGACGTTAAACTTCATCTGAAGTTTCAATTATGGAGCTGTGGGAGAGAGGGATTACCCTTCATTGCCCTTCTGATCCGTAGTGGTATTTGTTGGTTAAATAGATTTTTGAAAAATGAATTTAAAAAACTGTGTTTAAAAAAAACACAATGGGTTAAAAAGAATTAATACACAACATGAATGAATTAAACAAAAGCGTATTTAGCATAAAATAACCCAACAAGGTTTGACATGCCGTAAAAGTCCACCAGGCAACCAACCAAATAAACCCATTGCCTTGATAGATGCCAGCAAACACCTTGCATGATATTGCAATGGTTGACTCAGTTTGATTTGGTTTGGTTTATTTAACAGTCTCTCTATCTATTAATAATGGAGATTCGCTCTCTTTTTGTCTGTAACAAAAACTGCGTCACTGCTTACGTCACATTACCCAACACATAATCCAACGTCATAACATAGAATAAATATACTTAAAATGTGAGCATGCAACGTTAGACAATCCTCATTGTTTCAATAAATAGATGCCCGGCGTTATATATTTATATATAGATTGTTTTATTCTAATATGATATTTAAAGTTATCGGAACTGTTTCCATTTCAAATTGTCTTTCTTTCTTTTTTTTCTGGTTGTCTACAGCGCCTGGATATATACTAGCCAAACAGATATCACAACTTAGCATGTAAGAACCGGGAAAAAAGATTGAGACAGTTTTATAAAACCATGTAGTTATAATAACGCTAACAAAGGAGACCTGGCCCATTATTTACGTGACTTATTAGACAATGGTATTGCTCGTGTTAGTTCAGTAGAATATGAACACGTGGTTTTAGGCAATGTATGTTCAAATTTAGCTCAAGTCGGAGATCTACAAATAAAAACGAACGAACACACACACACACACACACACACACACACATATATAATAGGCACATGTTATTCTTTCCTCCAATCCTTGTATCTGTTATTTTGACCCAGAGATTAAAAAAATAAAACCATGGCGCTCAAATGATTACCACAAACAATAATTAATTTTTAATGGTCACTTGAGAACAGATTTCCTCTGACCTTTTCTCATTCCGTATCGTCTTCTGTTTTTTTTTTTTTGTTTGTTTTTTTTTCCTTCTCCGATTCTTCGTTTAAATCTTTCAATTATTCTATTCACCTTTTCTTTTTCTTGGTTTTTCTTCTCCCTCTTTTCCTTCTCCTTCATGTCTACTTTCTAAATAACTTTAAAATACATTTTTCCTTTGGTAGACGAGTCGATTTTTTTATGGAAATTAAGCAAAAATGATCAACAGCTTAACACCTGTACCCCAGCTATGGTTAGCGGAATGAGAACAGGATAACCCCGTGGACTAAATAAAGGGTTAGGTTCAAAGTTCCGTGATGGCTCCCGATTACGACAAGAAGGTTACCGAGTCCGACAAGAAATACCTGAAGAAGGCCGGAGGGCACATCGACCGAAACGTTGTACAGATAACAATGAAGATGAGGACAATAGTTCGAATTATACAAATACTAAAAATGATTTTGTTTTGTATTTCGAAATTCAATGTAAATTTCAGTTCATTCAAGAGAATCCTTGATAATTCCAATCACAGAAAAGATCATCCTTACGTAATTCCATACATAGAAATAACCGTATTTTAATTATCCAACATACTAAAACATCGCTTTCTATCAATTAATAATGGAAATTCGGTCTCCATTTGTCTATAACCTAAACTACGTCACTGCTTACGTCACAATACCCCAAATCATCAATACATAGAATAAAGAACAACCCTGTAATCAGTTTTTAAAATGTTTTTTTTACTCTCGCCCCTTTTTAAGTAACAAGAGATTAACTTAATGTGTAAAATATTCAAAATAATTATTTAATTAATAATCAATAGATGCATGCAACATTTTATTTGACAGAACTAAATGTCCATTTTAAATTGTTAATAAATAAATACCTATAATTTTGTGTAAAATATTCAAAATAATTATTTAATTAATATATATACATTTATAAAGAGCGTTTATGGCCGAACGCGATCGAAATTGACCGAAAAAATCGTTTTAAATGTATTAAAAATGAATTAAATGTGTAATATTATTTTGCTTTTTTATTGATGGTCATTATGTTACTACTTATCGATTTAGACAAAAGTTTGATCTTAAATAATCGATTTAATTAATTCTAATTCGTTTTTAAGAAACATTAGCTGACTTTAGCAGCCGATTTTTGGCTACCTAATATATATATATATATATATATATATATATATATATATATATATATATATATATATATCAATCAATAATTGTTTAAGGAGGAAAAAGCCATTCTTCTCACACCCTTAAATTTCTCGTCCTATTTAAGTGGAGGTTCTGAAATCAAAGGCCAGACCCTTCGGCCCCAGGAAAACCCAAAGTAATATACGATTTTTACTGTGTATCATAAAATACTTATCTGATAACGACCTGGCATCTACTAGCGACGACATTATTTTTTATCTAAAGTTATTATCCCCAGCTGTATTTTCAACTAAGATTTGTCACAACTAAGCTGTGGTTTTTAGAATTGCTCTGCTTTACAATGTTAACCTTAAGTTAATTTCAGAGTCGCATCATAGTGGTTTGTGGGGATTAAAATTGAATTAAATTTTTTTAAATAAATCTCCCAGGAGCCCTCAGATAGGAAGAAACCTCTGGGCACGCGCTGAGAAAATGCCCTCTTCCTAACGCCAAAAGGAAACTTCACCCATTAGAACGCAGGCCTTGACTGGGAACAGACGCTATTAACTGGCTCAGGAGAAAATCTCCTCTCCAAGAAATAATAATGAACCTAGAAATAAAGTCGGAACCCTGAAAGTATCTTTTGTCTTTGTCTGTTCTTTTCTCTTCCTTTAATTCCTTTTCAGTCTGACAACCAACATAAGGGAAAAATCACATATAACTGGATTTAAAAGAAAAGTGAACTAAAAGCCTAACCCCACATAAAACCACCCTCTAACCCCATAGGTTCTCGGATGCACCCAGTTGCTAATTTAACTTCTACCCCCTAATTAGCTTTTCAAATTCTTTTCGATAATCACTTTTGTTTCAAGACTATATCTCACTAATCTGATATATTTTGCCCATAATTCCACAGCAGATCAATACCTGAAATTTGGAGGCGGTCGTCGTGTAACGGTTATCGTAATAGGAACTGGACATGGCGACCAGGATTCAAATCATGGACGAGGCTGTTTGAATTTCACATAGCATTAATACTCTTGGAAAAGGTATGCATCCAACTATTCTTCCTCTAGCTATGGGTAAATAGTCGGACAGACTGGAATTTTTTAGCAGTGGAATGGCAACCAGGCTAAAAGGAAAACTGAATTAAAACCGGTTAAACTCCGCTTAAGATTGACCTTGTGTCACATCTTGCATTTGCAGGGGAGTTTGGTAAATACATGCCTCCTTCAGTTTTTCCGCTAAATCTAAGTCAACTAACCTGTTCTCATGATCGTAATGACCACTCAGAGAAGAGCTACAAAAAGGTCAGCTAAAGGTGAAGCCTTGGCTTATTTTTTGGGTATTTTCCATGACTCAGAATAACCAATTACATTTTGGAATTCTACACTACTTAAAATTTATTAATTTCTATTATCTAGAGACATTTATTCACAAGTGAAAAAAAAATTAAATTAAATTAAATTAAAAAAATCCGGGTTCATATACGTTCAGCACTATTTTAATGTCGACTGCAATATGAACCCGGATTCATAATTATTATCTTTTTTTTTCTTTTTTTCCTTTGTTTTACCACCAGGATTTATTGTATCATTACTTTTGAGTGAATCAAAATTTTGTTCTAAAAATTTAAATGAAAGAATCTTATTCCACACGTTGATAAATTTGCAAAAAATGGGGTGTTACTATAATAAGCAACCGTGTTTGATGCAAAAGCTGAACACTTTCGAAGACCGGTGCAGCGGCGAGTTAGCGACTTGAGAATAAATCTGAATCCAACTTGGAAGCGTTAAAAAAAATAAATAAAAATGTTAAATTACTGACTATTTTCTGAAAATCTTATAGACAGGGGGTCAAAGTTTAGGTACGGACATGAATGTCAAAAGTAGCGGTCCCATTAAAAATTGTGATATTGCAAAAGTATCCGATACCTAAAGGAGGCGGTTTCATTCTGAAGAGGTAACAAGCGAGTATATGGTATTATTAGTATTTTTTTGTAATTAACCATGTAGTTCTTTTTGACAATAACTAATAAAATTATTCTGATAAATAATTGCAATCAATTAGATTTCCATATGCCACAGTTGAATGAGCTGTAGATCTTCATTAATTATAAAATGACTTGATTAGTTGAGTTAAAATTAATAGAAAAATGATATCGTGACATGCATTAAAAATTGAAATAGTTATTATAAATTATTTTAATGTATTATTTAGTTATATAAATGAATTATTTATATTATATCTACATCGAGATAATAAATGTTATGCTTAAAAAGGTACCAGGTACTTTTTTATAATATCACATTTTTTCATTAAGTTTTGTTTTGTTTTGTTCTACGGCATATCAACCTCAGTGGGTCATTTAATGCCGATAAAGTTTTGAAATAAATCAATTCTTAATGGATACAACAATTTTTTTATAAATAATTTTTCTATTTAACCAGATGAACCTAACAGGTACTACCTCCGGGTCAGAGTGGACCAGGGAGCAATGGTGATGAAGGGGTGCTCCACATTCCCCAAACCTCCAAAACTGGAACCTCACCATCAGATAGAGTTTAACGTCATTCCTAGGACATGTAGACCCTCAGCCAACGCCTTCTAGCACCCATATGATAAAAAGGGATTGGGGCTTGCCATAAGGGCAGTAGGGTTGGGGTAATCATATAGGTGCTAGGGCTTGACATGGCCAGCCGATTGATCGGAGGGGGTCTCTCCGACTGCCCGTCTAGCCTAAGTAGGGGCTAAAGTGGAGTATTGCAAGTCATGGACTGCTCAACCACCTGGGTTCTATCCTTAAGCATCATGGGTTGCCATCCCACGGCCAACAGATGGCCCCATTGGGGGAGTTTTATCCCTCTGCAGAGGTGCATTCGGTGCATTTTAACGTCCTACCGACAGGGCGGTACAAGAGTAGATGAGCGTCTACTATCTCACACATATCCATTACCAAGCCCAAAGGAAGATTTTTGCTAAATTAAATGGTGGAAAATTTTATTTTCAAAAATTGACCTGTCAGACGTATGCTTGGCAATTAAAGTGGATGAATGTCAAAACTTGTTAACAATTAACACCCATAAGGGTCTTAAAATTGTAAACACCCATAAGGGTCTTTACAATTTTAAGACTTCCGTTTGCAGTCAAATGTGTCACCCTAGCATCTTCCAGCAAGTTATAGAT
The DNA here is from genome assembly GCA_023376005.1 of Doryteuthis pealeii. Taxonomy (NCBI): domain Eukaryota; kingdom Metazoa; phylum Mollusca; class Cephalopoda; order Myopsida; family Loliginidae; genus Doryteuthis; species Doryteuthis pealeii. Next base: position 71,247,127 of record CM042153.1, read on the forward strand.
ACGATACTAGCTGGCTTAGATTTTGCCGTCGCATATTTGGTAGACATATTCATAAAATAGCAAAACCAGACGGCAACATTCGGAACACATACAACAAGTATTCCAGAGAATAAAGAATTACCGGTTCAAATTCAATTATTTGGGAAATTATTAACGACAAATTTATTTACTCTTTTTATAAGTTTTGTCACTCTTCTTTGTATGTCCTCCAATCTCAATATTACACTCCAATTTTTATGTTTAGGCACTGTAGCTCAAGCCTGAGTATATATATATTTACCAACCCCTCCGCACGAGTAGAATGTGACACAAGGTCAATTTCTTAAGCGGAGTTTAACAAGTTTGAATTCAGAGTTTTCTTTCTCCTACACTAGTTACCTAGCCAAGATTAAAGAACACAGTCTTCCCTAGTATATACCCATAGCTGTATGGAGAGTAGCTGGATTCATACCTTTCCCAATGATATCGGTTAAAGAATATAAAACATCAATCAATCTATATTTTAATACTCTTGTTCCTTAATCTTCCGACTGTTATCATCTTGCAACATCTTCTTGTTAAAAATGAGATCTTCCAAATCGTGCAAGATTAAATGCAAAAATGTAAATCCTGATTATCTGGTGTTGCTTATCCGACGAATTCTTATTTCTTATGAATGTCATCACCTCAGTTAAATAATGGACCATTCGGTTTTTATTATAAAGAAAGGTATGCTACACAGAAAAATATAATAAGAAAGAAAGAAAGAAAGAAAGAGTAGATGAAAGATAGAGAGGCAGTAAGCGCACGGAAGCGATAACGTTAATCTGTTTCAATTGAACATAATGAAAAGATGTAAAGTAGGAAATAAAGAAAAAAGAGCGAGTGAGAGTTAAACCAAGATTATTCTACTTTTTACATATTGAACTATTTGGCAATAGCTCTTAAGTAAACATATCAAACGTTGTAATACTTAAATTATCATACTGTGGTAAATCCACAGGTCCTGCTAGTAAATGAAATAATATGCAACACAACGAATTTGTCGAAATGATATTGCTAATGACTTCTATTTGTTGTAAGTATTTCTATTCCCTGAATCAGGTCAACGGCAAAACAGAATCTCCTTTGTGCTATTTGGTCTTATCTTGTTGAACTTTATTTCGTGAGAAAAATTGTTGGAAACAAAGTTTCCTCTCAATTTAATATTACGAATTTTATCATATTTTATGTTTAGACATTTTGTTTTGAGGGTTTTTTTTTTAAATTCAGTTGATTTTTTAAATTTTTATTTCTCTTTCATTCTCTTTCCATCTTTTAAGTAATAATTTTCTGTCATCAAATCATCGGAATTACAAATTCTATTTTATCTTTATAATTTTTCTTTTGTTTTCGTTTTACTTTTGCTTCTCCTATACTTATTTCTATTTTACTCTGTCTCTGTTCTTTAAATTAATATTTCAATCTTTTTAGGTTTACACACGCGCACGCGCATACACATATATATATATATATATATATATATATATATGTGTGTGTGTGTGTGTATACATGTGTGTATGTATATATATGTGTGTGTATATATATATGTGTGTGTGTGGGTGCATATATATGTGTATGTGTGTATATATATGTGTATATATATGTGTGTGTATATATGTGTATAATATACATATATATAACTATAGCTTGGGATAGTCACAGCTTCAGCTTTCACTGGAATCGTGCGCCAAATTGCAGTAGTATTAGGAGAGTGCTCGATATAAACAATAGAGCTATTATATAATATAATAAAATAAATATATAAAGGTATTGCATATCTATTTATTTGATGACAATAGAACAGTCACAACCTTAGGTTTCATACATGCAAAATCGCATGCATTCATCAGGTGACGTTGATTCGAATACAAGGAAAATCGAAAAAATCGAAAAATTCAAAAGGTTTTTACGGACATAAGATGTTTATGATTGGATGAAGTGATATGCGTATATATTTAGTGTATTTAGGGATGCGTATGTGTGTTTATGGACAGTTCAAAGGATGTGTATACAAATCGGTGGGTTCCACACACATTCACATTGTTTTACTAGTGTGCAGCGTCTGAACAATACTGAAGTGTGAGCGTTTGTATTCGCATGTATATGTGTGCGTGGGTGTGTGTATTTTGTTGGACGGATGTTGACATAGGAAAAATGGATACTGTCAACGGTTTGGGTGGGGATGTATGGGTGTGGGGCGATACAATCAACGATGTTAAATAATTCTAATATTAAGATTTCAAATATTATGTATACTGTGGGTGGGTTGGGGTATGGGTTGTGGAATTTGTTAAGCTGTATAACAATACAGACTTTATTGTCTGAACACGTGGAAATTGACATACATGACATAGATACAAAACAGATAGGGCGAAAGTCTTTTGGAAGTACAAGAGTTTATAAAGAATATGAGAGTCAGTTACTGATAAATGGGGAGGGGGTGTTGCCCCCCCCCAACACATAATGGACCGAGACACCACGCATCTAGTCCATCTTTTGTGGATGCTAGACCAAGAAAAAGTCAGAGAGAAATTCCCAGATAGTAGTGTCACCTATTGGCGAAACCCCGGCGCCAAAGGAAGTAATCCTTTTGGACACAAGTATGTCCCAGCAGGATCAGACAATCGCTACAAAAGCAACAGAGTTGGGACAATCGTATAGGTGCTAGGGCTTGACGTGACCAGCCGATTGATCAATGTCTGACCTCTGTGTGATGGTGTCATGCCTGGAAAAAGATTTTTCTATTTTTTTCTCTCTTTCTTTTTCCCCCTCTGTGAACGTTTCAGAAGTTTGGTCTTTGATTTTTGTCTGAATTGCGTAGTTCAATGCTTGAAGTACTAGTGACATGATTTTGGGATTTTCATATTTCTTCTCCCCCCCCACACACACACACCTTTTTAAATTTATCTAAAGATGTGTTCTTGCTCTCCGGTTTGGCTGACTTTTGTTATTGGTGATTAATTGTTCCCACACCCAAAAAATACTGTAAATACGTAAACAATTGAAATCTAATCACTGAAAAGAACTGAATTCATGACTTGAATACTTTGATTGGGAATTAAATATATCCGAATCCTACCCCCCCACACCAGTTAAGTCAGCGGGCGAAAACAAATGTTTAATTAAATCGTTCATTAGGGAAATTAGAGAATGTACAATAGAAAGGTTAACGGTAAACAAATCTCATTATAATGGAGATTCGGTGTCTGTAACCGAAACTATGTCACTGATTACGTCACAATACCCTCAGGAATTGCGTACGTTTATCAATGAGTATTTAATTTATGTTCGAAATCAGTAATACATAGAATAAATCTAATTTATTAACGATGTCCCAAAGAAAATCTGAGTTAGATTTGCCTCAAAACAGCTCATGTTATTAGTGCATTTAAAATCCTGCAATGTGTCTTACATATCGTTAAGAAATAAAGGTTTACATAATATATGTTGAGGTTGATTAGCATACTGGTTCTAACAAAACCGGGTTTAATGAATAATTACTTAATGTTATTGATCTCGAATATTATTGTTTTATTCTCCAAAAAATTAAAATCAATCCTATAAATGATTTTATATAAAAACCAATCAAAATATAATTGAAATAAGTGTGATCTTTTAAAATGCGTTGCTATTTAATTTTGTTAGTTTTTCTAACTTAATATATTTCATCTAATACTTACGCCTGGGGGAGGGTGTATACTCTTGCTAGTAAATCTAATGACAAATGGTGCATATTCTCGCTAGTAAATCTAATGACAAATGGTGCATATTCTGCTAGTAAATCTAATGACAAATGGTGCATATTCTCTAATGTGGTGCTAAATCTAATGACAAATGGTGCATATTCTCGCTAGTAAATCTAATGACAAATGGTGGCATATTCTGCTAGTAAATCTAATGACAAATGGTGCATATTCTTGCTAGTAAATTTAATGACAAATGGTGCATATTCTCGATAGTAAATCTAATGACAAATGGTGCATATTCTTGCTAATGACAATGGTGCATAAGTAAAATCTAATGACAAATGGTGCATATTTGCTAGTACTCTTGCTAGTAATCTAATGAAAATGGTTATATTCTTGCTAGTAAATCTAATGACAAATGGTGATATTCTCGCTAGTAATCTAATGACAAATGGTATATACTTGCTAGTAAATCTCTTGCTAGTAAATCTAATGACAAATGGTGCTATTCTGCTAGTAAATGACAAATGGTGCATATCTATGACAAATGGTGCATATTCTCGTAGTAAATCTAATGACAAATGGTGCATATTCTGCTAGTAAATCTAATGACAAATGGTGCATATTCTCGCTAGTAAATCTAATGACAAATGGTGCATATTCTCGCTAGTAAATCTAGCTAGTAAATCTAATGAAATGGTGCATATTCTCGCTAGTAATCTAATGACAAATGGTGCATATTCTCGCTAGTAAATCTAATGACAAATGGTGCATATTTCGGTAGTAAATCTAGCAAAAATGACATGGTGCATATTAAATCTATGACAAATGGTGCATATTCTTGCTAGTAATCTAATGACAAATGGTGCATATTCTTGCTAGTAAATCTAATGACAAATGGTGCATATTTTGCTAGTAAATCTAATGACAAATGGTGTATATCTTGCTAGTAAATCTAATGACAATGGTGCATATTCTTGCTAGTAAATCTAATGAAATGGTGCATATTCTGCTAGTAAAATCTAATGACAATGGTGCTATTTTGCTAGTAAATCTAATGACAATGGTGCATATTCTTGCTAGTAAATCTAATGACTCTTGCTAGTAAATGACAATGGTGATATTCTCGCTAGTAATCTAATGACAAATGGTATATACTCTTGCTAGTAATCTAATGACAAATGGTGCATATTCTGCTAGTAAATCTAATGAAATGTGTATATCTTGCTAGTAATCTAATGACAAATGGTGCATATTCTTGCTAGTAAATCTAATGACAAATGGTGGCTAATGGGCTAGCTAGTAAATCTAATGACAAATGGTGCATATTCTTGCTAGTAAATCTAATGACAAATGGTGCAATAATCTAATGTAGTAAATCTAATGACAAAGTATTCTTATGAAATAAGACAAACTCGTTCCCTAATCAGAATAATTAAAAAATTAAGTAGGGAATTATACGGGGGGGGATTGAAAAGTAACTCCTTACTTTAAACTATTTGTAATTCTATCATATGCCGTTACATTCTTTTTCAGTTCTTTAACGTATGTTCCTTAATATATGGCAATTAAATCTGTGTTGTTGTTGGTGGTGCTCCTCTACATTTTGCTATTTTTTTTCTCGAATAGCTGAATCACCATTTTCCTGGGAGATGGATGGGTAGAGGTGGTCCGAATAGGTGGCCAGCTAGAAGTCCTGATTTAACACCCTGTGACTTTTTTCTTTGAGGTTGGTTGAAGGATCAAGTCTACTCTACGAAACCAACGACTTTAGAAGAATTTAAAGGATGAATACGAGAATTTATTTCTGCCATTCCACAAGAGTTCCTGTGAAGATCAGTTGATGCGATTCCCGAGTAGCTTGAGAGACGAGAGGTGAATGCTGGTGCTCATATAGAATTTTAAATAAAACTCCATGTTATGTGTGTTCTCGTATTCATTTTTTAATGATTCAGAAATAAATTATAATATTTTTAAAATGGGGAAGGGAGTTACTTTACAATCATTCCTGTATATTTAAGTTTGGATATTTTTTGTAAAAATAATGGTTCAGAAATAAATTATAAGATTTTTTAAATTTACTTTACAATCACCCTGTATATTTAAGTTTGGATATTTTTTGTAAAAATAATGATTCAGAAATAAATTATAAGATTTTTTAAATTTACTTTACAATCACCCTGTATTTTAAGTTTGGATATTTTTTGTAAAATAATGATTCAGAAATAAATTATAAGATTTTTAAATTTACTTTACAATCACCCTGTATATTTAAGTTTGGATATTTTTTTGTAAAAATAATGATTCAGAAATAATTATAAGATTTTTTAAATTTACTTTACAATCACCCTGTATATTTAAGTTTGGATATTTTTTTGTAAAATAATGATTCAGAAATAAATTATGAGATTTTTTTTAAATGGGGAAGGGGGCTTACTTTACAATTACCTGTATATGAAAAGTATATGTGGGGTGTGGTGGAAATTGTTGAGAAAAATAATCTTCAAGTGGGATTTTAAAGAATCGATTTCGTTCTGGGAAATATGGGATTAGGGTTGGGTAATTGGGGGGGGGGTGCTCGTTTCTCTTTAACCCTAAATACGTGGTTCTCTTTTTTGTGGGTCGTTAAGCTAAAAAGAAGTTAAGGGAGGGAAAACATACAAAAGACAAGAGATACTTTTACGGTTTAAACTTTATTTCCAAGTTCACAAACTATTTCTTGGAGAGGAAATTTCTTCTTCTGTGCCAAAATGTCTCCGTCCAAAATGACAGAGGTTTCTTTTTGGGACCAGGAAGCCCTTTTCTCTGTGCGCATGCCCGGATGGTTCTTCTGTCTGAGACCTTCTGGGAGATTGTTATTTTTGTGTTTTTTTTTTTTTTATTTTTTATTTTATTAGTTTGTTTTTTTTGTTTTTGTTTTTTTTCTTTTCAATCTCCACAGAAACTTTTCTTATTTTATAATTTGTAAAGCAAGGCGTTTGTGTATTTGTTCAACGAGGTCACTTGAGTTTCACTTTGCGCTAATGCCTTTTGTAAATCAATCTAAATCTTCTTCCCCTAGCTATAGGTAAAAGTCGGGCATTTGTGTCAATTGATATGTGATGGTATGATTGGTTGGTTGGTTATTTGGTTGGTTGTTTACGGCATGTCAATCCTTGTTGGGTTATTTTATGCCGAAGACATTTTGTTTTATTCTAACGCCTCAGCCGTCAGAGCTGGTGATGTTATTGTATTCATGCACTAACAAAATAAAATAGACAGACGAGGATTATTCAGTAAATAAATACATTTTTCTCATAATTGTTTTCCATAAATGTAAACTCTGCATTGTTTGGAATTGATTTATAGCAAAAATTATTTTAATCTCGAAAAAATATTTGCTTTGAGGCTGTAGCGTTAGTTTGTATTCGCCTGGTGGAGTTGTCTGCCCCTTTTAGTTCTATGATGCCCACAAGGGGCACCATAGTATTTAAGCGCCGGTTTCAAACACTTTCGCTCTCTTTATAGTTTCAGCAACTACGAGCCACATGGGGTAGATTCTATCTAAACCCTCTCGTGGGGCTCCGCCCCCCTTACATTACTGTAAGTCCTCACAGCATGGACTATTCCTAGTCTCATGTCTGTGCCTTTTATTGTATATCTGTATCATTCATGAATATGTCTATCTTTATTTGTGTACCTCTTTTTATATGTACTCTTTATTATGAACGTTGTATCTACTGTTATCCATGTGCTGTGTTATTAAATGTTTGTCTATTAACCATTGTCGGAGTTATTTGTATCCAAAGTATGTTGAACTTTAAACCAACGTTACAAGGCGATTCAAAATGGCGACAAATCAAATAGCGTGCTCCAGGCTTGAATTAGTGAAATAAATCATTAATTAGTACTGAGCCTATTCTAGTAGTAACCCCCCTCCCTCAGCAGAGTTTAACAGGTCTGAATTCAGAGTTTTCTTTCTCCTAGACTGGTTGCCTAACCAAGATCGATGAGTCCATTTCCTATGACACTAACCATTACACTACGCACCTCCAACTAACAGCGATCTGTCATCATTTGTTTAGTGGCTGAGAAGTATAAACCATGTGAAATTTACAGAAAGATATGTGGTGTGTACGAAGTGTGTCAAAATATGGGGAGCCAACAGCCATCCACACCGATAGTAGTAGGGTTGGGGTACTTACTACTCATATAAACCCTCAATATAACCTGGCGCTTGGGTGTATAAGGAGTGTGCATAGTTATTGAATACTTTCATACAAATAACTCCGACGAAGGTTAATAGACAAACATTTAATATACACAGCACATGGATAACAGTTGGTACAACGTTCATAGTAAAGAGTACATATAAAAAGGGTACACAAATAAAGATAAGACACATTCATGAATGATACAGATATACATATATGAGTACAGACATGAGACTAGGAATAGTCCATGCTGTGAGGACTTACAGTAATGTAAGGGGGGCGGAGCCCCAACGAGAGGGTTTAGACAGAATCTACCCCATGTGGCTCGTAGTTGCTGAAACAGGAAAGAGAGTGAAAGGGTTTGAATCCGGCGCTTAAATACTATGGTGCCCTAGCGGGCACCCAGCAAACTAAAAGGGGCAGACAACTCACCAGGCGAATACAACTAACGCTACAGGTGCAAGCGCTGGGGCTTCTCATGAAGTGACTCACTACTACCTGAACCAGCAAGCTTTGGCATTTCAGTCGTCTCGGACTTTTTCCTGCAACTAGACCAACAGCCGGACTGCCAAGACTGTGCCCCATTTTTCTGCTTAAAATACCTCACGCACAAATTTCTCTCCTTTTAATGTTTGAACATGTTTCTATTTTTCTACATAATAGCCATTTCGGTCGATGCATTTTTGTAGGAACTGTATTAGTTTTTGTATGCCTATATCATACTAGCTCGCCGCCATGTCGCTAACATAGAGTAAGGTCATCGTCGTCTGCGATGAAATTCTATAAGCAGTGTCAAAATATGTTTACCTTTTTAAGATTCTGTAGTCAAAAGACGTAGGGTCCCAGGTTAATAAACCGTCCCCTTCTTGGGTTCGTTGTCCACAAAACAAAGTAACAGTATTTTATATTACGAACTGAATCTCGTGATTGGCCGAGACAAATGGGTAAGAATTTGCATATTCTATTCTCTATAAATTCCCTTTTTGCTTACATTTAGCGTTGAATAAATCACTTTCTTTTTCTGTCGACAGTACGCAAGTCTTTTAAGGTAAGACCTTTTTTTCTGGCACTCAAAAGCGTGAGGGCTAGTCGAAGCCTTTTGTTTTTGGCATAAGAAGAAACAAGTTTTAGTAGAATAAAAAAAATAACAACTTTTTACAAATGGGTTTGCCACTACGGGCCGGAGTCGAGAAAAAAAAAAGAAAAAAAAACAGTCCATAGAGTAAAAAGACACTGACTCTCCGGTAGAAAGAAAGTTCCTGGCACAGCCTAATAGAAATGTTTTGTTTACATCAGATGGACGATAATATTATTGACAACATACTCCACGAAGTATATTTTTTTTTAAATAATTCAGTTCATTTTTTTTATTGAGCCGAAAAATTGATCTTTTATTAAGTATTTACCAACATCCCACTATGTCAGTCGAACACAAAGATCATTATATTGGAGAACCATGCACAAACCAAAGTTCATGCGAGGTTAGTGTTTTAAAATTGCGTGAACCCCTTCGGTATTCCTCTTTTGAGGCGCCCTAAGGCACTGGACAATAATCAGCCCTGTCTTTTAGGAGAGGGCAGGTGCTGCTTGGGGGGGGGGGATAACCTTGGGATCACGCTGATACCAGTCCAGTGGTCGAGTAACTGAACACAGGGCCCGAGGAAGAGGTAAGTATCAATCTTTTATTAGTATGTTTGTCTTTATTTCAAGAATTTTAATATATATGTATTTTACCAACCCCTTTGCACGAGCAGAATGCGACACACGGTCAATTTCTTAAGCGGTTTGAATTCAGAGTTTTCCTTCTCTGGACTGGTTACCTAATGGTAAAGAACCCAGTCTGCCTTGCTATTTACCCATAGCTATAGGGAGAGTAGATGGATGTATATTTTTCCATTGGTATGAGCCACTATGTGAAATGCCAGCCTCGTCTAGAATTTGAACTCGGGTCGACGAGTCCATTTGACGACTCTAACCATTACACAAGAATTTAATATAAGCAAACGAAAATAACTATTCTTGTTACTTCTGCTTTAAAGATTTACTGGAAACATGAACATTTCCTCTATATTATGCAGCAAGTTTTATTGGAATAATTAATTTTAGCGCTTTCACACGTTACTTATGTATCAAAACATGAACCTTAAAACAGCTCTTTTATAAGAAGACTCTGAGGAATATAAGCTTTGTTTCGCTTTTTTCTTTCTTTCTTTCTTCTTTTCTTTTTTCTTTCTGTAATAATATATTATACTTAGAGGCTACATCTTATCACGTCCATAAAACAGATTTTGTTTGGGCGTAAGTTTCCATTAAACCCAGTTCTTTTTGGAGCTCTGTGTGTATACGAAAAGGAATATGTCTTTCTACTAAACGTGGTGAAAAGTCAATTTGGTCTCGGCTGTAATTATCCAATTCTATACCCTTCTTTCTTCTCTTCTCTATTTGGGACAGAAGATAGGAAAAATATTGTTAAATAACAGATTTTTTAGCTGTTTTGGTGAGACCAGCAAGCAGAGAAATGCTGTAGACGAATTATTATCAGACCCATTCTTAAAAAGAGGAAAAAGAGTAAGAAGAAATGCTAAAGAATTTTTTCTTCGTTTTCCTGTATCAATAAATCAACAAGTACTCGTTCATCTTCTTTATTAAATGGGAGATTATTGGTTCTGTCTGTCTGTAACCAAAATACGTCATAAATGACATCATGATTTGTTTAGTTATCTATGTTATATTTAAACAATTATAAAATAGTCATTATTTTAATTTAATTAGCATTTATTTATTACGTTGTTAGTAGCACAGGGATCTGTGGGTAAAGTTGAGGACTGATGGTAGGTGTGGCGCTCCACTCAGATGCTAGAATAATCTCTTGTCTAGCGCTAGTGAAAGGGATAGACTCCCTCGTTGTATGACTGATACGAATTAGGTAGCTGGGTTAGATTTTGCCATCCAAAATGCCATATAATTATGATTTAAAATCTGAAATATTGTATCTTTTCTAAGAAATAAAGATTTACAGTATATTGTGGGAATAATTTGCATAATGATGTTTAACACAACTGGGTTTAATAAATAATTTTTGCTGTTTACTGATTTCTAATACAATCATGTTATCTCAGATGTTTAAAAGCAATCTATATATATTCCTATATTACGAATAAATTAAAATACATTAAGATTAAGTAATATTTTTATAATCGTTCTTATTTAGTTTCGTAGTCTTTCTATCATGTAATATCTTATTAGGTGAAACTTAATACTTGTGCCCAGGGGGTGGTGTCATAACATTTTGCTTTGTCTTATTTTATGAGATTATGGTATCTGTTGTAGAAACTAGTCATTTTTAAATAAATCACAGAACAAGAGAAGCTTAAAGATGTGCTTTTTTAAAAATTTTTTTAGATGATTTGAAAGATTGGAAATTATTCATTAACGATAATTTTTATTGAGAAAATTATATATCAATACTCAAATGTTCTTAACTGTAACGATTTATTATTTGTCAGACCTGGTTTAAAAATGAGACCGTTCGAATGGTCAAGATGAAATGCAAAAAAGCAAATCTTGATTATCTGGTGTTTTTATCTGCTGGATGTCTTTATTTCGTATGTGTGTCGTCACCTCAAGTAGATAATGGAACTATTTTTTTTTATAATAAAGAAAGAAGGAAAGAAAAGGGATTTGCTACCGAAGAAATATAAGAAATAAAGAAGAAGAACGAAAGAAAGAATGAGGGAAAGGCTAGTGAGAGAGGTGAGCGTGTGGAAGCGATAATGCTATCTGTTTCAATTTGAACATATGAAAAGATGAAAATTAAATAAATAACTAAAAGAGTATGAGAGAGTTAAATAGATTATTATGATTTTTCATATTGAACTAATATTGCAATAGCTTTAAGTAACAATATGAAACGTTGTAGTTAATTTATATTATATACTGTGTTATATCACGGGCTGCTAGTATGTTCTATATTTCATTAATATTATTTATAAGTGTTGATAAGGTTATGTTTTATAATGTGAATTTTGGCCCTAAGAAGTTGGCCATAGAACACAGTTACAGTAGACTCTTTTCAAGGAATAATAGAGAATTCTTTCATGTCACGAGAATTGTCAGCATGCCTTCTTACTGACAGCTGCACCGGGAACTTTTTTTTTAACGGAGAGTTTCAATCATAAGGCTTTTTGACCCAGGCTTGTAGGAAACTCATGTTTAGCTGATTTGTAACCCTTTCTTTTGATTAAAAATGCTTACTGCGTACACTATACTTCATCTGTAATTTCAACATGGTTTTGCAGTTTTTAGACAAAAGATTTAATGCAGACTCTGTTAAGCTGGGAACTCTTTTTGATTGCGCTATTTTTTATAGCCTCCAACAATAATTTTATGAGATTAAATATTTTGCTATAATATTTAAACCATGCGAGTTACCATTTTATTTTTTAAATTATTAAAAATTTTTTTGCTTTTCAAAAAAAAACTGCTTCATATTTACCGTATTTTGAGGCATATAGGACGCATTTTTTCCAAAAGGTTGGTAAAAAATTGCTGCGCTTTATGTCGTAGGTGAAGTTTGAGACTCGTAGGCCTATGCAAATTTCTCCTATGATGCTTACCATACCAGTTAGTCAGTCTTTTTACTAGTAAACTCATACGTCTTATTTTTATTTGCTCGTCTTGTTATAATAAAGGTTACAGGAGCTTTGGTGGCGAAACAAAAAAAACAGGTTTGATTTCCAACAAATTGTGTTAACACGAATTTTATTATTATTATTTTTCTGTATTGAGATTGTCTTGTGTTCTTATTGTTACTGTACTGCCAATTGCCTTTTATAAACAGCTAATGTTTCTGCTTTGTGTATATGACTAGACTGTTTTCAACAATATTGGTTAAATAACTAAATTTTTTTCACTTGATCTGACCTGCTGAAATGGGGGTGCGTCTTTATATGGTGCGTTTATATGGTAATAGGTATTTTTGATACTGCAATGAGAATTATTATATAGGTGTAAACAAGATGACGTAATAGACATCTTTACCAAAGAAACAACCCTGATGAATTTACCAAAATGAGGGATTTCGATTTTCAATGATGAATTATATAGATTTTTATTTTAAAAATTTTATGATTTTTTTCTGGTACTTTAATTTTGCTTCCCCCTTATTTTTGGGGTCAACATTCCGTGGAGTTATTCGCTTGGATACTACATATAATACAAGACAAAGTGAAGGTGTGAATAGACAGGATTTTCAAGGAGCTATTTGGTAATGAAAACTAGTACCCGAATTTAAAAATTAATGTATATAACAACTAAAAAAATGGGGGGTGGATTTTTTTTTTATTGTTTGTATTGAATTAATTTTTTTTGATTATAGGAAAATTATATACCCATAGATATTTGTTTGTTAAAGGGTGCGGGAGAATTTTTTATTGAGTTTTCTCCCGTATTATAGATAACCATATTTAAGTAACTTGTAAATTTAAACATATTTGTTTTTAGCTAAAATATGAAATTTAAACTAAAATTCTGCGATTATATTTTATATATATATATGATATAGTATTTTTATTGCGTGATCTGCGAGGAGACGTACGTGGTTGGTAGTGGGGGATGGATCAAGAGCATTCGAAACTACCTGTACAGCGATTGGAGACCGACGGTACAAGGACAGCAGTAACTTTAAAGATTGTGCAAGGCAAATGAACACATGCACTTGGTCAAACATGGGATGCGGGCTGTGAGACGGCCGTGCGACATGGGATCTGTAAAAGGAACGAAAGTGAATTAGATTTATTTTATTGAAATTAGTTGATTGAAACGATCGAAACGTAAAGCAAAGATTTTATTTGATTATAAATACATCCAAATAAATTTTTATAAGCGAGAAGTAAAAGTTTTTTCTGTCAAGCGGCGGTTTTAGATATGGACTACTCCGGGTTCCAGGGATGGATTTCCGCTGCATGCGAACAATGTTGCTTCCAAGGAGTCCAGAGCGGGTTTTGAGGGAGGTAAAGAAGGGTGCTCACGACTCCTCTCCTTAAACGGGGGAACTGGGCGGACAGCGACGCGCTTTTTTAGTTTTGATGCCAGGGTCGTCGACATTGCCAGGTGAGTGAAGCTTATTGGTTATTGAGCAATCAAAGGGCAAGGTAATTGCAACCTCCGTTCCACCGGTTTAGTTAGTCTTGATACTAGCTAGATATAATAATTAGGGACGGCGGCGGGTATAGTGAGGCTTATACGTTGAGAATTTAGGGTGTCTGACATACTCGCGTAGAAGTAAGGTTCTATTTTCAAATGAACTCTCAGGCGAGAGGTTATTGGGCGTTTCGATTCAGTCGCTCGGTGTTGGTCTCCGGTTGAGATGTACGTGGTGATGATGTAACGGTGAATAGTGATCAGTCCGTATAGAG
>CM042153.1:71261542-71311542 GCA_023376005.1 Doryteuthis pealeii
AAAAGAGAAGAGATGCTACATATTAGGAGCCTTGATATTAGGGTTCGAAAAAGGATCAAGTTTTAGTATATAAAAATAAAGAAAAAAGTTAAAAAAAAAAAAAAAGTGATTGAAGGAAAGAAATGTTAAAAAAATTTTTGAAAGAATTTATTTGGAATGCATTCGTTTAAATTGTTTCTTGAATCCGTAGAGAATTTCTGGGGTCGAATTATTTTCAGGAAAATTACAAACACTGGCAGAGGAATGATTGGTTTGGCTAAAATTTCCAGTATGGCATAAATTTATGTACGATGAAATTAAAATATGAACGCAAGGAAATTAATCAGTGAATTATTTTATATTATAAAAGATGGGTGGAATAGTCAAAACAAGCTGAAAATAGAGTGAAGAACCACGAAGGGTCTATTAAGGCAGACACTATGACGCAACCTAGATTAGGCTGTATTCTCTCCAAGCTGCCAGGCAATTGACAAGCTTAGCATATTAATTTCCGAGCGTTTCTACGCTACATCTATCTCTAGGATATAAAAAAAAAAATTTTTTAAAAAGCCACAGACAAAGACGCCATAAGACTTAAGGGAGTACTTTTGAGCATTTGATATCATGCTCAACTTTATCCTGATCTATTAGTACAGATGATCATTCTAAAGAAGTTGGTTGGATTTATGGCATGTCAACCCATTAGGTTTATTTCAAGGTAAAGACATTTTTTTTTTCTTTGTGTGTATGGTTGTTATGTGTGTAGATATTTAGATTTTGCTTCATTATTGAGTAAGAGTGATAGTTTATTTTTGAGGATGTATATCAGTGTTTATGTGGGGTATTTTTTGTAGGTATCATGCTTGATAGGCTGGTTCTTTTCAGAAGTTCAATGGTTTTTTAGGATTTTTTTTTCTTAAATAGTTTGTTTCATTTTAACATTGTAGAACTTTAGTGAGCGAGTTTGCCTTCAATAAATGTTTGTATATTGTATTCCATGTGAACATTTAGGCTGGAGAAGTTCTTTTAGAATGAAGAGTGGGATTAATTTTTTTAAAAATTTTTAGGCCGGGTAAATAGTGGTTTTTTTTTCTTCTGGTATTACTAAGATCAGGTTTCTTTCTTTGAAAGTGGTTTGCAATTGGTTGAGTTTTGTTGTATGGTATTTTCTCTGTTTTTGCCATTTTTTGATCTAAAACAAAAAAAAAAACAAGCAAATAATGACACTGTATGGCAATCTTGGAGTTTTTTGGTGGTATGTTGAGTGCGGATTTAGCTAATGAATCTGCTTTGGAATGGCTAATGGAGTTTGTTAGGAGTTGAACGAATACAAGGGTTACCAGTTTTCTACTTTAATAGTTGTGAGAACAGGAAGGACACTGAATAATTAATTTTTTTCAGTTGTATGTTTGACACTGTTGAAAGTGCTGGATTATATTTGTAAATATGGAGGTTCTTTTGGAAGGAGTTTTTCAGGATTTTATAATGAAAACTACTCGCATGGTCCAGTTCTATTGCCGTCTTTGGAGCATCTATGAATGTGCAAATAGGATTTTTTTTCTGAATGTTGTAGGTTTGGTTTGTTTTATGGCATATTCCCCTCAATGGTTCATTTAACTGCTGATAAAGTTTTGAAATCCAAATTTATTTTTAAAGGGATAATTCCCTACCTCCAGAATGGAAACCTGACCAATCAGAGTCAAGTTAGTGTCAGTCCCAGGACATGAAAGACCCCTAAGCCACCACCCTTTGAGCACCCATATGAGTAAAAAGGGCTTGGTACCGTAAGGGCAATAGGGGTTTGGGGCAATCATATAGGTGCTACGGCTCGACATGGACAACCGTTGAATTGGAGGGCCTTCATCCACACCAGATTCCATCCTTAAGCATTCACATGTTGGACACCTGAATGTTGTAGAGTTTCTTTGATAGATTAAAACAGGCAAGTATTTTTTTAGGAGTTTGCTTGGTTTGTTTATATGGCATATCAACCTCAGTGGGTCATTTATGCGAAAAAGTTTGAAATAAACTTCATCTTAATGGAAAAATCAAATTTTGTTTGTAAATATGTTTTTCTATTTAACCCATCGATGGGACCCTAAACAGGTACTACCACTGCCGTGTCAAGAGTGGACGCAGGGAGCAATGGTGATGAGGGTGCTCCACATTTCCTCAAACCTTCAGAACTGGAACTCACGCATCAGATAGAGTTTATTGTATTCCCAGGATGTAGACGCCTCAGTGCCACCGCCTTCTAGCACCCATAGATAAGGATTGGGGTTGCCATAAAGGGCAATCAATATAGGTGCTAGGCTTGACGTGCGCGAGCCGATTGATCGGAGGGGGCCTCTCAACTGCCTGTCAGCTAAGTAAGGGGTCCTAAGAGGTGTTGGCAGGTTGCATGGACTGCTCACTCCCGACATCCATCCTTAAGCATTCAACAGTTGCCACACATGGCCAACAGGTGGCAGAGTGCATTCTAACGCCCCAGAGCCGTTAAGAAACCCTTATTTTCACTGCCTAAGGGCAATCAGTTGGAATCATATAGGGGATAGATGCTGTGACCAGCCAGATTGATCAGAGGAGGCCTCTCCACTGCCTTGTTACATTTTAACTCTTGAGATTTTATCAAAATATCCCAGAAATTTATATGGTTCATTTACAGTTGATTATTTTTACAGTATATTAACCTCAGTGGTCATTTAATGCAAGTTTTTTAAATAATTCATTCACGTCAATTCTGTTTCAACCTCATTTTGTTCTATTCGCCCCAATAGAAGGACCCTAAAAG
The DNA here is from genome assembly GCA_023376005.1 of Doryteuthis pealeii. Lineage (NCBI taxonomy): Eukaryota > Metazoa > Mollusca > Cephalopoda > Myopsida > Loliginidae > Doryteuthis > Doryteuthis pealeii. The sequence continues at coordinate 71,264,313 of CM042153.1, forward strand.
TACTAACTCTGGATAGGTAGACCTGAGAGTAATGGCAATAAAGGGGTATCCCCATTCCTCAGAGCTCAGAATTGGAAACTCAGCCATTAGATAGAGTTAACGTCATAACCCAGAACATTAAGACCCTCTCATTGCCTTTTAACAACATAATAGGTTGGGGTGCCGTAAAGACTGGACCCAGAGATGCAGAACATTTCTTTTAAAATTCTTTAAAAGTTGTAAGCAGGTTACAAAATTCAAATTCTACTCGTTCTTTGTATATTTAAGTGCTTTAGTCCTTAATATTACTAGAAAAGAGATTTATGGGATAGTTCAAAAAGAATTAACCTTCCAATGGCTAAGTAAGTAAATAAAATGGAGAGTGGCTTATTGTCCATATCAACTGACACAAAGGAGTCATTTTCCGGTAGCCCTAATACCAGGGGTAATTGTTTTTAACTGAGGTGTTAGTGCCACATCTGTCAGAAATCCCAGATTAGATTACAATAGATAGGTTGCCAAGGGGAAACAGATCACTTTAAATGACCTATAACACGGGGTGGGGTTATTTTTTTTTATATATCATATAAATTATAAGAAACATTCAAGTAACTTTCCCCAGGCAAGATTTTGCATATTAATACATTTGTATTTTAATCCACAAATTAGATGCTAAAATTTTAGCATAGCTTCATACAATGAAGTAGCCAATCGGAATCTCTTTCATTGTCCTGATTAATAACCAATCATGATCAGCGGTAGCATGAGTTATGAATCAACATGGCTCCTCCAAGCAAGAATGTAAACAAACAGGAAGGAAAAAGTGTTTTCTGTGCATGTTCTTCAAAAAGTGAAAGTTTAATCTTTCAGGAAGACACGACACGCTTTTTTAGAATATGTCTAAAAAAAAAAACAAAAAAAAAAAAAAAACTGATATAAGGTAATTTACGGATTCGAAGGAGCTTATTCTCGTAGTTGAAGGCAAATTATGGACAAGAAGGAACAACACAAAAGTAAATGCAGCTACTGTAATTACATAAAATGTTGCAATTTAATGGTATTTGCTACAGACTTCATCTGTGGAGGATTTCTTGTAGTACTGGAGATAACAGTTTTCTTTCTCGTTGGTGGGATGTAAGTTTAAAGAGCTTATCGTCTCGGTAGCTTGTTTTCCTTTGGTCGGTGTGCGTTTGTACGGCCTTTCTGAGTATGCTGGTGCGATGCCTTAGACGGAATCTGGTTGTAAGGTTCTTGTGATAATGACCCTGCTTTGGGGCTTGGTAATGAGAGATTGGTCTTGAGAGAACGTTAGTTTTACGTCTCTCCTCCAGTAACGGTTCTTCGTATAAGTAGCCCTGTTTTGGGTAAGTGATGATGAGCGTGTTGTTTTGACCAAACGTCTCTCTAGTAACAGATCCTTGATAGTACGTCCCCGGACGGGCCACAGAACTATGGCTTGGAGTTTCGTTCTCCGTGCCAATTATCCATTGGCGATTTATCCTATGGAGGGGAAGATAATTCACATAGAATTTCTGACAGAATGCTGCAAAGATTTCCAAGGTAAATATTAAGTTTTAATATGTTGTGATGTTATTGATACAACAAATCATTTCATTAAATTTACGTATGTTTACAAAAACACCTTACGTTCTGTTTATTTTTTTAATTACTCTAATGCATGCATATTGAATTTTTATGCTCAATGATAAAAATAATTCTTTGTAAAGTTATAACCAGAAATATGAGAATTTAAAGTTTGTTTACATTAGGCGGCCGGGTTTAGCTCAGTCGTATAGCGTTCAGCTAAACCACAAGTTCTAGTTCGATACGGTCCTCGCCAACTTCAGCGTATGAATAGCACAGGATCGTGTGTAAAAAAGTAAGGAGCTGATGGTAGGTGTGGCGCTCCACCTCATCGCTAAAACAATCTCCTTGTCTACGTGCTATTGAAAAGGGGATAGACCCTCGCTGACTGGCTGATACCAACTTTGGCCACCCCATCATTTTACTTACATTTCAATATGCCATAATTTTCTTTATGCTTTCTTTTTCTATTAGCTCAATTTTTAAAAACCGTTCTAAAATGACAATTGATTTTCATAAAATCTTTGACAAAATAAAGATTTATGTGTCTTTAAAGTCTTAAAATTCAAAAAATGGAAAAAAATTTTTTTAATAATTCTGTGACGCATTATCAATAGGCACCAATTTTCCCCTGTAAATCCCCCCGCCTCCATATTTAACACAATGAAACTTAAGGTTAATATCTTGAAATTTGTCTATTTCAAAAGAAACATTAAAACTGATATTTTTTTAAATTGTTAGTTTATATATGAAAATTATGAACAAAAAAACAATGTTTACATTTTGCACCATTAAATTAATTGAAATTTAATGTACCCAAAAACAATTTATATTATGACTACCAGCTTTTTTAAAATTCTAATAAAAAAAAAAAAAAAAAAAAAAATTAAAATGGTCCAATTTATGAATTTCCATAATTACTTCGCTTTTGATGAAAATATGTCTGAAATAGTTTTTCCTAAAATATATTAGAGGAAAATTTTTTTACAAGGTTTTTGCTGAATTAGTTCACATTCAAATTATTGAAAACAAGGGAATGAGACTTAAAAAGTTAAAGATCTATTTGTCAAGCAGATTAAAGAACACATGGAGTTGATGCTCATTCATAAAACAGGATATTTAAAACAAAAGTTAATAAAAAAAATTTCCTCAGCTGTGCACTCCTAAAATGAGGTCACTAGGTGACCTCGTCTATGTAAATGACATTCAAATGTCTGATCTTGTAGAAAAAAAAAAAAAAAAAAAAAACTTCATGAGGAAACAGATCCTCAGAAAATGATACTAACTTGCCATCACAACAGCAAACAAGTCATGCACTCTCAGATCCAAATCCTTTATCTAATTTGTACATGTCTAATTGTTAGTATTATCTGCGTCATTTGGACTATTGTCCATCTTTGTTATTTGTATAACGTTTCGGCTGATATGCCCTCAGGTATTTCTTGTTGAACTCAGGAACCTGTTTTTTCGTAGTCAGGAACCCCGTCGTAATCGGAAGTTTTAACCTAACCCTTTATTCAGTCCACGGGGGTATCCTGTTCTCATTCGCTAACCATAGCTGGGTTAGGAGTTGTGTTAATTATTTTTCTATAATAATAAAAAATAATTAACACAACTCCTACCCCAGCTATGGTTAGTGGAATGAGAACAGGATACCCCCGTAGACTGAATAAAGCGTTAGGTTCAAAGTTCCGTGATGGCTCCCGACTACGAAAAAAAAGAGTCCAAGAAGGTGCCTGAGTCCGACAAGTAATACCTGATGGCCAGAGGGCATATCGGCCGAAACGTTGTACAAACAACAATAAAGATGGGGACAATAGTCCGAATAACGCAGATAATACTAATCATCAAAGCTCATCTCAAACATTCAGAGAAATAATATCTAGTGGTGTTTTCGTTATGGCCACCAACAGCAGAACATCAAATTTGCAAGAGGCTGAAGAAGAAAAGAAGAAAAAAAAAGAGGGATATAACTGCATCTGTCCACAAAGCTTTTGTCCATTTCTCAAGATATTTCTGGCTTCTAATTGATTTACATTAACGCCTGTGACGGAGAACGAAAAAGAGCAAGACTGTCTTTGGTTTGGTTTGGTTTGGTTTACGGCATATCAACCTCAGTGGGTCATTTAATGCCGATTAAGTTTTAAAAAATCAATTCTTAATGGATAATACAATTTTTTTTATAAATACATTTTTCTATTTAACCCATAGATGGGACCCTAACAGGTACTACCACTCCGGGTCAGAGTGGACCAGGAAGCAATGGTGATGAAGGGGTGCTCCACATTCCCCAAACCTCTACAACAGGAACCTCACCATCAGATAGAGTTTAACGTCATTCCCAGGACATGTAGACCCGCAGCCACCGCCTTCTAGCACCCATATGATAAATAGGGGTTGGGGCTTGTCATAAGGGCAATAGGGTTGGGAAAATCATATAGGTGCTAGGGCTTGACGTGACCAGCCGATTGAAGACTGCCTGCTGGGATCGAACATACGTCCTCCCGCATGCAAAAACAAATGCAATTTAGGCACTGGATGGACATAAGGTGCAGTTCAGGTGCCCGGATGTTGGCGCCTACACACTCGTCCAGCCGAATGCACGCGAATTGTGCGTTGCACGGACGCGAGGTTCAACTGATGTGCCCGGATGTTTGAGCAATATGCCGATAAATAACCAAAGCGAGCAGGGTGACAAGCAGAGAATCTTATGTGAGATGGCAGTCAAAATATTTTGATGACTGCGACGGATTTTCAGCTGCTGGTCGAAGACTGTTGACCAAAAGAAAGTTTGGCCTGCGAGAAGACAATGAACTCACTTCTTTTTGGTCCCCCCCCTCAGCAGGAACTTGTCGAAGCAAATATCTATCCCCCCCACACTTCTATAATGCCAAAACATTTATCACTTGCTATGGCTGTATGCCATCTGTCTGGATCTGCACAATTGATTGGGTTTTGGACATAGTACTGTATTATGATTTAGACGCACAAGGTGAACTTGAGATGAATCGTGGAGAAAATTCTCTTCTATCCACTATCCAGCCAACAACTTTGGTGTGGGACAATAATGATTTTGGCAAAGAGACTTTATCTGGATATGGCACAACCCACAATACAAACAGTATAATAATCCAAAACAATGTCCTACATCAATTAAACTTGTTCCTCTAACATTGCAGGTACATCTATGAAGAGAACAAGAAAAAGAACGTTGGAACCAACAGAAATAAATCTGACTACATACACTAGAGGAAGGAAGGAAGGATGGCCCAGTGCCATTTGTTGAACATGTTTCACTTCTTCACTCGGATCATATACTTTCACTACAAGATGGTTATGCCACTTCATTACAATCATTGTCATAAAAAAAAAAAAATAAAATAAAAAAAACATTTGATCTTTTTTTTATTATTATTATTAAGATCGTTTTCTTTATCTTCAATAAATTACCATAAATGAGGGTTTCATTTTTCTCAAAATTATTTAGAACCTGTGTTTTTATATATGATTGGTTGGATTTTATCTTGAAAACGTTTTTTATTCTTGATGTGTAACTCAATTTATTTTAAACTCATTTTTTTTCTTTAAACACATTTGAAAAAAAATAAACTCAAAGTTTTTCTATTTAACCCATAGATGGGACCCTAACAGGTACTACCACCTCGGCTCAGAGTGAACCTGGCAACAATGGTGATGAAGGGCACTCTACATTCCACAGAATTAGAACTTCATTTGATAGAGTGTAACATAATACCCAGGTCATTAAGATCCTTAATCTCCGCCTTCTAATCCCATGATAAAAAGGGATTGGGGTTTGCTATAAGGGCAATAGAATCGGGACAATCATTGGTGCTAGGGTTTGACGTGACCAGGCAATTGATCCCAACCACCTCCTATGTAGCCTAAGTAAGGCCAAAGTGCCATGTCATGAACTGCCCAGCCATCAGGGTTCCATCCTTAATCATCACGGGTTGACGCCAACGGGTAGCCGGGTTCTTATTAGATTGAGGAATGTAAACAATCATTGACGGATAGGACGCCATCAGGTTGGGTTTGTGAGCAGATTGTCACATGTCTGCAAACTTACTGGGAAAGAAGTCCCCCCCAAAAAAAAAAACAAAAAAAAACGAGATTCTCTCACTGCAGACGGCTACAAAAACAAAAACTTTTTTTTAAATGATAAAAAAATAGGGTTGGGAAAATCATATACATTCTTAATGGGTACTCATCCTTTTTTTTTTTTTAAAGCTCACAAGTAAGTTAGACTAGTCTAAGTTAATCAGTAAGTTAATAAAAAGGTCAAAGCTAGTCTATGTCTCATTGTTAGTATCCATGATTTTTCATTTGCTTCCTGTCTTATTAAAAAAGCCACTGGAATGGCCTATTGTCGGTATCAGCTGAGCAGCAAGGATTGGTTTGGTTTGTTTTACGGCATATCAACCTCGGTGGGTCATTTAATGCTGACAAAGTTGTGAAATAAACTCATAATACAATTTTGTTTATCAACTCATGTTTTTCTATTTGACCCATGGGACCCTAACAGGTACTACCACTCCGGGTCAGAGTGGACCAGGGAGCAATGGTGATGAAAACTCATTTTTTAAATTTTTAAATTTAATTTTCAGATTTTAAAACTCATTTTTGTTTATTTAACCCATAGATGGGACCATAACACGTACTACCACTCCGGGTGTGAATAGACCCGGGAGTAATGGTGGTGAAGAAATACTCCACATTCTCAGGACTCCAGAATTGGAACTTCAGCATCAGAGAATTTAACGTCATACCCAAAGCCTGTGACCACCTTCTAGTACATATTAGATAAGGGTTGGGTCAATCATATAGGTGCTAAGTTGGCTGGTTTGATTTTACGGCATGTCAACCCATTGGGTCATTTTATGCCAAAAAAGTGTTTTTATTTTTTCTCAGTATTTTCTAACTAACCCATAGATGGGACCCTAACAGGTACCATCACTCCGGGTCACAGTGGACTATGTCCTAGGGCTCGACATGACTATCCGATTGATAGAAGGGTGTAAAGACCAAATTGTAGTTTTGCTCAGCCACCAGAGTTCCACCCTTAAGCATCACGGGCCATCACCCACGGCTAACAGGAGGTCTCATTCGGGAGGGGTGTAGTCGGTGTATTCTAAAGCCCCAGCCGACAGGGCTGGGCAATAAGGTTGAGAATCATAGGTGACCAGCCGATTCCTCTCCTGGTATCGATGGGACTACCAAAAGGGTTGATAAATGTCTTGGACTCTGAATACAGGAGGAGATGAACGTGGGGGTCAATAACTGAATTTAAGAAAAAAGATTGACTGAGTGACATAACATTGTCCGAAAATTGTTAGCCATCCACTAGTTTTGGTTTGTTTTACGGCATATCAACCTCAGTGGGTCATTTAATGCCAAGAAAGTTTTGAAATAAATCAATTCTTAAATGGATAATAAAATTTTGTTTATAAACTCGTGTTTTTCTATTTAACCCATAGATGGGACCCTAACAGGTACTACCACTCCGGGTCAGAATGGACCAGGGAGCAATGGTGATGAAGGGGTACTCCACATTCCCCAAACCTCCAAAACTGGAACCTTACCATCAGATAGAGTTTAATGTCATTCCCAGGACATGTAGACCCGCAGCCACCACCTAGCACCCATATGATAAAAAAGGGGTTGGGGCTTGCCATAAGGTCAATAGGGTTGGGAAGATCATATAGGTGCTAGGGTCCACTAGTTTGAACTGAATTTATAAATAAAGTTATGTGTTAGAAGTGCGGGGGCGAAATCACAAATTAAGACAGTGTCCTTCTCCCTAACGGTCAGTCTAGTACTTAAAAGTAATTCACAAAGGTCAAGTTTGAAACCGAAGATTTTACAGATTAGAATGGGAAAATTACTTTGATTTGTTTTACGGCATATCAACCTCGGTAGTTCATTTAATACCGACAAAGTATTGAAGTTCATTCTTAAGGGATACTTTTTTTTATAAACATTTTCCTATTTAAACTCGACAGGACCTTAACTGGTACTACCACTTCGGATCAGAGCGGACCTGGGAACAATGGTGATGAAGGGATGCTCCACATTTCCCAAACTATAGAACCAGAGAGTTTAACGTCATTCCCAGTACATGAAGACGTATTCTAACGTCCCAGCCGACAGTGTGTAGAATGGGAAGAGTCAATTTGAAAATGAAGTTCAATCGAACTAAAAAGCAAATTTATTCAAATCCATCGACTCAGAATGATAAATGGATTTTCTCTGGTTAATAAAAAGTTCGCTTGGTTTAAGTAAAAGTTATTTTCTGACATTTAAATATATGCCATCTACCGTTCTGTTTCGTCAACTATTGTTAGAGGAAAGTTTTTTTTACAGAGGTGCAGTGGGCGTATTATACAGCACCAGCCGACAGAACTAAGATTTGGTTTGGTTTACGGCATATCAACCTCAGTGGGTCATTTAATGCCGATAAAGTTTTGAAATAAATCAATTCTTAAATGGATAATAAATTTTTTTTATAAATACATTTTTCTATTTAACCCATAGATGGGACCCTAACAGGTACTACCACTCCGGGTCAGAGTGGACCGGGGAGCAATGGTGATGAATGGGGTGCTCCACACAGAACTAAGAGATGTCAGAATTACCGAAGTAAAGAAATGCTCATGTGTGCCTTTTGCAGTCTCCCAGGGAATTCTTCATAATTCTATAACGCCTAAAAGTGAAACGTTAAATTAAAAAAAAAAAAAAAAAAAAAAAAAAAAGATAAAAAGAATCAAATCACGTGACATGATTACGTGCCAAACCCATTAAGGGGTATTTTATCCCTAAACGTTAAGGAATGGTGTTCAAAATAAACTTCATATTTTGTGTAGTTTTTCTGTACATAATCCTTAGTATATGTATTTATCCAATCCCTTTGTACAAACATGATGCAACACAAGGTCAAGTTTAATAGGTTTGGTTTGGTTGGTTTTTACGGCATGTCAACCCCTTGGGTTATTTTATGCCGAATACTTCTATGGGTAATTAGGAATTCAAAAATGTAAAGGGGGTTTATTTGCTGTAATCAAGTTTTCTGTTGAGAAAACTAACATCAAGAGATTGGTTTGGTTTCATTTGTTTCGTGGCATATCAACCTGAGTGGGTCATTTAATGCCGACCAGGTTGAGAAATAAATTCATTCTTAATGCATAATACAGTTTTGTTTATAAACTCATGTTTTTCTATTCAACCCATAGATGGGGCCCTAACAGGTACTACCACTCTGGGCCAGAGTGGACCAGGGAGCAATGGTGATGAAGAGGTGCTCCACATTCCCCAAACCTCCAAAACTGGAACCTCACCATCAGATAGAGTTTAGCGTCAGTCCAAGGACATGAAGACCCTCAGCCACCGTCTTCTAGCACCTATATGATAAGGGTTATGGCTTTCGATAAGGGCAATAGGGTTGGGGCAATCGTATAGGTGCTAGGGCTTGACGTGACCAGCCGATTATCGGAGGGGGCCTCTCCGACCGCCCGTCTAGCTCAAGATAGGACCAAAGTGGAGTATTACATGTCATGGACTGAACTTAAGCATCACGGGTCGCCATCCACGGCCAACAGGTGGCCCCATTGGGGGAGTCTTACCCCTCTGCAGAGGTGCAGTCGGTGCATTCTAATGCCCCAGTCGTCAGGGCGGCCTTAGTATTTACCCAACCCCTTTGTATGAAGAAGTTGCAACACGAGGTCAATTTTTATTTTTAACGGAGTTTAACAGGCTTGAAACCAGTTTTCCTTCTAGACCAGTTACCATACCAATGTTTTCAAGCTTTAAAAGCATTTTAATACTCATTTCTTAATCTATTTAACCCATAGATAGGGGTGCCATAAGGGCAATACGGTCGGGACAATCAGAGGGACTAGGGTTCGCAGTGACCAGTTGATTCCCCAGACTTACAGAACTGGAACTTCACTATCAGATAGAGTTTAACGTCATACCCAGGACATGAAGACCCTTAGCCACTGCCTTCTAGCACCTGTATGATAAAGATTGGGCCTGCCATAAGGGCAATAGGGTTGATTTGGTTTGTTTTACGGCATATCAACCTCAACCTCAGTGGGTCATTTAATGCCGATAGAGTTTTGAAATAAATCAATTCTTAATGGATAATATAATTTTTTTATAAATACATTTTTCTATTTAACCCATAGATGGGACACTAACAGGTACTACCACTCCGGATCAGAGTGGACCAGGGAGCAATGGTGATGAATGGGGTGCTCCACATTCCCCAAACCTCCAAAACTGGAAACTCACCATCAGATAGAGTTTAACGTCATTCCCAGGACAGGTAGACCTGCAGCCACCGCCTTCTAGCATCCATATGATAAAAAGGGCTGGGACTTGCCATAAGGGAACAATAGGGTTGAGACAATCACAGGTAGAACGGTTTGACGTAACCAGCCTATTGATCTTCGACCACCCGTCTAGCCAAAGTAAGGGCTAAAGTGGGCTGCTGCATGTCATGGACTGCTCATCAAGAGTTAATAACAGATACTAAAAAGGCAAACATCTTTAAAGAACACGATCGATCCAGGAAAATATTCGTGACCATTAGCAATTACTGAATGGGATTATGGATATTAATGTTTTCAGGCAGTTCGAATTCTGGATGAGGCTGCTTGTATTTGCTTAATTCTAAAACTGTTTGGAAAGGTATGAAGGAATTGGGTGGAAAGCAATGAAGATATTTGTAGTGATACGAGAGGCGTATTTTTGGTTTGGTTTGTTTTACGGCATATCAACCTCAGTGAGTCATTTAATGCTGATAAAGTTTTGAAATAAATCAATTCTTAAATGGATAATACGATTTTTTTATAAATACATTTTTCTATTTAACCCATTGATGGGACCCTAACAGGTACTACCACTCCGGGTCAGAGTGGACCAGGGAGCAATGGTGATGAATGGGGTGCTCCACATTCCCCAAACCTCCAAAACTGGAACCTCACCACCAGATAGAGTTTAACGTCATTCCCAGGACAGGTAGACCCGCAGCCACCGTCTTCTAGCACCCATATGATAAAAAGGGGTTGGAGCTTGCCATAAGGGCGATAGGGTTGGGAAAATCATATAGGTGCTGCTAGGGCTTGACGTGACCAGTCGATTGATCGGAGGGAGCCTCTCTGACCGCCCGTCTAGCCCAAGATAGGGCCAAAGTGGAGTATTGCACGTCATGAACTGCTCATCCACCTGGGCTCTATCCTTAAGCATCACGGGTCGCCACCCACGGCCAACAGGTGGCCCTATTGGGGGAGTCTTACCCCTCTGCAGAGGTGCATTCGAACGCCCCAGTCGACAGGGTGGTATCAGACAGTTTAATTTCATTCCCAGGACACGAAGGCCCTCGGCTATCGCCTTCTAGCACCCATATGATAAAAAGGGTTGGGGCTTGCCATGAGGGCAATAGGGTTGGGGCAATCATATAAGTGATAGGGCTTGACGTGACCAGCCGATTGAAGAAGTAATGGTGTTGAAATTAATATTCATTTGAATAGAAATGTAAACTCACTGAAATTGAAAGATGAGAAAGGAAATGTCAAAGAAAAATAAAGTCTAAATATAAAACCGAATTCTTTACCATTAGTTTGGTTGATTGGATCTAACGGCATACCAACCCTTGTTGGGTTATTTTATGCCGAAGGCGTTTTATTTTATCCATTCTATAATTTGATTCTTATTCAATTTTTTTTTCTCCAAAGTTCCAGATTTGGAACTTCACCATTCGATGCCGTATATATATTTATAAACCCCTCCGCACGAGCAGGATGCGACACAAGGTCAATTACTTAAGCGGAGTTCAGCAGGTTTGAATTCAGAGATTTCCTTCTAGACCGGTTGCCTAACCAAGGTTAAAGAGCCCAGTCTGCCCTACTATTTACCCATAGTTGGAGGGAGAGTAGGATTCATACCTTTCCCAATGATATTAGCGCTAAATAAAATGCAATTACCACGTCCAGGATTTGAACTCGGGGCGACGATGCAGTATAACGTCATATATAGGACACTGAAAACCTCAGTCATTGCCTTCGCTCACATAAGATTTGGGAACTTTCCACAAGAACAATAGAGTCAGGACAATCATATAGGTGATGGAGCTTTATGTGACCAGTCGATTGAGCGGAGGGGGGGGGCCTCTCCGACCGACCGTCTAGCCTAAGGGACATAGTGGTGTGTTGCAAGTCACGGACTGCTCAGCCGCTAGGTAGCTTCATTGGGGAGGGAATTTTATCTTTCTGCAGAGGTGTAGTCAGCGTATTCTCCAGCCCCAGGGCTTAAAACGGAATTCAGATTTTTTAATATGAATCAGCTTTTATCAAACCTTTAGAATGACAGTAAGTAAGTAAAGTCGTCGGGGGTGGCTTAATGTCGGTATCAGTCAGACAACGAGGGAGTATATCCCCTTTTCATTAGCGCTAGATCAAGGAAATTGTTTTTTAGCGTCTGTTGTGGAGCACCACACTTACCATCAGCTCTTCACTTTACCGCACAGATTCCTGCGCTACTCGTACATGGAGTTAGCGAGGGCCGGTATCGAACTAGGAACCTTGTGGCTCCCAGGCGGACGCTCTACCGACTGAGCTAAGGGAAGATAATATGCATGACAAACGAAATTAACCGCAACAAGAGAAAACAGATTTATATTCTGTTGTGCAGTGCAGCCGACTATTACTCACTTGTCAAGGCCATTGTAACTTGCTTCGGTTTGTATAATGGCATATCAACTCTTATGGGTTATTTAATGTTGAAATATGCTACTTTGATATTTTGGTTCGGTTTGTTTTACGACATATCAACCTCAGTGGGCCATTTAATGCCGATATTTTAAATAAAGTCATTCTTAATTAGATAATTTTTATAAATACATTTTTCTATTTAACCCATAGATGAGAGCCTAACAGGTACTACCACTCCGGATCAGAGTGGATCAGGTGATGAAGGGATGCTTCACATTCTCCAGAAATGGAACCTCAGAGTTTAACATCATTCTTAGGACAATAAGAGGACTTTCTTCGATGGCGAACAGTCAAATTTTGAACTTTGGGATTTAATGACTTCAACTACACAAGATACTCTACGCACCACCTGGTAAAAAGTGAAGACCCATATTTTGTAAAAAAAAAAAAAAAAAAAAAAAAAAAAAAAAAAAAAGCGACAATATATGCTGAATTGATCCAATGTCTAGACGACCGAAGTCTTTCGTTGGTAATGCAAGAGGCCAAGGATGATGGTCGCAGGTCCCATTTCTTGTCCAAAGGAAAACCCCGAATTGTCGGATTGTATAATGAATTAAGTAATTTGAATAGAACTAACTATGAATCCATGACGGATTATATAATAAGGACTGAAAACATTGCAAATTCACTCAGAGAGGCTGGTGAAGTTATTAGTGATGGTTTATTAATCGCCATGGTGTTGAAAGGTTTGCCTCCAAATTTTAAACCTTTTACCACTGATAACTCAAAAAGATAAAACTTTGACATTCATGGAATTTAAAGTTAGACTACGCAGTTATGAAGAAACAGAAGCTATGTACTCGAACCATAGGACCTTACAAATGAAAACCCAATTTAAAAGGGGTAAAACCTGGAATCCACACTATGATTGTAAATCAACAAATTATAGCAATTATTATAATTATGGCAGACCTTACAAACCTTCCTTGCCAAAAAGAACAAATATGTTATATTTGCAGAAAAAAAAAGGGTCATAAATCCTATAATGGTAAAAATAAAAAAGGATTTGTCAAAAAGATTACGACATATATAAGAATAAAATAAAAACTTTTTCTGTGGCATATGACACTATCAAATAAGAATGCTTATTTGATCGTTGATTGTGGAGCAACCCAACACGTGATTAACGTGTAAATTTAAAAACTGGGACCATTGGCAAAAAAAAATCATTTTGTCATGTAAGTAGATGGAAGCAAATCCAATGGTTTAATTTTTTAAAAAAAGAGGAGACGCTTGTATATATTTAAAAGACAATATGGGGCATATTTCCAAATGCATTTTAAAAGATGCTTTGTATTTTCCCAGTTTTAAACAGAATATTTTTTCAGTCCGGGCCGCCACAGCTCTTGGTACCCATATAAGTTTTGGACGAAAAAATTCCAAATTAATTTATCCAAATGGCACGATATTTGACAGAACAAATGGGTTATATTATCTGGATAATATTGGTTCTACGGTGAATGCAAGCCAGGGCAACGAAAATGTTGCTCGAGTGTTCTGACCTGACAGGCCGAATTGAACCCCCACCCCTAGCGCGGGGGGGGGTTAAAGGTATGTACATAATTGCATTGACGGTTGTACATTTTGATCCATAGATTAATCTAAAAATATAAATACTAGCTTACATTGCCCCCATAGTGTTTTTAAGGTCTTTAAAGAAGACAGGGCGGGGGCGTTAGGGTTGGGGCCACTTTGATATGCGATAAAAGTGTGATGAAATTGATTTTGTATACGATCCACAAGGGTTTGGTTTAGTTTGTTTTTAAATCTTTTTTAAACACATTTTCTATTTAACCCATAGATAGGACCCTAACAGGTTCTACCACTTCGGGTTATAGTAGACCAGGGATAAAAACCTCCAAAACTGGAACTTCACCATCAGATAGTTTAATGTCATTCCCAGGACATAAAGACCCTCGGCCACCGCCTCCATATGATAAAGAGGGTTGGGGCAATCATAGGTGCTAGGGCTTGACGTGACCAGCTGATTGATCAGCCACCCGTGTTCTATAGTGTCGCCACTCACGACCTACAGGTGGCTCCATTGGGGAAGTCTTACCCCTCTGCACCTGTGCAGTCGGTGTATTCTAACTCCCTAGACGACATTTTTCTATTTAACCCATAGATGGGACCCTAACAGGTACTACCACTCCGGATCAGAGTGGACCAGAGAGCAATGGTGATGAAGGGGTGCTCGCCGATTGGGCAGATGAAATGACCGAAAGCCTGTATCAAGGTCATGTGACTAATGCCCAAATCCTTGAATAGTTGGTAAGAGATTCTAAAAAGGCAAACATCTCTAAAGAACACGCTCGATGTAGGAAAATGTTCCTGTCCATTGGCAATCACTGGATGGGATTATGGATATTAGTGTTTTCAGGCAGTTCGAATTCTGGCTGAGGCTGCTTGTATTTGCTTAATTCTAAAACTTTGGAAAGGTATGAAAGAATTGGGTGGAAAGCAATGGAGATATTTGTAGCGATACGAGAGGCGTATTTTTCCTGTTAAAAACGAACACTTTTTTGTTGGCTTTTTCTCAATAATGTCAAGTGGAATACATTTCAAAATGAATTTTATTTAGAGAGTGTTCGTTGGTTCTTTAAAAGTTAAACAAGACGAGAAGAGAGAAAAAAAAATATTTGAAAATATTTTTTTTAAGGGCGTAAATGTAGCGACCCGTCAGCCCAAAGATAAATAGAATTAACCGACACATCAAGCGAAACTTACTCACGAATAATTAGGTTGGTTGGATTTTACGGCATGTTTACCCTTGTTGGGTTATTTTATGCCGAAGACATTTTGTTCTAGTCTTACATGATTAGTATTCAATTTAAGACCTTAAAACTTTCGATTTGACCCTTGATGGGACCATGAATATCACTCCGGGTCAGTGGACCTGAGCATAATTGTGATGAAGAGGCGTTTCACATTCCCTAGAGCTCCAGAATTGGAACTTCATTAGATGCAGTTTAACGTCATACCCAGGACATGAAAACCCTCATCCACCGCCTTCTCGCACATATGAAAAAGACTGGGTGTTGCAATCAGGTTGGGACAATCATATAGGTGTCAGAGATTGATGTGATCAGCCAATTGAAGTAATGGTGTTGAAATTACTTATTTGAATAGAATTTTAGGTTCACTGAAATAAGTTTGGTTTGGTTTGTTTTACGGCATATCAACCTCAGTGGGTCATTTAATGCCGATAAAGTTTTGAAAAATCAATTCTTAAATGGATAATACAATTTTTTTTTTTAAATTGATTTTTCTATTTAACCCATAGATGGTACCCTAACAGGTACTACCACTCCGGGTCAGAGTGGACCAAGGAGCAATGGTGATGAAGGGGTGCTCCACATTCCCCAAACCATCAGAGAGTTTAACGTCATTCCCAGGACATGTAGACCTTCAGTCACCGCCTTCTAGCACCCATATGATAAAAGGGGGTTGGGACTTTCCATAAGGGCAATAGGGTTGGGAAAATCATATAGGAACTAGGGCTTGAGGTGACCAGTTTAGGTTTTGGAAACTGAAGTGACCGGCAGGGGGAACAGCCAGCTATATCCGATGAGTCAGCCTTTCTTCGTTTAAAAACAACGGGTGGCGTGCGGCATATGCAGTCCGCATCTAATCCGACGCGAACTGATTTGATTATCTACGGATGAATGGAGGACCATTCAATTACTAGGAGTATATTTCATTAATTTGGTTTGTTTTACGGCATATCATCCTCGGTGGGTCATTTAATGCCGAAAAAGAATGAAATAAATTCATTCTTAATGGATACTCAATTTTTTTTATAAACAGTTTTCTATTGAATCCATATATCTGACCCTAACAGGTACTACCACTTCGGGTCAGAGTGGACCTGGGAGAAATCATGATAAGGGGTCCTCTACATTCCCCAGACCTCCAAAACCTCACCAAATAGTTTAACGTTATTCCCATGTGGCCTCATTAATAACCCGGCCTTCGGGGCGAGGTCAGGTGGCTTCAGCCACTGGACTATTAATGTAAATTAACGGCGTGATCCAAGGGGACCATCCCCTAGGCAACATCTGACTCCTTGATTTAAGAGGGCAAGTCTGTGTTTATCATACAGTGCCTGAGGCGCCCCCTCAGTGGAATGCCGACGGGATCTACGTATTTTTTGCACCTGCCATCCCATGAGCTTCGGTTAGTGGGCAGTCCCACGATTAAAAGACATCCCCGCATACATGGGATGCGAGGTAAATACCCATTGGGGGAGGCTGGAATTGAAGTCAGTTGAGCACGATGGAACACCCGCGCCATGGAATAAGAATTCCCGAAACGAACCAGAAATCTTGTGACCAAATCCACAAATTGCGGAAACCATGGAAGGATGACAGATTGATTAGTATTAACCCTCAAGTATCGACTCAAATATCCTAAGTAAAAACGAAAATTCTTTAGAAAAAAAAAAAGTGATAATAGCGATCTAGATATATTTATCGAAAAACTCAGTTTGACATTCTGTCAAAAACTCGTCCAATTTTAACAAGACAAACTAGATGTAGGGAACTTAACATTTTTTAGGAATTTTGATGCATGTACCCGACTCATTGTGAGAATATAAAGATAGATATATGTATCGAAAGACTCTGAAAAATAAGTTTTATGAGAGGAAGAGACACTATAATCTCTCAGATAAAAACAAATATACGCTTTAAAAACTTAAAGGCAAATGACGGCATAATCGTAATAAAAGCCGACAAAGAAAGCGAAATAATCATGTTAAAAATATTTTAAATAAAATATCCAGGAAATAATTTTTATTCATGTCTTCTGAGATTAAACTTTTATTCTGGATATTTCAGTTTTGCGTCTTCCATCCGTAAATGGCCTTGTTGTACGGAAATCACATTTTACCAATATTCTACTAGATGAGACTGTGCTGTTGTACCGTAGCCATTTGGCCCTCCCTTTCCCTGAAAATATCTACATTGAATTAATGGAATTGGCCACTAAGTGTCTTTTAGTTTCAGTAATACGATATATAGGCAGATTGATGGGATCTCGATGGGCAGCCTCCTTGGCACCTTAATTGCCAATGTTTTTGTGGGTTTCTGGAAAATAAATTTAATGAGCTTCCTAAAGCTTGTTTTTATACACGTTACGTGGATGATACTTTCGCTTGCTTTAGCTCACGTAACGAAGCTCTAAAAATTTTTATTTGTTTGTTTGTTTTTCCTATAGAAGAGGAGAATGATTAAAGTTTACCCTTCCTGGACGTTCTAGTTGAAAAGCTGTCCTCGTCATTTATGACGAGTATTTATCGAAAGCCAACATTAACTGGACTTTACTCGATTTAGGAGCAAATGAGTCCCAACTCAAGAAAAATGAACCTTATTAACTGCTTGACTTACAGAGCACTTATGATTTGCTCTGATAGCAAGATTGAAGATGAACTTAAGCAAATTATCAACATCTTCGCTAATAATGGGTACCAGGCCGATTTAATAAAGGATGTGATTAATCAAACTATATCCAAATTCAAAAGCAACAAAGAATTTGTACCATCAAAATGCCCTGTGTATGTGATGTTGCCTTGGATAGAACCTGTTGGTCAAACGTTGGCTAATAAGATCATATAGTCTGTAATGCGTTGCTTTAATGCAGTGAAGATCAGAAAAATCTTCAGATCTGCATTTTGCACAGCCCAAAAAATTTTTAACGGAATGTCAAGGGTTATGGTTTTGTGGTATATTAACCTCAGTGGGCCATTTAATGCGGACTAAGTTTTGAAATAAATTAATCCTTAATGGATACTCAATTTTTTATAAACTCATTTTCTATTTAACCAATAGATGGGACCCTGATAGCCAATTTATCCGAGGGTCCTTTTCGACCGCCCGTCTAGTCTATATTTTTGTTATTCGTCATCTTATTCGAGACCTGTAACATTAAAAGTAACTTATCCATTTTTATTTTAGGTTTTAAAAAGTAAAATAAATTCTTCCATTTTACTTTATTTTTGCCACACAAGGCAACTTTTATGTTAAAATAAATTTGGCAGTTTAAGGGATTGGTTTGGTTTGTTTTACGGCATATCAACCTCAGTGGGTCATTTAATGCCGATTAAGTTTTGAAATAAAGTCATTCTTAATGGATAATACAATTTTTTTATAAATACATTTTTCTATTTAACCCATAGATGGGACCCTAACAGGTACTACCACTCCGGGTCAGAGTGGACCAGGGAGCAATGGTTATGAAGGGGTGCTCTACATTCCTCAAACCTTCAGAACTGGAACCTCACCATCATATAATTTAACGTCATTACCAGGACAAAGACCCTCAGTCAGAACCTTCTAGCTCTCATATGATACGAGTTGGCGCTTGGCATAAAGGGCAATCATAGGGTTCCTTGGTTTCTTCGATAAATTCCGTTTCTCTAAGTATTTATCCATTAATGCCGAAACGTTTACAAGAATATATTAATTAAAATATTCTTAATTTCCTTATTAGGAAGAGGTTTGGCAATATAACAGAAAAGCATATATTTAATTTTTTTCTTCATGGGTCTTTTCCGAGTGTGACAAAAGGGGGTTGAATTTTTGTATCTCCCCAAACAAGATTGATAAAGTTAACATTTTCAGATTTTGATTTGCTCTTTTCTCAAATAATTAAACATTCACCGATGTCCTTATCCAGCTTGAATAATTTAAAAGCCCGTTTAAGGGATTTAGCATATAGGTTCGGAGAATCATTTAGAGATGGCCATAGGTCTTAGGCGCAATACTAATTCTTTTGTTAATCGTCATTTTGTTTGAGACTTGTGACATTAAAAGTGACTTTTCTATTTTAGGTTTTGTGGGTTTTCTGGAAGAAATTATTTAATGAGCTTTCTAAAGCTGTTTTGTATACAGGTTACATGGACGATACTTTCACTTGCTTTAGCTCACGTCTCCTAATTTGACGGTCTATATTCTATCCAAGACATATGAGGCCGCCTTTTTATTACATGTAGGTTAACTCTTCCAGCAAAGTACAAAAAATCCGTGGTGGAATCAATTCTTTATTCACTGAAGGAAGGATTTTCAAAAAGCGTTGTACCAAGAAGTCTTGAGACAATGGAAAGAAAAAAAAAAAAAAAAAAAAAAAAAAAAACGGACTGCGTCAGATTCGAAAATAACTAAAATAGGCGCCAAGTCCCAGAACACCGGAAGAGTAAATGGTGAAATGGATATCTGTTCGCTAAGAACAAAATATTACCAAAGGGAAGCAAATAAGTTTGGTTTGTTTTACGGCATATCAACCTCAGTGGGTCATTTAATGCCGATAAAGTTTTGAAATAAATCAATTCTTAATGGATAATACAATTTTTTTTATAAATACATTTTTCTATTTAACCCATAGATGGGACCCTAACAGGTACTACCACTCCGGGTCAGAGTGGACTAGGGAGCAATGGTGATGAAGGGGTGCTCCACATTCCCCAAACCTGGAACCTCACCATCAGATAGAGTTTAACGTCATTCCCAGGACATGTAGACCCGCAGCCACCGCCTTCTAGCACCCATATGATAAAAAGGGATTGGGGCTTGCCATAAGGGAGGCAAATAAGGTAAACATAAGTAACTAGGATCGAAGGGGAATAACTGTGTGAGGAAAAATCTATCTATACTAGCCAAGACACTCCGTCTGACGTCACAAATCGATCTAAGGGAAGATAGAGAACAAGTAGGGAAGTTGCTGTGACTGTAAGGGAAAATGCAGTGAGTAAGTAGGCCTCACTCAACCAGTTGTTGCTGCTGCAATAAGGGTCCCGAGATTCGTGAAGGGATTCCCACCACAAGGAAGGTGGCCATCGCGGATGCCGCTAGTATAGGCATGACTGGTGATTGGTATCGGCAACAGAGGTAACGGGAGCGGCAAGGCCATAGTCTTTAATATTTTTCGCTGTGTCACTCCGGCCATTTCTCTGGCGACTGGAAATAAGTAGGGATATGTGCAACATCAAAGGAGTTACAGTTGCATTAGTTGAACTGGAATCACTGCTACCGCTAGAAGGTTTACCAATTTTTAGAACCAGTACTTTTTGGTTCAGGTATATATTCCTCTGAACTGACTGAAGAATCACTTCTTGAAGAGCGTTTTGTGACAAGTTGAGGGGTTTTCTTTTAAAGAGGGGCAGTTTTCACTGGTGGGGCTTTATTTGACTTTTCATCTGAGCTGGAATCTGCATCAGCGTCTGAATTGCTTTTTTGTGTGGATGCAGGAGTTGCTTTAGATGTGGGAGCTGCTTCATCATCTGAAGAACTGGAATCTGAACAGCTATCTGCTAAATTTTGTTGGTGGGGTGAATCTGTCCATGCTTGCTGTTGGAGCAAGGGTCTTGATCTTGAGGGGGCATGGAGCTAAGAGCCGATACGGGTACTGGTCTTGATGCAGGGGAGGGTATTTGCGCCACTGATGTTGATAAGGCCATGGGGTCTAGGGCTGACAAGGCCATAGGTTCAGATGCTTCCTAAAGCTGATTTTTATACAGATTACGTGGACGATACTGTCGCTTGCTTTAGCTCACATGGGCACGTGTCCTGGTGTTGACGAGGGTATGAAGCCCGGGGCTGACAAGCTCATAAGTTCTGATGCTGGCATGGGCATGTGTCCTGGGGCTGACAAGGGTGGTGGCTCTAATGCAGGAGTACCAGGTGGAAATTGGCTAGGAATTTCTTCGACTGACAATGGGTTGCCAAAGCGATAGCTCAGAGGCGTCCTGGGAACCGAAATATTTGCTTGCGTTTGGTTGGGAAGCCATGTTTGCCAGTTGACTAGGGTTAGGTGGTGGCAAAGCAGGTTCATTATGCTGGTCGATAGGTCTCTGGCCAGTTGAGAGATGGAGGATTTAGATTAGCCTGTTGTCCAAACTGCTGGTCAGAAGGTGGCATCTGACCAGATGAGGGTGAAGAAAGTGAAGAGGATGCACCCATACTAGGCGCGGGTAGAGACTCGGATGGCTGATAATCATTGTAGGTTCGATACTCGGATTGGGAATAGGGTAATTCAGGTGAGGACGGCTCTGTAGATGGCAAAGAAGGCAGCTCATTGGGTCCTGAACTTGCTATGTTAAAGCTGTTTCATGATTATCTGATTGACCAGGATTTTAAACCCTCTAGTATAGACCCTTGTTTGTATACCAAGGAAATTAAAGAAATAGCAATAATGTTATTATTATGGGTGGATGATATACTAATTGCTTCAAAAACAGATGATTTAATATAAATTAAAGACAGTTTAAGTTCAAAATGACAGACCTGGGAAGACTGTCTTGGTTTTTAGGGATACAATTTGAACTGTGAAAATACTATTAGAATGAATCAATCTAGATATTGAAAGATTGGTCCAATTTAATGTGACCGATTGTAAACCACTTCATACTCCATGCGAAATGGATATAAATAAACTTTGATAATGAAAATGAATTAATTGATAAACTAACTACCGTGAAATTGTTGGTTCCTTAGTTTATATTATGATGGCTACACAGCCAGATATATTCGTATATAGTTTCAAAATTATCTCAGTATTTGGATAAACCTACACCAATCCATTTAACAAGGGCAAAGCATGTTTGCGATATTTGAAAGGCACAATAAGTCGCTAGTATTTAAAAAATCGACTGAACCCTTAAAATTACGGGGATTTTGTGATGCCGACTGGTCAGGTTCAAGTGACCGAAAAAGTATATCGGGATACCGTCTTAAATTATCGGATGAAAGCTCGATTATTTCTTGGAAATCTTTAAAAAATTTTTTTTAAAAACTAAAAAAAAAAAAAACAACCGTTTCTTTGTCAACGTGTGAAGCCGAATTTGTCATTCTAGCATTGGCAAGTCAAGAAGCACTCTAAAGACATTACTTAAGTGTCGTAGAACCAGGGGTCGTTAATAACCCTGTAACTATTTGTGATAAGCAATCGAGCATATTACTGGCAAAAAACCCATAATACACCAGCGATCAAAACATTGATATAAAATATCAATTTATAAGGGATGAAATCAAAAAGGGGTCAATACTCTTGCAGTATATAGAATCGGAAAAGAATATTGCGGATCTGTTCACAAAACCATTGAATAAGAAAACTTAATACTTTTAAAAAAGATCTAGCTCCCATATGATACGAGTTGGGGCTTGCCATAAGGGCAATCATATAGCAGCTAGAGCTTGACGTGCCCAGCCGATTGATCGGAGGGGGCCTCTCGGACTGCCGTCTAGCCCATGTGGAGTGTTGCAGGTCATGGACTGCTCAGCCACCTGGGTTCCATTGTTAAGCATCACGAGTCGCCACCCATAGATAATAGGTTGCCCATTAGGGAAGTCTTACCACTCTGCAGAGATGCAGTCGGTGTATTCTAACGCCTCAGTCGACAGGGCGGAGGATTGACATGACCAGCCAATTTATCAGAGGGTCCTTTTCGACCACCCGTCTAGTCTATTATCCTTTTGTTATTCGTCATCTTATTCGAGACCTGTGATATTAAAAGTAACTTATCTATTTTTATTTTAAGTTTTAAAAGTAAACTATTTTTATTTTAAGTTTTAAAAGTAAAAATTCTTCCATTTTACTTTATTTTTGCCCACAAGGCAAGGTTTATGTTAAAATAAATTTGGCAGTTTAATATATATTAAAAGTAGTGAAAAGTTAGTTTAGCTTGCAAAGAGTCAGGATAATTACCTAACTTAAAAGCAGGTATCAACAAATTCACGCATTTATCGAAAAAGGAGATAACAGAAAATAATTATCGCTCATATCAGATTACCCAAGCTGTGCTACTCATACACAAAGGTGACGGGTACCGATATCGAACCTGTAACCTCGCGATACCTAGGCGAATGATCCACTGACCGAGAGGTACAGTTGGCGTAATATACAACCTCGGTGGACAGGGATAAGACATGCCTGGTTTAAATGTTACACAAGTTATATATAAGTGCTTTTATTAGCGATGAAAGAGTTTTCTTTTGACTCAATTGAATCATTGAAAGCCCAATTAAAATCGTCCTGGTGGTTCCTTCGATAAATTCCGTTTCTCCAAGTATTTATCCATTAATGCCGACACGTTTACAAGAACATATTAAAATATTCTTAATTTCCATATTAGGAAGAGGTTTGGCAATATAATAACAGAAAAGCATATATTTAATTTTTTCTTCATGTCTTGTCCGAGTGCGAAAAGTTAGTATTGTCAAGGGGTTGAATTTTTGTATTTCCCCAAACAAGATTGATAATGTTAACATTTTCACAGTTGCTCTTTTCTCAATTAAACACTCACCGATGTCCTTATCCAGCTTGAATAATTTAAAAGCCTGTTTAAGGGATTTAGCGTATAGGTTCGCAGACTGATTGGAGATTGAATCGGGTGATTTATTGTGGCAGAAGAATCATTTCGAGACGACCAAGGGCCTTAGACGCAATACTAATACTTTTGTTAATCGTCATTTTGTTCGAGACTTGTGGCATTAAAAGTAACTTATCTATTTTTATTTTAGGTTTTTGTAGCTGAAATAACTGGCATAGCGAACAGTCAGCTATCTCCGATGAGCCAGTCTGATATTTTACAAAGCGAATATTATTCGCTTATATTATTTGAAAAATATTTGTTCTACAAAGAATTCTAGCAAAGGTCGCAAAACTTGCCATAAAAACTTGGGTTACTTCAATAACCTGGACATTAAAAAAATTGCCCAAAGTAAGAGGTACAAAAATAAAAATCAACACTAATATACTTCTAATTGGGATGTAAGTACTCAAAGTAAAATATACAGATTAAAAATAAAAACCTTAAACAAGGAAAGCAACGGAAATATTGTCGCTTCAATATTGTTACCTGGCAGAACAACTTTAACCCCCTAGGAGGGGCGAAACTAAAGGTATGTACTTTATTTCATTGACGATTGTTCATGACTTGTGGTGTTGTACATTTTAGGCCATAGGTCTACAGGAAGAAAAAAAAAATTAGCTTATATTGCCTCCTGTGTTTTTTTAAGGTCTTTAAGGAACTGAATTCCTGTCAGAAATCTCAGTGATGAGGTGATTGTTTATTAAATTAAAACTGCCCAAGAACTTGTGGGTTTAAGCAATTTTAATAGATGTATATAAGAACTGTTTTAAGATTTTTTCGGGAAAAGTTTCACTGTTTCAAAACCAAAACTTTTGATACAGTTTTGGTATGTCTAGTTTTTGTTATGTGTAAAACAAAAGAAATAAGATGCTCGTAGTGGAAAGGACGTTTTTTGTTGATAAGATAAACAAAGTCCAACCCGTTTCAAATATTCCCATGAAATATTTCCGTAAAAACAAAAGCTATTATAAAATCGGTGGTGTTAAATTCATCCACATTTCCCAGACCTCCAAAACTGAAACCTCAAAGAGTTTAACGTTATTCCCAGGACATTAATACCCTCAGTCATCGCCTTCTTGCACCAGATGATAAAAATGTCGGGTTTTGCCATAAGTGAAATATGGTTGGGTCAATCATAGATGTGCTAGGGCTTGACAGGACCAGCTGATTGACTGGAGGTCTCTCCGACCGTCCGTCTAGCCTAAGTAAGGACCAAAGTAGAGTGTTGCATGTCATGGACTGCCCATCTACCAGGATTCCGTCCTTAAACATCACTGGTCGCCGCCCACGGCCAATGCTATCCGGCCGTACGATATCACTTACACATTCTTCGCGAAAAGTACCAAATACAAAGTCGCTGGAATGAGGTTTGGTTGGTTGGTTGGTTGGGTTTTACGGCATGTCAAGCCCTTGGGTTATTTTATACCTAATACTTCTATTGGTAAAAAAAAAAGTTTAATGGTGACAAAGTTTTGAAATAACTTCATTTTTAAATGGATAATACAATTTTGTTTATAAACCCTAGACGACATTTTTCTATTTCCCCCATAGATGGGACCCTAACAGGTACTACCACTCCGGGTCAGAGTGGACCAGGGAGCAAAGGTGATGAAGGGGTGCTCCGCATTCCCCAAACCTCCAAAACTGGAACCTCACCATCAGATAGTTTAAAGTCATTCCCAGGACATGTAGACCCGCAGCCACCGACTTCTAGCACCCAAATGATAAAAGGGGTTGGGGCTTTCCATAAGGGCAATAGGGTTGGGGCAATCATATAGGTGCTAGAGCTTGACGTGACCAGCCGATTGATCGGAGGGGGCCTCTCCGACCGCCCGTCTAGTCCAAGATAGGGCCAAAGTGGAGTATTGCAAGTCATGAACTGCTCATCCACCTGGGTTCTATCCTTTAGCATCACGGGTCGCCACCCACGGCCATTGGGGGAGTCTTACCCCTCTGCAGAGGTGCAGTCGGTGCATTCTAATGCCCCAGCCGACAGGGCATTTTAAAAGTATGTACAAATTGACGCACTTGTCAATAAATCGACTCCAGGAAATTACAGAAAATCTCATCCAATATTAAAATTTTCGGTATATATACTACACATACAATAAATAACAATGATAATATTAGTAAGGATAATAAACAATGAAATAAAACAAATAAAGAAATGAGACAAATATTTCTTACTGGATCAGCCCACCTTATATCAAAATAGTGTTAGAATATTTGGATATATAGATATTTACTAAGCGTAGCTTAGATGTGGCATCCAATCGTTAAATTTTCGGTATATATTATACTTTTATCCGTTTGGCTTTAGTTAATCGTTATCTCATTTAAGGAATGTGATATTAAAAGTAACTTTTTATTAATTAGATTCTCAGTAAATATTTCATTTTTAAATTGTTAAGTGCAAAATAGTGGATAATAACTTGCTTTACAAGTATATTTTTGAAGTTAGTTCTGGGGACACGACATTCCGTTTTATTTTTGTTATGGAAAAAAAAAAAAAAAAAAAAAAAAAAAAAAGCTTATTTTTTATCGATTTATCCTTTAGATGGGACCTTAACAGGTACTACCACTCCATATACGAATGGATCTCGGAGTAAGAGAGACAAAGGAGTATTCCGAATTCCAGAATTGGAACTTCATTAGAGGAAGTTCCGTATCATACACGAAGACCCTCAGTCATTGCCTTCTAGAACATTTGTTGAGGGCTTTCCGTAAGAGCAATAGAACTGAGAATCATATTTTAGGATCGGTTGGTTAGTGGGATTTTATGGTATGTCAACCCATTGGATCATTTTATGCCGAAGACGATTGGTTTTATTCAGCGTTGTTTGGTTTGGTAGCATATCAACCTCAGTGGGTCATTTAATGCCGATAAAGTTTTGAAATAAATCAATTAATGGATAATACAATTTTTTTTATGAATACATTTTTCGATTTAACCCATAGATGAGACTAACAGGTACTACCACTCCGGGCCAAAGTGGACCAGGGAGCAATGGTGATGAAGGGGTGCTCCACATTCCCTAAACCTCCAGGACAGGAACCTCACCATCAGATAGGGTTTAACGTAATTCCCAGGACACATCCTCAGTCACTGCCTTCTAGAAGCCATATGATAAAAGGGGTTGGGGCTTGTCATAAGGGCAATAGGGTTGGGAAAACCATATAGGTGCTAGGGTTCGACGTGGCCAGCCGATTGTTCGGAGGGGGCCACTCCGACCGCCCGTCTAGCTCAAGATAGGACCAAAGTGGAGTATTGCAAGTCATGAACTGCTCATCCACCTTGGTTCTATCCTTAAGCATCACGGGTCGCCACCCATGGCCAACAGGTAGCCCCATTGGGGCAGTTTTGCCCCTCTGCAGAGGTGCAGTCGGTGCATTATAACGCCCCAGCCGACAGGGCGGTATTCAGCATGGTTCCTCATTTTGTTCTATTTAAACTATAGATGGGACCCTAACAGGTACTACCACCCTGGGACAAGGTTGACCTGGGAGGAACTTCAGGTAGAGTATAACGTCATACCCAGGATATTAAGACCCTCAGACATTGCCTTCTGGCACATGACACAACAGGGGTTCGCCATAAGGGCAAGGGGATTGGGATTATCGTATGTGCTAAGGCTCGACATGACCAGCTGATTTATCAGAGGGTGCCCTTTTTGACCGCCCGTCTAGTCGATTATCCTTTTGTTATTCGTCATCTTATTCGAGACCTGTGACATTAAAAGTAACTTATCTATTTTTATTTTAAGTTTTAAAAGTAAAAATTCTTCCATTTTACTTTATTTTTGCCACACAATTTGGCCGTTTAATGGAATATATTTTTGTTTTACGGCATACCAACCTCAATGGGTCATTTAATGCCGATAAAGTTTTGAAATAAATCAATTCTTAATGGATAATACAATTTTTTTATAAATACATTTTTCTATTTAACCCATAGATGGGACCCTAACAGGTACTACCACTCCGGGTCAGAGTGGACCAGGGAGCAATGGTGATGAAGGGGTGCTCCACATTCCCCAAACCTCCAAAACTGGAACCTCACCATCAGATAGAGTTTAACGTCATTCCCAGGACATGTAGACCCGCAGCCACCGCCTTCTAGCACCCATATAATAAAAAGGGATTGGGGCTTGCCATAAGGGCAATAGGGTTGGGAAAATCATAGGTGCTAGGGCTTGACGTGATAAGAAAGAAAAGGACTAACTGAATTCACAAAAAAAAAAAAAAAAAAAAAAAAAAAAAAAAAAAAAAAACTAGCAACTTCTACGGACTAAAATCCACAAATTAGAAATCAAAACTAATTAAGGCACAAAGGCGGATGATCTACTGATTGAGCTACCGACTGAGGAGGTACAGTCGGGGTAATATACAGCCTCAGCGGACAGGGATAAGACATAACTGGTTTAATGTCACAAGGTAATGTTCTCACCCAGTGAGAAACAATTGAATCATTGAACGCCCAATTAAAATCGTCCCGAAAGTATGTCTGAAAGTTCCTTGGTTTCTTCGATAAATTCAGTTTCTCTAAGTATTTGTCCATTAGTGCCGATATGTTACAAATATATATTTTTAATAAAAACTTTCTTAATTTCCTTATTAGAAAATAAGTTTGGCAATATGGAGGAAAATTAAATATATGCTTGTCTGTTATGTGTCTTGTCTGAGACAAAAGTTAGTATTGTCAAGGGGGTTGAATTTTTCTATCTACCCAAACAAGACTGATAAAGTTAACATTTTCACAGGGTTTCAGTTGCTCTTTTCTCAAATAATTAAGCACTCGCCGATGTCCTTATATCCAGCTTGAATTATTTAAAAACCTGTTTAAGGGATTTAGCGTATAGGTTTGCAGACTCAAAGATTGAATCGGGTGATTTATTGTGGCAGAAGAATCATTTAGAGACGGTCAAGAGCCTTAGGCGCAATACTAGTATTCATCTCACTAAACCTTATAAGGTGCTGGTGTTATTTTAGATCGCTCTGACAGTGTCCAAAATGTGCACTATTTTGAATGATACAATTAAAGTAAAGAAATTAGGAGATTTATCGTATGACGATACCCAAAAGATGGAAACAAAATTGCAGAAACGATTCCTCGATTTATATAAGCTTTTTACAAAGGAAGTACATGACAAAATTCGTCCAGTCAGTTCGAACAGACCAAGGATGTATGGGCTACCAAAAATCCATAAACCTAATATCCCACTTAGACCTATATTGTCTATGTGTCACTGTTCAGCACGAGTTGGCCAAGTGATTGGTCGAAGTGTTAAATCCTATATTAAACTTATTCTGGATATTGCGTTCCTGACTTTCAGTTTTGCATCTTCCATCCGTCAATTGCCTCCTTTGACATAACGTCTCTTTACCAATATTCCACTAGATGAGACGATTTGTGCTGATCTGTTGTATCGTAACCATTTGGTCCTATCCCCTTTCTCTGAAGATATCTTCATTGAATTCATGGAGTTGGCCACTGTTTTTTTTTTAGTTTCAATGACACGATATATAGGTAGACTTATGGGATCTCGATGGGCAGTCCCCTTGGACCCTTAATGGCCAATGTTTTAGTGGGTTTTCTGGAACATTATTTAATGAGCTTCCTAAAGCTTATTTTTTTATAGACGTTACGTGGATGATACTTTCGCTTGCTTTAACTCACGTAATGAAGCTCTAAAATTCTTTAGAGAGCTTAAATAATTTACATCCCTCTTTAAGGTTTACTATGGAAAAGGAGAACGGTAAAAAGTTGCCCTACCTGGACGTTCTAGTTGAAAAGCTGTCCACGTCATTTATGACGAGTATTTATCGAAAGCCAATATTCACTGGGATTTACTCGAGTTGGGACTCATTTGCTCCTAAATCAAGAAAAATGAACCTTATTAACTGCTTGACTTACAAAGCACTAATGATTTGCTCTGATAGCAAGATTGAAGATGAACTTAAGCAAATTACCAACATCTTCGCTAATAATGGGTACCAGGCTGATTGGATAAAGGATGTGTCTAATCAAACTATATCCAAATTCAAATGCAACAAAGAATTTGGGCCATCAAAATGCCCTGTGTATGTGAGGTTGCCTTGGATAGAACCTGTTGGTCAAACGTTGGCTAATAAGATCATATAGTCTGTAATGCGTTGCTTTAATACAGTGAAAGTCAGAAAAATCTCCAGATCTGCATTTTGCACAGCCCAAAGAGATTTTAACGGAATGTCTAGGGTTATGGCATATCAACTTTAGTGGGTCATTTAATGCGGAATAAGTTTTGAAATAAATTAATTCTTAATGGATACTCAATTCTTTATAAACGCATTTTCTATTTAACCCATTGATGGAACCCTAACAGGAACTACCACAACGGGTCAGAGTGAACCTGGGGCAATGGTGATGAAGTGGTGCTCCACATTCGCCAGAACTGGAACCTCACCATCTGATAAAGTTTAGCGTCATTACCAGGACATGAAGACCCTCAGCCAGCACCTTCTGGCACCCATATGATAATAGTTTGGGCTTGGCATAAGGGCAATAGGGTTGGGGCAATCATATAGCTGCTGGAGCTTGACATGTCCAGCCGATTGGACTGGGCATCTAGCCCCAGTGGAGTGTTGCAGGTCATGGACTGCTCAGCCACCTGGGTTCCATTGTTAAGCATCACAAATCGCCACCCATAGATAATGGGTGGCCCCATTGGAGAGAGTCTTACCCCTCTGCAGAGGTGCAGTTGGTGTATTCTAACGCCCCCACCGACAGGGCAGAGGATTGACATGACCAGCCAATTTATCAGGAGGATCCTTTTCGACCGCCCGTCTAGTCTATTCTTATTCGTAATCTTATTCGAGACCTGTGACATTAAAAGTAACTTATCTATTTTTAAATTGGTTTTTTGTAGCCGAAATGGCTGACATAGTGAACAGCCAGCTATCTCCGATGAGTCAGTCTGATATTTGACATCAAGCGAATCAGTCGCTTATATTATTTGTTCTACAAAGAATTCTAGCAAAGGTCGCAAAACTTGCCATAAAAACTTGGGTCACTTCAATAACCTGGACATTAAAAAATTGCCCAAAGTAAGAGGTACGAAAATAAAAATCAACACCAATATACTTCTAATTGGGATGTAAGTACTCAAAGTAAAATGTACAGATTTAAAAAAAACAAAAAACCTTAAACAAGGAAAGCAACGGAAATATTGTCGCTCAAATATTGTGACCGGGCAGAACAACTTGAACCTCCTAGGAGGGAGGGAGCTAAAGGTATGTACTTTATTTCATTGACGATTGTTCATGACTTGTGGTGTTGTAAATTTTAGGCCATAGGTCTACAGGAAGAAAAAATTAGCTTATATTGCCTCCTACAGTGTTTTTTAAGGTATTTAAGGAACTGAATTCCTGTCAGAAAATCTCAGTGACGAGGTGTTTGTTTATCAATTTATAATTGCCCAAGAACTTGTGGGTTTAAGCAATTTTAATTGATGTATATAAGAACTGTTTTAAGATTATTTCGGGGAAAGTTTCACTGTTTCAAAACCAAAACTTAATATACAGTTTTGGTATGACTAGTTTTTGTTATGTGTAAAACGAAAGAAATAAGATGCTCGTAGTGGAAAGGACGTTTTTTGTTGATAAGATAAACAAAGTCCAACCTGTTTCAAATATTTCACTGAAACAAAAGCTATTGCAAAATCGGTGGTGTTAAATTGATCAAGACAATAGCTCTTAGTACAATAACTCGACAAATGAGGAGGGGCAAAATCCCAATAATCATATTGAGGCTATGAACTCGCAGGATTCAAAACAATGTGAAAAAAAAAAGAAAAAAGGGGGATGGACTGGTGACTTACCAGTTGGATCTGCTGGTTCGGTCGAGAGAGGTTCTGGCGCTTGTGACTAAACACGAGACCAGAAAAGGATTAGGCCTCAGTTTCCTGTCGGAAGTTGGAGGGGTGAGGAGGTATACCAACGCCTATAAAATAGGCTTCCCTCCCCGTTCAGTACTACTTTTGCTACCGCTGTAATTATGCAAGAAAAAAAAATGGTGAACTCTGGAGACCCAGGTGGAGCAGGCCGACGAGTCGGGGGCTGCAAAAAGAATACTCTTCTGCGACCCACTCCTGCCTGGGGTCTGGTAACACTGGTAGTATGCTCGACGTGAAGAAACACCAACAGGAGAGAAAAGGGCAAAAGTTTTAAAAAAAGGGAAATGCGTAACCCTGAGAGGGGACTTAACTGGTACTAGGCCCTAAGTTAAAGACCACCACCTAAAACAGTCTGAAGCGGGGAGTAGATTTGGTCTACCCCTCCATCTTTTTTAGGAACGCAATCCGGGCAGTACCACTTTTGCCTTCTGGGGAAGGCCACGTAAATTCCTGCACACTGGAAGTGGAACCACCCGTCACACTAATCGCACCCAATCATGTCCGACTCGCCCTGAGGGGTGTTACACACGGGACACAGCCAGACGGGGTCCTCTGCGTCCTCACCTCAACCATTAATTTATTCCGAGGCGAAGCAGTCAGCTCGAACTTCTCTCGCAGAACCTTGTTGCAGAGAGCAGTGTAAGGTGTTCGTCTTCACCTTATCGAGTTGGTAAGTAAAGTTATCATCTTGGTTAAGCGTGTCCGAGAGTTGTTCTCCTTTCCCCAACTTCAGTCTGGTGGTGTTGGGAGTGTGTGTGTGGCGAGATCGAACGGCAAAACCCACAAACCTGTGATGAGCCAACAACGGTCCGTCGGTCGAAGGGACAGCGAGTGGCATGTTGTGTGTGTTGGGGGGCGGAAGCAGAGAAGGTGAAATGAGACGTGAGTGTCCTTGAGGCCACGATTTGTAGTTTGCAAGTCTCGTGGCTGGCGAGACGAGAGTTGTGACGTGTCTCGGCCAGGCCTAGTATAAAAGGAGACGGTTGGTCAGTGGCGAGGAGCGAACACGACGGACTTAGTTTGTTTATGTCAGTCTTTGGTGATTATTGGTACTACACTGCGTTACTAGGCATGTAAAAGTTTTTGGACAAGGAATTATTCCTTAACCAATCTTTTGCAGGTCAGGAAATTCTTTTCTACCCTGCCTACTGGCAGTGCTCTTTTCTTCTTCCTTTACTTTTGTTTCACCTCGTCCATTCATAGAACCATCTAAAGAAAATCCCCATTTTTTTTTTAAGCCCCTCTTGGGCTTTTTTCAGTTTGGGCCCAGCTGGGCATTTTCGACATCACCCTTTATTTTCTCTCACCCCTTCTTGAAAGGAAATGGCTGACAGCAAGTCAGCACAAAACCCAGAAACAACCGTCCCAGAAGGGACCATGGAAACGACAGTCCTAGAATGGACCAAAAGAGAAGCAAAGGAGTCTACTCCTGAACCAGAAAACAAAGCAGTTCTGGACCACAGGGGGAGTGTGATGCTGGCCTAGCCCAGGCAGAGGCCGCACTCACCTCAAAAAACGACACTGGAAATCCCACCAAAGAAAGCAGAGCCCTC
Source organism: Doryteuthis pealeii (assembly GCA_023376005.1). Classification (NCBI taxonomy): domain Eukaryota; kingdom Metazoa; phylum Mollusca; class Cephalopoda; order Myopsida; family Loliginidae; genus Doryteuthis; species Doryteuthis pealeii. The sequence goes on from CM042153.1 coordinate 71,297,512, forward strand.
GAAGGGAAAAAGAACAACGAGAAAGAAAGCCCTTCTCCCCGAACCTGCAACGGCCAGTACATCAAAAAGCCTGCAGGAATGGCCAGCATTGCCAGCTTCCCTTCGAGAGCTGCTGCCCACCAAAAAGAAAACATCCGAAAAAGCCCCGGAACCGGCACCAAAGAAAACCTGGAGACCGCCTCCTCAGGAAGACGACTTCCAGATACAGGATCTGGAGCTCCATAAAAAGAATTGGGAAACAAAGTACAAGTTCCTAATGGAAGGGAATACCATCAAATCCCTTCTACAGGCAGCAGAAGAAAGGGAGCCGAGGATCTTAGTTTCCTGTTGGAGGGGTGAGGAGGTTTACCAACGCCTATAAAATGGGATTCCCTCCCAGTTCACTACTTTTGCTCCCCCTGATCAAGCAAGTTATTACAGAAGTTTCTTCACATCTAGCATACTACCAGTGTTAGTAGACCCCAGGCAGGAGTGGGTCGCAGAAGAATATTCTTTTTGCAACCCGACTCGTCGGCCTGCTCCACATGGGTCACCAGAGTTAAACATTTTATTTATTTACAAATGGCGGCTTGCCATGCAAAAAGAATAATTCTCATTGAGAATGATACGTTCGAATTAAACTGCTCCAAGTGATAGAAATATCATTGAAGATTATATAAATACACCAAAAAGTGGGGGGAGAAAACCGTAATCCACCAACGATCAAAACATTGACATAAAATATCAATTTATTATGTATGTTTTGTTTTACGGCATATCAACCTCAGTGGGTCATTTAATGCCGATAAAGTTTTGAAATAAATCAATTCTTAATGGATAATACCATTTTTTTTATAAATACATTTTTGTATTTAACCCATAGATGGGACCCTAACAGGTACTACCACTTCGGGTTAGAGTGGACCAGGGAGCAATGGTGATGAAGGGGTGCTCCACATTCCCCAAACCCTCCAAAACTGGAACCTCACCATCAGATAGTTTAACGTCATTCCCAGGACATGTAGACCCGCAACCACCGCCTTCTAGCACCCATATGATAAAAAGGGGTTGGGGCTTGCCATAAGGACAATAGGGTTGGGAAAATCATATAGGTGCTAGGGCTTGACGTGATCAGCCGATTGATCGGAGGGGTCCTCTCCGACCGCCCGTCTAGCCAAAGATAGGGCCAAAGTGGAGTATTGAAAGTCATGAACTGCTCATCCACCTGGGCTCTATCCTTAAGCATCACGGGTCGCCACCCACGGCCAACAGGTGGCCCCATTGGGGGAATCTTACCCCTCTGCAGAGGTGCAGTCGGTACATTCTAACGCCACAACCGACAGGGCGGCAATTTATTATGAAATTAAAATGGGGTCAACATTCTTGTAGTATATTGAATCAGAAAATAGTATTATGAGTATTTACAGAGTAAAATAAAACTGAATACTGTCAGAATAAGGGACCCAGTCTAAAATAAGCTAGTAATTTCGCCCTGTCGGTGCGGGCTACAGAATACGGCGACTGTTTCCTGCAGATGGGTACCCCCCCCCACACACACACACAAAAAAAAAAAAAGAAACCGGGTGTATTTGGCAAGACAAACTAGCCAAAATTAAATGACTAAAACCACTAATTGTACTTCTGCATTGTATTTTTCTGGTAACAAAATTAAAAAAAGAGGGTGATAAAACATTAGAAATGCAAACAAAAAAATGTGACTTAAAATTTCTTACTGGACCAGCCCATCTTATATCAAAGTAGGAGAACTCCATATCATTATTAGAGCATATAGTTATTTACTCATGGTAGTTTAGATGCGGTATGGGGCGCCCAGTGAGAATCGAACCCACTAACAATGGTCTGCTAATCTAGCTTGCTAACCATTACGCCAAATGAGGTGCCCTGGGATTTGATATAGTTATTTACTAAGCTTAGCTTAGATATGGCACAAGGCCAGAAGTATGGGGCTCCCAATGAGAATCGAACTCACTAACAATGGTTTGCGAAGCGAGCTTGCTAACCATTACACCACGTGAGGTGCCCTAGGTTTTGATATAGTTATTTACTAAGCATAGCTTAGATATGGCACAAGGCCAGAAGTAGGGGGCGCCCAATGAGAATCGAACTCACTATCAATGGTCTGCAAATCTAGATTGCTAACCATTACACCACGTGAGGTGCCCTAGGTTTTGATATATCGTGTCCTGCAATACACCACCTGAATTTATAGACTGGGCGAGGTCACGTGGTTTATTCCTCCGCCAATCAACAGCCATAATGCGTGGCTGGTTGACTACTTAAGCACTGATACTGAGAACCGTCCATTTGCAATCATTGACGAAGGAACACCAAGGATTTCCGCTGGACAAGCGCTCTTGCTTGAAGCCTAAAGGATGGCCCATAAAATCGTAACAAACACCCGGTTATAGTTTTATAAATAAAATAAGTTCTATTTACCATTGCGTAACAAACTAACCTGAAGGGGTAGTTTAGATCTTAACAGAATCTCTAAGGTTATTTCATGCCTAGGGCTTCGTTTGTCCTTATACAAAGTATGGTTTCCAGTATTCCTAATAATTTTGTTGGATTTTACAGCATGTCAACTATTGTTGGGTTATTTTATGCCGAAGACATTGTTCTATTCTTTTTTCATGGGTACTCAAAAAAAAATGAAACTTTGTTTAACACAGATGGGACCCAGACAGGCACTACGAACCCAGGTCTTAGTGGACCTGGGAGTAATGGCGATGAAGCGGTATTCCACACTTGGAACCTCGCCCCCTATGCATTTTAACATCACACCCAGAGCACTGAAACCCTCAGCCACCACTTAGCATATGATAAAGATTGGGAAGTTTTCCATTAGAACAATAGGGTCTGCGGGTTGACGTGACCAGCCGATTGATCGGTGGGAGCTTCTCCGATCGCCCCTCTAGCCCAAGTAAGGACCAAAGTGGAACGTTCTATTTCATAGACTGCTCAACCATCAGGGTTCCATCCTTAATAATCACGGGTCACCAACACACAGCAAACCTAATTGGGGGATTTTACCCCTCTGCAGTTATATAGCTAGCGTATTCTATAGCCCCAGACGACAGGGAACCAGCTGAAATGCTGTCCGACCGACAATAAATCACTGACCCATACTTCACGAGAAATACCAAATACAGAGGTTGGGGGGGGGTCAAGGGATTGAGAGAAAAGGGTCTTGGGGAAAAAAGGCCCCTACTAAACCTTAAGCAGTACAGCACACTCACCTCGAGAGTTCCAGGTTGGTGAATCTATGCAAATGCAGAACCAATAAAGACCATATCCACGACGGTGAGCGAAAATAGGGAGCGTAGTAGAAACATCTAGCAACAAACAATACCTGGTGTAAATAGAGGTTGCAAGCGAATTACACAGCATAATCGTCGGTTCCTTCGGAAAATATAACCGGAACACACACACCACAAAGGCTAGTACTATTACTCATCGACGTCGAACCTCCATATACGGCACCAGTAAGTTGGATTTTACGGCATGTCAACCCATTGACTCATTTTATGCTGAAGACGTTTTGGTCAATTCATTCTTGATGGGAACTCAGTTACTTTGTAAATTCAATTTTTCTTTTTAAACATTTTAGAACTCATTTTGTTCTATTTAACTCATGCTCATGTTTTACGAGCAATAGACTCGCCTATGCAGGCTATATAAACATATGATTTGCCCCTCATTTTGTAGCCGAGTTTCGTTTAGCTAAATAAAGCTTAGTACTTTTTACATCTGTTCTACTTTACTACAGGAGACCCTAACAGATCACCAGTAAGTATGGAAGTAGATTAGATAAATGGCATAGAAGGTGTAAGGGACCATACAGAAGTAGAAGAAAATCAAGCCCCAATCGTGCAACCATCAAAGATGGTTTGGTTTGTTTTACGGCATATCAACCTCGGTGGGTCATTTAATGCCGACAAAGATTTGAAATAATTTCATTCTTAATGGATAATTAAATTTTGTTTATAAATTCATGTTTGTCTATTCAACCCATAGATAGGACCCTAACAGGTACTACCACTCCGGGGTCAGAGTGGATCAGGGAGCAATTGTGATGAAGGGGTGCTCCACATCCACCAAACCTCTAGAACTGGAACCTCACCATCAGATAGTTTAACGTCATACGCAGGACAAGATGACCCTCAGTCACCGACTTCTAGCACATGTATGATAAAAAGGGTTGGGATAATCATATAGGTGCTAGGGCTTGACATGGCCAGCCGATTGATCGGAGGGGAATCTCCGACCGCTCGTCTAACCTAAGTAAGTGTCTAAGTGGAGTGTTGCAAATCATGGACTGCTCATCCACCAAGACTCCATCCTTAAGCATCACAGGTTACCGCCCACGGCCACCAGTAAGTATGGAAGTAGATTAGACAAGTGACATCGAAGGTGTAAGGGACCATACAGAAGTGGTGAAAGAGACTAAACCCCCAATGGCGCGCAACTTTTAAAGAGTCACGATCCTCGAGGCAGCACAAGGGTATCACGCCCACATAGGTCGTTATCTCTCACAAATTATCTGACACAGGATTATTACAAATCGGCCCGACAACCGATCACTGTTTGTGAAAAAAAAAGGGGGGGTTAGAAAGACTCGTGACGTACTGCCGGATCGAGGGAGATCAGAAATGGATTAGTCCTGTCGGAAGCTACCAACGCCTATAAAAAAAAATAAAAGAACCATGAATACAGAATTCTGCTTAAAAAAAAATTAAAAGACTGTTTAACTTATTTTTCAAGATAACGGCGAGTAATATTTCCCCAATCGGATAATTTGAGCTTTGAATTAACAGGTTTTTCTTTGCAACAATTATGTTCGTTATTTCTTTGAGATAAAATTTTTTTTTTTAAATATTTACGTTTATCCCTTCAATATTGCCTAAACTGATCACGTGACGTATTTTGGTGGTACTTACTCTTCAAGGGTGCCAGTCAATAAACTCAGCCCTTACTCCTTTCAGATGAAAGTGCGCAAGCTTAAAAAACTCAGACTTGCATTATGAAACTATTAGGAAGTAACCATTTTCACTTGGAGTGAAGAAATAAAAAGTACCCGATGAAGTGCAGATTTTAGCACGGGTTATTTTAACGCTTGATTACTCAATCTGTGTCAGTCCTACTGTATGGCTGCACCCCTTGAAGAAAAAGGCTAAATGGGAACTACATAAGGATGCTGCATGCCATATTGAACAAATCCTAGAAGCAGTACTCAACAAGAAAACAGCTGATCGGCCACTTACCTCCTATCACATAAACCATTCAAGTAAGACAAACAAACAATGCTTGGAGAAGGCAGGAATTGATAAGTAATATTCTCCAATAGGTCACATGGACACACCAGTGTTGGTCGACTACAGCTCTGTACGGACACAACTGATGCTGATTTAAGCTTGGTTGAGCATACGAGAACATTTATTTTAATTAGCATACAGAGTACATCCGGGCAACTGAAAGTAATATGCTATGAAATTGACCCGTACAACGTGCAGAATTAACTATTTTGAAAAAGGAGGGAAAATAGCAAGTGTGATTGGTTAAGACTAAGCTTTGTTTTTAGTTGTGGCATATATATTATATATATATATATATATATATATATATATATGCAATCTTTTGCAAGGGAGCTAGTCATTTTACAATACAAGGGAAATAACTTGGTTATATTTAGTAACAAGCGGACTGTAGGTAAAAAGGAAGTTACATTCCTTGTATTCTACATTTTTGGGTGACTTACAGTCTGTTTGAGATGGCGATAGCCGACAATTTTGGGGAGAATATGTGCTTAATTGAATATGTGCTTAGTTGATAATTAATGAATTAGGCGAGCATATCTATTCAAATTAAGGTTCGAATCACACACACAGCAGTTTCCTGTCTATAACTCTGCTGGTGATGCATAATATGCCGAAATGTACATACTGAGATCGACTTTTTCTCGATTTGTTTACGCCTCACATTTGAACAGATATGCTCGCCTAATTCATTAATTATCAACAGATTAATTTTCAAATTAGGTATGACTCCAATTAAGCACATATTCTCCACAAAATTGTTGGCTATCGCCATCTCAAACAGACTATTTGTTTACTTTCATACTGTCGTGCAGTAAGTCACCCAAAAATGTAGTATATATCAGTTTAAAAACAAACGAGAAATCTGGGAAAACCAGCAAGTGTAATGGTTAGAATCCCCGCCTGTCAGCATGGCAGTTAGGGTTCGAATCACACACAGAGCAGTTTCCGGTCTATAACTCTGCTGGTGAGGCATAATATGCCGAAATGTGCATACAGAGATCAACTTTTTCTCGATATGTTTACGCCTTACATTTGAATAGATATGCTCGCCTAATTCATTAATTATCAACTCATTAATTTTCAAATTAGGTACGACTTGAATTAAGCACATATTCTCCCCAAAATTGTCGGCTATCGCCATCTCAGACTGTTTATTTACTTTCATTCCTTGTATTGCAAAATAATTGGAATTCAAAGGAGATAATTCAATAACAGCGGACAAAGTAGGTGGAACAAAGTTATTTCCCTTGCATTGTGAACCAACGAATTTTAGAATGCAAGGGAAATAACTCTATAGTAGCGAACAATGAAGGTAGACAGAAGTTGTCTCCTTTGCATTGTAAAATGTGTAGCCTATATACAAACGATTGCATAGAGAGTACATCGAGAAATATGAATTATTTCATTACTAGAATAGAAATGGAAACAGAAAAATATGGAAGAAACATTTGAAGATGTTCAAAGATATTTTTGCAACAAAATTATTGTTCAAAATGATAACATAAGCGCAAAGGAAAATGAAGATTTTTTGTTGAATGGTAGATTCAGGAATTATTTCGCGTGCAATCAATTTTTTCTTACTAACTTCCTTATATTAATGCCCTTACGGGGTGGGGGTCCAGTGGCTTCGGCCCTGGATCTTTACAATTTAATAGCGTCGATCCCAGGGGGCTGTCCCCCCAGGCAATACCTGTCCCCTTGGGGGCAGGGTTGGGTTTATTGCCCAGCGCCTGAGACGCCCCTCTTGAGGGGGAATGCCGAGGGGATCGACGCAATTTTTATTCTTTCCCACCCATGAGCTTCGGCTTGTGGGTGGGCTCACATTAAAACGAGGCCTTGTGCCAAGTCTATACAAGTGGGGTATGAGACAAATATCTCCTTATATTAATGCCCTTGTACCAGACTAAGCTTAGTTAATGACTACACAATAATTCTTCCTAATCCATTATTTCTCGCTACTAACTCCGGATTCTGCATTGCTATTAAAAAAAGAAAGAAAAGAAAACACCCTTATAAAAATTCAACAGAGAAATATAAAACAACAAGAATAATTTTTTGCATCGAATTTGTCAAGCTGCTATCCTTTCTAACCAATACTGACCCTAGTTCAAAACAGCAAAAATTCCCTTTTTTTTTTTTTTAATTCTCTCTTTATTTCACCAATTGATTAGTTTAATCCTGTGGATTATATGACCTTTAGGCACCCCTTTCGAGATCTCGATTCGTGGGGACACTTTTCTCATTTACACTGTCAAAATCCGGTTAATTGTTAACAGACGATTTTTAGGTTTTTTTTTTTTTAATTAAAAAACTAAAACCTAACACCTAACAATTAACCGGATTTTGACGGTGTAAATGAGAAAAGTGTCCCACGAATCGAGATCGCAAAAGGGGTACCTAAAAGGTCATATGGTCCTATCACTTACCCATCTGTTACTGATATGCATGCCATTAATATTGTATTTATGGTTTTATCTTATCAGAAATAATAACTTTGCCTTATTATCAACCTGTTGTCTGCGAGAATAGTGAATGAATAATTATTTAGTTTTATATATTTCCTTTTTTTTTCTTTTTTTTTTTTTTCATTGTTTTAATACCCACTGTAAAATTGATATTTGAAAAAATATTTCCAGTAGAAAAGTTTTTTGTTTTTTTTCTTCTTATATAATGAAGATCTGGCCATCATTGACTCTTAGGATGTCGGATTGTGTTAATTATTTTCAGCAATTGGGCAGATCAAAACCCGAATAAGCTACACCAGAATCTAATTACAAACGAAATAGTTATTGGGAAATTCTTTTCCGATAATGAGGGCGATGCAAATATGACTGTCAATAGTAATTGACAGTTCACTTCTAAATGATTTTTAGAAGAATTAATTTTCCTTTCAAAGACGTGGGATTTGGTATTAAGCAGATGGAGATACTATTTGAGATTGTGTGCATGGAATACGGCATAAGATACAATCCAAAAGTCAATGTTTAGCTTCCCTTTGACTAGAAAGGATGACCAGTCTTTCCCACCATGTTGTCCGTACTGAAATAATCTATACATATATAAAAATCAGTTGGTGTGTATGTATATCTAGATGAAACTACGAAAATAAAATAACAAAGTAAATAAATATACACATCAAATATCACAGGCTCTTGCTTTTTGTGCAAAAGTTATGAAGAATTGATTTATATTCGAAGATATTTAAACATTGAAATATACATAGAAATAGCATTGAAATTCTACTTAAAAATGTCCAGCATTAATAAGTCTCAGAAGTAAACAAATCAATACATACACCAGGATTTCCCCCTTTACCCAGGCTATGCTGGGTAGCGGCTTCTAGTACATATATAAAGGGAATATCTGTCCGGTATACTATGGTAAAAATTCAGGCCCCTGAATTTAGTCTACCCTGAACTTATTTACATAACATTATTTAAATCCTAATTCCAAATTTTTTACACCAAAGAAAAATATTATTCATAAAAAATAAACATTAAAACATAATTCATCACATTCTTTTTTTTTTTTTTTTTCATACAACATAGTGCTGGTTTTGTTATTTAAAAAAAAAATAACAAAAATTTATGGTGTTTTAGTGGGGCTGAAACGGATTAATGGCATTTCAGTTTATTTCAATAGGGAAAATTGATTTGATAGACGAGTAAATTGAGTTACGAGCAGAACGAATTTTGAAATTAAAAATGGGCATTAAAAATATATTTTTACAAAACGAATAAAAGTTTTTTTATGTTGTTGTTGTTTGTACCTTTTCTTGATTTAGATTAAGAATTCATCAAAATAAGGACTTTAAGCTTAAGTCTTTAAAATGAAAATTTTTAATTAAAATAAAAAGGTAAATGTTTCTCCTGAAACGTAAAAAGGGGTGAAAAATGAACTATTTTTCATACTTATTTACTTGAAAAGAACCCCTCTCTCTCTCTCTCTCTCTCTCTCTCTCTCTCTCTCTCTCTCAGAGAGAGAGGGGGGTAAATGATCTATCAAAAACAATGAAACTGAAATTAGATAAATAAAAAAAAATTAAAAAATCTTTTTTTCAAATATATATATATATAATATATATATATATATATATGGGAGTAAATATGGAAAATAAATCCGACAATATAAAGAAAATTTGAAAAAACAAATGTTCCGAAAATGGGATGAATTTTATTATCGATGTTTAAAACATTTCGGTTTCATTGAACCTTCATCAGGATGTCTCTTGGGGTGAAGAAAATGATGGATGTTTTTATATGTGACAGGAGATGAAAATCTTTTTAGTTTTCATCTCCTGTCACATATAAAAACATCCATCATTTTCTTCACCCCAAGAGACATCCTGATGAAGGTTCAATGAAACCGAAATGTTTTAAACATCGATAATAAAATTCATCCCATTTTCGGAACATTTGTTTTTTCAAATTTTTTATATATATATATATATATATATATATATATATATATATATATGCCTTGTTTAGAATATAAAATTATTTCAACATATTGTCACTTCAGTCATATTTTTGCTGTTTTTTTTTGTTTGTTTGTCTGGGTTTTTTTTTTATTTTGTTTGTTTTTTTGTTCATGAGCACGGACACATTTACGATTTCTATAAACCTCATGGTCTGCGCATGTTGGCTATGCCTGTGACGTCGTAATTCTGAAATTTAATTTTTTACTTGTGAATATGTATGTTTTAATTTCCTGTACTTGTTGTATTTTGTGTTCATGGTTTTGTATGTATATGCATGGACACGTAAATATTTTTTTAGAAAGGACTGTTTAATATAAGTTTAAAGTTATTTGCATGTTTACATTTGAATATGATTTCATTTCTTCTATTCAATAGTTTTTCCGGGTTTTTAAATATATATATATATATATTATATATATATATATATATAATATATATATATATAAGAGAGAGAGAGAGAGAGAGAGAGAGAGAGAGAGAGTTTGATTAAAAAGCAAGTGATGTTAATTCGGAGATGAAAACTTCATTGGAAACCTCTGCCGTATTAATATTTGAAATTGCAATTTCTATGATAATCGTTCTAATAAGAATAATGTTGATTTTCCTGTCTCAGCAGAATCATATTTAGTTAATTAGAAACATTCATTAGACAGGATAATATTTTAAATGTTACCGTCATCAATTTAGCGTAATGGCCTGTTTTCCTGTCACCAGACGTCATTTCATAACTCCGGCGGCAAAATCCCCCTGACCATGAATTCTCTGCTTGGAACCAAAGTGCCGACGACATAAACAAACACTAAGACGGTTGGCATAAATGATTCTATTGCTTACAAGCCAAAACCAGATGTTCTGTCCTTTTTTTTCTTTTTTTGGTGGCTCCACCTATTTTTCAATGTTTAGGCTAACCTATTTCTTGGCCTTTTCCTGCCTCGTTTTCGCTGTTCTTTTTTACATCAGACTTTTTATTTTTAATTCTTTTTTTTTTTTTTTTTTTTTTTTTTAAACATTTGACTTGTTTTATTTTTTAAAGTTTCTTTCTTGTTCTGCAATCTTAGCAGGACTTTTTTTTTTCATTTCGGTACTAATGCAGAATAGTGCGCAAGAGATATCATTAGATTTATGCGTAAATTGCGATTCTAATGATATCATCTCTTGCGCGCTATTCTGCATTTGTACCTCATTTCTGTCATTTCTTAATCGGTTTTATCTCTCTCTCTCTCTCTCTCTCTCTCTCTCTCTCTCTCTCTCTCTCTCTCTCTCTCTCTCTCTCTCTCTTTCTTTAGCGGTTCCCGCTAGATCATCGATGTTAAACAGGGATGAGGTTGTTCAATACTTAATTGGCTGCTCACTTGAGCAAGGCTGGTACTGTAAGCACGTAATTCTTTATTTATAAAAAAATGACTCGATTCAGCATTTAATCCCGAATGCCGTAAAATAAGGACTTTTTTTTTAAATACTTAAAATTAATGAAATCGATTATTTGTGGTTTAATTTTAGATTTAGTCGAAAAATGTAACGATGAGCATCAGTAATATATATATATATATATATATATATATATATATATTATATATATATTATATATGAAAAGTAAACAAACAAACAATGTGTTTTTGCTATGGCTTTTAGCCGACAATATATATATATATATATATATATATATATATATAAGGGTTTTATAATTTGCTTGAAGCATTGTGTTTATATTGGTTTGTTGGTTTTGAAGGCTGCAAGCGTAAAGAAAAAAGAAGGTAACTATGGTGTTGTTTGTTAACCTGTGATTAAGAATTAATTAGTCTTGGTTAAATTCAGGTAAATTAATTTAATCAGCCAATCCAAATCGTAATTTCTTAAATGGTATTGTTTATAAAAATCCATCACTCCAGCACATCACTCGTATATATATATATATATATATATATATATATATATAATGTGTGGTGTGTAACACGCTCTATCAATTATATTGAGCACTATTTACGTAAAAATGTTCAATATCATTGAGCATTCTTAATATATCTAAGTTAGGTTTGCCTATGCGATTTTCAAACCAAGTGTTTGGCTCTAAAATCGCATAGGCTTGATTGACTTCATTCATATTCCCTAGCTCAGTCGGTAGAGCGTTCGACTAGAAACCACAAGGTTCCTAGTTCGATACCGGTCCTCGCCAACTCAGCGTATGATTAGCACAGGGTTCTGTGTGGTAAAGTAAGGAGCTGATGGTAGGTGTGGCGCTCCACCTCAGACGCCAAAACAATCTCCTTGGTCTAGCGCTATTGAAAAGGGGATAGATTCCCTCACTGACTGGCTGATACCGACTTTAGGCCGCCCCGACGACTTACTACTATATATATATATATATATATATAAAGTAAAAAAAAATGGCGGTATCAGCCGGATCGCTAGACCAGGATGATTGTTTTGTGTGTGTGTGTGTGTGTGTGTGTGTTTGTGTGTGTGGAGCACCACACCTACCGTCAGCTCCCCACTTTACCGCACAGATCAGTTTACCCAATCTCTGTTACTCATGCGCCGAGTTAGTGGGGACCGATACATATATATATATATATGTATATGAAAGTACGTAAATAAACATTGTGTTTATTTGATATGGCTTTTAGCCGACAATTTTTGGAGGATATGTGCTTAATTGAAGTCATACCTAATTTTTGAAAATTAATTAGTTTAATAATTAATGAATTTAGGCGGGCATATATGTTCAAATGTAAGGCTAAACAAATCGAGAAAATGTCAATCCCTGAATGTACATTTCGACCTTATAAGATCTCATCAGCAAGGTTATAGACATGGGAGACTGCTGCTCCGTGTGTGACTCGAAACCTCGATATATATATATATATATATATATATATATATATATATATATATATATTAGAATAGTCACGTACACTATGTTATTTATATCCGATTTTAGATATTCACCGAACCTTTGCACCCGAGCAACATTTTTATATAGGAAAAACACTTTTTTTGTTGATTGACAATAAAAATTGATGAGTTGCGAAAATTGTATTTGATGTCTCTAATGTGGGTTTCGGTTGAAAAATAAAAATAAAGATTTAAAAAAAAACTAGACAGATGGCAGAGGGTAAAAAGATACGCTTTATTAAAGAAGGGCACCTGCGCTTAACTAATCTGGTGTCGCTAAAGTACACTAGCTACTCTTGTCTGGATTGGTCAAGTTTCACAAACAGATGCTGATTGTAATAAATGAACGCACGCATCCACACACACACACACACACACACACACAGAGAGAGAGAGAGAGAGACTTTAAGTGGGCTGCGTAATATCCATAAATTCTCACAAGTTTGTGAGTTTATGGATTTGCCTAAACTTTAAAATAGGATGTATCGAAAGAAGTCTTGTTTTGTTTTGTTTTGTTTTTTCTCCCAAGCTTGTACACATCTGAAGACTATCCATACAATTAATATCATCTATATATTAATACTCGTGTTCCTTTATTGTACGACCGTTATCAGCTTGCAACACCCTCTGGTTAAAAATGAGACCGTCCAAATCGTACAAGATGAAATGTAAAAATGTAAATCCTGATATCTGGTGTTGCTTATCCGTCGGATTTTTTTTTTCGATGGGGCGGCCTAAAGTCGGTATCAGCCAGTCAGCGAGGGAGTCTATCCCTTTTCAATAGCGCTAGACCAAGGAGATTGTTTTAGCATCTGAGGTGGAGCGCCACACCTACCATCAGCTCCTTACTTTACCGCACAGATCCCTGTGCTACTCATACACTGAGTGTGCGAGGACCGGTATCGAACTAGGAACCTTGTGGTCTCTAGCCGAACGCTCTACCGACTGAGCTGGATACTTATTTCTTATGAGTGTCGTCACTTTAGCTAAATAATGGACCATTCCGTTTTTATCATAAAGAAAGAAAGGGAAAAAAGAGACATGCTACACAGAAAAAAATATGACAAGAAAGAAAGAGTAGGAGAAAGATAGAGAGAGTTAGTGAGTGCGATAAAACGCTAATCTGTTTCAATTGAACATAATGAATAGAAGGAAAGAAAGAAAGAAAGAAAGAAAGAAAGAAAGAAGAGTAAGAAAGAGTTAAATCAAAATTATTATACTTATTACATATTGAACTATATTCCAATAGCTCTTAATTAAGCCTATCAAACGTTATAATAATTAAATTATCAATCTGCGGTTTATCCACAGGTCCTGCTAGTTATTATCATTTTAACTTAATTT
>CM042153.1:71316542-71346542 GCA_023376005.1 Doryteuthis pealeii
GAGTAGGTAAGCACAAAGTTTTTTTATCCCCACCACCTAGTGGAACAGTCCACTTCTACTCTACAAAAAGTTTAAACAAAGAGGGGAGGTGCTGTCTTACCGAAAATTGGATGCTACACAGTGTTTTTATAAGACATTTTGGTGCATGATATTCTTAATACTTTAATTATATTGTGTCTGTCTTTTTTGTCATACAGACAATATATATATATATATATATATATATATATATATATATATAGAGAGAGAGAGAGAGAGAGCGAGAGAGAGAGAGCGGACTGTTCATGTCTGAAGCCACCCTGGTGCAACACCATGAAGACCAGAAGTCTAAAAGAAAACGCTGGCAACAAAGCACCGGCACATCAACATCTTCAGGGACAGCCTTCACATGCGACATCTGCGGTCGAGAATGTTTTTCGAACATTAGACTTTACTCTGACAGGAGGCGCTGTAACTTCAGGGACACAAAACACACGCACGCACACACACACACACACACACACACACACACATATATATATATATATATATATATATATATATATATATATATGATAAGTTGTAAACACGGTGTGTTTGGATATGGCTTTTTGCCGACAATTTTTGGGAGAATATGTGCTTAATTGGAGTCGTACCTAATTTTGAAAATTAATTAATTAACAATTAATTAGGCGGGAATGCCTATTAAATGTATGGCTAAACAAATCGAGAAAAATCAATCTCTGTATGTACATTTCGGCCTATTAGGCCTCATCAGCAGAGCTATAGATAGGAAGACCGCCCTGTGCGTGATTTGAAACCGGACTGCCAAGCTGACAGGCGGGTGCCATAACCCCTACACCAAACGGACCTCTTAGATTTTACGATTTGTTTAGAGTAGGTTAATATTCCTCTTCTAGTGACTTTTATTACACGATGATATGATAAGTTGTAAACACGGTGTGTTTGAATATGGCTTTTTGCCGACAATTTTTGGGAGAATATGTGCTTAATTGGAGTCGTTTTTCCATAACATTCCGTGTTTGTCTACCTTTCTCCACATACTGTCGGATTAACCTCCTCACATTTCTCCCATCTTGTCTTGCCAAGTACCAACACGAAGGAAACTACAATGCCTCCAACATGGATAACTTCAGACTGATCCGTAAGTATAAAATTTACTCATCTCTGCCCACTCGCTCCAAAATAGAGACATTTTCTAATGAATTGTATTCAGGAAAAAAGGTCGTACCTCCAGCATTGCCAAACACCCTCACAATATCCCACCACACATATTCCAAATTATATCAGAACATACCTTGAGACCTCGGTAGAAAACCTTAATGCTCCGAAAATAAAACTTTTGAGGAAGTCGAAGACTAGGACTAAGCCTACACCAACAAAACAGTATGTCACAAACACACAGAAAAATTAGGACAGAGATATTACATAAAACCAACACCAAAAATCTCTGCACTTAAACACAAGTTACGCTGCCTAATTTTCCCAATATAACATTTTTAGGTTATACTTTCCTTTACTTTGATTCAGTTTCATAAGCCTTAAGGCATTATTCCCATCATTCACTTCAATCTTAACATCTATGTTCTTCTTCTTCTTCTTCTTCTTCTTCTCTTCTTCTTCTTCTTCTTCTTCTTCATAGCCCGATGTTTGTTTTACTTTCCTATTTTTATATCTGTCGCTCATCTGATTTGAATCTTTCACAGGGCCAGAGGAATTCCAAATCCAAATTCCATGTCACATGACATCTCCTAGTCAGTAAACACTTTCTTCTTCATCATCATCATCTACGTTCTTCTCCTTCATCATCTACGTTCTACTTCTTCATCATCATCTACGTTCTTCTTCTTCGTCATCTACGTTCTTCTTCTTCGTCATCTACGTTCTTCTTCTTCATCATCATCATCTACGTTCTTCTCCTTCTTCATCTTTTTCTTGAAGTAACTGCTATCAATTTATGAAGCAGAGTAACAGGTCTGAATTCAGAATTTTTCTTCTCCTAGACTGGTTGCCTAACCAAGTTTTAAAAAACAAGTTTAAAAAGCTCAGTCTGTCCTACTATTTACCCATAGCTAAAGGAAGAATAATTGGATTCATATCTTTCCCAAAAGTATTGAGCTCACTCGGTAAAGTCATTCCTATATTCGTAACAAAGGAGACATCTCTATGGTGTATCTATGGATTTAGGGGGGGGGGCATGTGGTGTAATGGTTTATCGTCGTAGGAAATAAAACACAACGAACCGAGTCAAACCCAGGAAAATCACAACAGTAAAGACCAAGTGTGAAATATTAGAACCCCCCCCAAAAAAAAAGAAAATAGGACTGAAGACACAATATGTCGAAATAAATTTATATTCTAAACAAGGTATATATATATATATATATATATATATATATATAATGCTAAACTTAATGAGTCAGATATACCTACTAATAGTTTCGCTTAGTAGCTCATCAGGGCAAGAATCTGACTAAAAAGACTTGGAGCAATCGTACTTTTATTCCAAAAACTAGTCCACCGTGGTCCAAACAAATTAGCATAAAACAACAAACCAATTAAAAAAAATAAATAAATAAAAAACAACAAAAATCAATTTTTATTTTTTATTTCTTATTCCCCATTCATTTAATTTTCCTATTGCTATCTTTTTCCTATTATACGTCTTAAATCCCCCCCCCCACCGCATCCATTTCATTTTTCTGTGTGTGTGTGTGTGTGCGTGCGTGTGCGTGTACGCGCGCGTGTGTGTGTGTGTGTTTCTTTAAGTGTACAGAACCGGCCATTTATGTTATTTGTCAACTCAAGAGCAATCAACACGTGTTTCTTCTGAGAAACACCAGAAAAGATAACTGCAGATGTTTATAGAAAAAGTTTTCGTTCCAATCCGTTCTTCATTGAACTTCTTGGAAGATGCCACCTGTTGGTGTTAACCACAAAATTTGGAGGAGGAGGAGGGGGAGATCTTGCGTGTAGAACCGGAAGTAGGAATATACTTCCACGTGGTCCTAAATAAGTTGAATTTGGCACGCGTCCACATGCATGTGTGTGCACGTGTAAGAGCGAGCGAGCGAGAGAGAGAGAGAGAGAGAGAGAGAGAGAGAGAGAGGAGGAGGAGGAAAGTATACTCTTGTATGTAACAGAACACACGTAAGTATGATCACGTTTGTTGCTAGATATTCTTCATGAACACAGTGTGCGTTTTGTGTATTTGATATTAAAGAATAAATTGCTGTACAATTCTATTACAAAGTTATATTATGGTTTCAAGTTATAGATATAATACCATATATATGGTACATACGTATGTGGACGCGCCTGGCGTAATGGTTACCGTAGTAGGAAATGGACACGGCGAGACGAGTTCAAATCCTGGACGAAACTGTTTGCTTTTCACATAACACTAATACCCTTGGGAAAGGTATGAATCCAACTATTCTCCCTACAGCTATGGGTAAATAGTAAATTAGACTAGGCTCTTTAACCATGATTAGGCAACCAGTCTTGGAGAAGGAAAACTCTGAATTCAAACACGTTAAACTCCGCTTCAGAAATTGACCTTTGTTGAAGACCGATCCACGTGCGGTCAATGCAGATATTCCGAGGGTCCTCACATCAGTGAGGAGGACCGATGTTGTTTTTTAAAACCGTAGAGAGGAAGGCCCCGAAACGGTTTGCGCATTCTCTCCTGATGAGCCCATGCATTTGTAAACATCCTTTGTTTTTTCAATATATCATATTCACATATGTATGTATGTATGTATATGTGGGGGTATTACTTTGTTTATATCTTGTATGTTGCTATGCTCTCTTTGTTGCTATGTGTGACGTGTATGACACTAAACTGCATCTGAGATATTTGTGACATAATTTTTTTCTTCTACTTTTAGGGGGGGGGCTATGGTGTAGCTGCTAACGTGCTGGACAGTGACAACGTAGTAAGCCAGTTCGAGTCCCAGTCTCGGTTTTACATTCACTTCTAGAATAATATCCTTGAGAAAGATATAAATGGATTAAATTGAACTACAAATGTTATTTTTACGGTGATGGCGTTGGCATTAAATAACCCACGATGGTTGATATACCATTAAACAAAGAAAGAAACCAAATCTCCTGCTTTTAAAATACTACTATTTCATTGCGTTCTTGTTACATCCTTGTGCAAATTAATTGAAACAAAACAAATAATGGTAATTTATGAGAAAGTGCGTCCCGGTCTGCTGTCTCAAAAATTGCTACCCGGTGACTATCAAAATAACAACCCCAGCTCGTCGTATTTCTTGTTTATTTATCGTAATTTGTCGTAATTCTTGTTTAGATATTAAGATGGATATATATGAATAGACTGAGATAGATAGATAGATAGATAGATAGATAGATAGATAAACAAACAAAATAATATAGATAGATATGAACAAATGGAGATAGATATTTTTGATAAGTAAATGTATTTGTGGGGGGAAGGTCGCTTTTTTTGTCGTAATTCTTGTTTATTTAAACTAAAAACAAGACATTAAACAAACATGAATAAAAAAAACCTTAGCATTTAAAGTAATATAGATAAATATGAACAAATTGAGATAGATAGATAGATAGATATGAAGATGGATAGTTTTAAATAGACTGAGCTGGGCCGTTATTTTCACCGGGTAGCAATTTTTGAGGCAGGAGACCGGGACGCACTTCCTCATAAATTACCCAAATAATTCCATTATCATTATGATATCCGCGATCTCTCTGTAAAGCTTGCCAGTGTGTTCGTGCAGCGTTACAATTTTCGTTCGCTACCTTGAAGTAATGTCCATCGCAGACAATTAGTATACAGTCGGGACACTAGTGTCTAAGCTTGATGAAAATCTGATTCAAATACGGATGACGCAATATTTTTCAAGGCCAACTTAAGTTCATTATACACCGCGAAAATAGATTCAAATTACTGCACATAACTGCAAATGTCCAACCCGTCCTTCGGGACGGGGGAGGGGTCCGGTGTGCTTCGGCCACTGGACCGGTATGTTCAATTAATAGCGTCGGTCCCAGGGGGCTATCCCCCCAGGCAATACCTGCCCCCTTGTGGACAGGGCTGGGTTTATTGCCCAGCGCCTGAGCCCCCCCCCCTTGAGGGGGAATGCCGAAGGAATCGACGATATTTTTGTTCTTTCCCACCCATGAGCTTCGGCTTGTGAGTGGGCCAATATTAAAACGAGGCTTTGTGCCCAGCCCTTACAAGTGGGGTATGAGGCAAATACCCACAATTGCAAATGTCCTAATCTGAGGAGAGAAACAAATAGAAATCAATTACATCTTGTTACTCCAGTAGGTCTAAAACTGACCGTATTGTGAAAGAAAGCGGTTGTTTCAATTAATTTGTACAAGGATGTATATGTTATTATTATTAAAACTCTTAGAGACAATCTTCTGCACCCGATATGTTTCGATGTTGAGTCATATCCTGTTTACAGAAGGCATATTATAAGTCGTTGCAATGAGATAAGGCAAAGTGTTGTATGATTCTAATTGAGAAAGTATATTGCATTTAGACCGGAAGAAAAATAAGGAACACTGGGGAGTATGAAGTACATCTTCAGTGCATTTATACCTAGGCTCACGCTGACCCGGTGTGGTAGTACCATTTCGGGGTCAAATAGATCTGTTTGAAATTTATTCATATTAGATAGGAATACTTGATACCATATGAATGGGTGTAAATTATTTGATTGGCTGGTTGTTTTGTTTTACGGCATATCAACTCTTTTAGTGCCATTTGATGCCAAATCAAGTCATTTTGATAAACAAAAGACTCTGTGAGAAATGGTTGGTTGGTTTCTTTGTTTTACGGCATATCAACCCTTTTCGGGTCATTTAATGCCGAATCAAGTCATTTTGATAAACAAAAGACTCGGTGATTAATGGTTGGCTGGTTTCTTTGTTTTACGGCATATCAACCCTTTTCGGGTAATTTAATGCAGAATCAAGTCATTTTGATAAACAAAGGACTCAAGTTGCTTACTGTACCAGCTGTTGCTTAAGTGGCCACCTCATTAAGCATTGAACAGGATCATTGCTGCTTAAATTCGGTGATCTTGCAAGATGCTGCCGTTATGCGTACCTTCAGTTTATCTTTGGCGTTATACGGAGTTTTGTTGGTCTCTCGCTCAACCGTGCGCTACACATAATAATCCAGGGGTTTGCTTATCTGGGGAAATAGATGGACAGATGTTAGAGGTGATGAGGTCGCAGAAATTTTCTGACAGCCAACATTGGGTTCCCTTGATTATGTAGCATGGCGCTGAGTCCTGTTGCTAGACGTAGTGTCTTTCAGTAGCCAGCATCTCGATCCAGGGCGACACTACCTCCTCCAGGCACTTGATTTAGGCCTTCATGTTGAGTCTGCGACCCTGTTGGAACTGTTATGATTTTTGTGGCCATCCTTAGGCTTCAAGCAAGAGCACTGTGCATCAGAGATCCCTTGTGTTAAGCAGAGCGCGATCCTTAGTGAAGAAACCTTTTGTTACTCCTTTGTGTCTCTTAATGTTGGGTATGATTCTTTGGTTGTTTCTTGGTGTCTCTTAGTGTTGGGTATGATCCTTTGGTTCTTCCTTGTTGTTCCTTAGTGTTGCAGGTCCGTTCGTCAATGTCGAATAAAGTGCAAATGAACGGTTGTCAATATCAGCGACTAAATAGTTAACTAACCACGTATTCAGGCTGTTGATTGGCTGGGTTTTAAACCACGTGGCCTCGCTTAGTCTATAGATTTAAGTGGTGGATTACAACACGCCTTATATTCACAAAAAATAGGGCACCTCCTGTGGTGTAATGGTTAGCAAGCTAGACTCTCAAACAATTTTTAGTGAGTTCGATTCTCACTGGGCGCCCCATACTTCTAGCATTGTGCCACATCTAAGCTAAGCTTAGTAAATAACTATATACACAAAAAATAGGGCACCTCCTGTGGTGTAATGGTTAGCTAGCTAGACACGCAAACAATTTTTAGTGAGTTCGATTCTCACTGGGCGCCCCATACTTCTGGCCTTGTGCCACATCTAAGCTAAGCTTAGTAAATAACAATATACACAAAAATAATTCAACAGGAATATGAATGAATGCATAACGTCACCACCGCAACTGACCACTCTAAACACCATGATGTGGACTGGGTGTTTGGTCCTCATCATTATCGGTATATCCTGTGGGGACAGAACAACCAAACGGTTGGTCCGTGAGTTCCCTATCTGACCCTGAGATAAATTTTTCTCATCTGAGAATGTATGTTCGCCTGGAGGGGATGCTTCAGTTTTTTGAAAAGCTTTGCAGCAGGGTCCTTACTATTGACCTTTCATGACCCGTGATAAAACAAATTGGCCCCTTTTCGTCTTGCATGAGAAACACCAAATGTCTTCATGTACTATCTGCCTAATACATGTACTACCTGCTTGATATGTGTCCGTCTATGAACCTGATTGACGTGCTGGAAACGTTATCAATTATGGCGCCTGGATCTCACCTATAAATTTGGGAGTTCTTTTCTTATCAGAAAGATTAGAGTGAGACTTCCGAGCTGCTGTTGCTGTCACCATTGGACTCATCAAACTATTTTCGAATCTTCCAGACACTCTTAAATCATCGTATTGGAGCTTCCAGTATGAATGCCAAGAAGTACAGCATGCCGTTTGCAAATTTCTGGAGGAGTGAATTGCGTCATGGTACTGTTTTCCTCGTTGACACTACCCAACGGCCTCTAATTTGCTGCTCAGTAGACAAAACCTGAAATAAACTGCATACTTTGTTACAAGTAATAATTTAAAATTAATACTTTAGAATGATAACAATTTACCCATCGCACTGACACACACCACACACACACACACACACCACACACACACATATATTATATATATATATATATATATATATATATATATATATATATATATATTGATTTCTATATAGAATTATACATTGGGTTGCTTTTAATACATTTGAGAATAAAACATTAGTATTATAAATCAATAACACCAAGTAATAATTTATTAAATCTGGTTTTCTTAAAACTCGTATGAAAATTATCCACACTTTATACTATGTAAACTTTTATTTCTTCGTGATATATAACGCACTTTGCAGGATTCTAAACTCGTTAATAATATGAGCTTTTTTTAGCTAGACTTTAATAGAGACATTGTAAATAGATAAGATGTTAATTAAGATTGCATAATGATTATTTAATTGAGAATATCTAAACGAATTGAGACGTCGATGGTGAAGTAGTTTCGGTTACAGACAGATACATAATCTCCATTATGATAAGAAGAAGATAAAATAATTTTGATCAGTAATCTGATCTGTCAAATTTATCTATTCAGTATTTTTACATTAATTAACAAAATCTCAGTCACCTGCAGTGAGTGAAAGTGTTTAATCTACGGATCTCAGTTTCAAACTTCTAAAAAACGTTAAATCTGAATTTATTTTTCTCTTTTATTAACTACACCATTAGAAGATTAAGCTACAAAAACGAATAAAGTCAAAAGAATGCCTAGAAGAGCAATATTATAATTTTACCGTTTTTTGAACATCCGTACGAACAAAGACAAACCGTATAATATAATATGATATAATATAATTGTCCATGAATTTATCTTTAGAAATGTAAACACCATGGTAATCTGAACATTAGCTACATAAATGAGAGTAACCTCCCCTTGTTTATTTCACCGTAAATCTACACTGAAAATACGAATTTATTCGAATCAATACAAATGCATGTTTTAACACGAAAATATCATGAAATGTGTTCTTAATTGTGCTTGTGAATTATTTGAAATAAACTATATTTTTTTATTAAGAACACATTTCATGATATTTTCGTGTTAAAATATGCAGTTGTATTGATTCGAACAAATTCGTATTTTCAGTGTAGATTTACGGTGAAATGAAAATGGCTGACCAAAACATATGGCTTTCTCAAAGTGAAATAAACAAGGGGAGTTTACTCTCATTTATGTAGCTAATGTTCAGATTACCAAAACCATTTACCTACAGGGAGTCACATTGACAAAATGGTTGAGGAGGGGGTTGACGGATGACAACAAAACAATTAAAAAAATATGTTGTTTTTAGAATTTTGAGGAAATATGTCTTTTTAAAGAAACGACTTCATCTATTGCTTTATATTCGATAATTAGCCAATTTAGGGGGAATTCTGAAAAAAAATGGTACTTTATACATATCGGTGGAGCATCTGCCTAGGAATCGCAAGGTCCCTGGTTCGGTACCGCTCCCCGCCAACTCGGCGCATGAGTAGCACAGCTTGGGTAATCTAATCTGTGTGGTAAAGTGGGAAACTGGTGGTAGGTGTGGCACCGCACCTCAGCAAAAACAATCTCCTTAGTCTAGCGCTAACGAAAAAGGGATAGACTCGCTCGATGTTAGGATTATACTGACAATAGGCCACCTTTTCTTTTTTTTACTCTTTATATATGGGAGTGGGTAATATTTACATATGATAGCAAACTTGAAAAATCTTATTAATTTACGAACTTTCGCGCTATATGCACGAGCTGATGATGATGAAATTATAACATTGAAATTATAACCAACAAGAATCTTTTTTTTAGTTTACACCATCCAAAAACGAATGTGGAAAAACATTTATCAAGGAAATTCTTCACAGTTTGTAATTTTGATTTAAATTATTTTCATGACACCCCCCCCCCCGCACCGGGTCAGATTAACATAAGTTACATATTTTTTTTATAGGGCTGGTTTAGCTCAGTCGGTAGAGTACTTGACTTGGAATCGTTAGGTTCCTAGTTTGCTACCGGTCCTTGCCAACTCAGCGTATGAGTAGCATAGGGATATGTGCGGTAAAGTGAGGAGCTGATGGTAGGTGTAGCGCCCCACCTCAGATGCTAAAAAAACAATCTCCTTTGTCTATCGCAAGTGATAGACTCCCTCGCTGTCTGGCTGATACCGACTTTAGGCCACCCCGACGACTTACGTGTTTTTTTTGGGGGGTGGAGGAATCCATCGAGGATCGAACTCGCTTTCAGTAATAATGGATCGGCGAGACTAGGTTGCTAATGACAGAACACCTAATTCTAATTTGTAATTTTGATTTAATTCGTTTCGATCTAAGGTCGATTTAGCTCAGTCGGTAGAGTACCTGCCTAGGAATCGCAAGGTTCCTGGTACGATACTGGTCCCCGCCAACTCAGCGCACGAGTAGCACATATTGGGTTATCTGATCTATGCGGTAAAGTGCGGGAGCTGTCAGTAGGTGTGGTGCTCCACCTCAGTAAAAACAATCTCCGTGGTGTAGCAATAGCGAACATTGGATAGACTCCCTCGCTGTCCGGCTGATACCGATAATAGGCAACTCCAACAACTTTACTTAACTTATTGGTTTGCAACTTTAAACATTTTTCGCCTCATTTAAGTAAATGTACACATCCCCATATCTCCACATGCGTAAGAATGTAAAGAATGTAAATACACACACATCGTGCGTATGTGTCTGTGTGTGGTTAGTTGGTTGGTTGGTTGGATTTTAGGGCATTTCAACCGTTGTTGGGTTATTTTATGCCGAAGACGTTTTGTTTTATTCATTCTTATTGGGTATTCATTTTTTTTCTTTTTCAAACTCATTTTTTTTTCAAGCTCAATTTTTTAAAACACGTTTTTTGTCAAATCATTTTTTTTATCTATTTAACCCATAGATGGGGACCCTAACTGGCACTGCCACTCCCAGTCAGGTTGGATCTGGGAGTAATGGCAATAAATATATGTAAAGATATGTAAATACACGCGCGCGCGCGCGCGCGCGTGTGTGTGTGTGTGTGTGTGTGTGTGTGTGTGTGTGTGTGGTTGGTTGGTTTTTACGGAATGTTAACCCATGTTGGGTTATCTTATGCCGAAAACCTTTTGTTTTATTTATTCTTGTTGAGTATTCAATTTTTATTTTTCAAACGCATTTTTGTAAACTTATTTTTTATCTATTTAACCCATAGACGGGACGCTAACAGGTGCTACCATTGCGGGTCAGGTTGGACTTTGGAGTAATGGTGATGAAGGGGTACTCCACACTCCCCAAAACACCAAATTGGAACCTCACCATTAGATGCAGTTTAACGTCATGCCCAGGACACGTGTGTGTGTGTGTGTGTGTGAGAGAGAGAGAGAGAGAGAGAAAGAGAGAGCGTGTGTGGTTGGTTGGATTTTACAACATTTCAACCCTTGTCGGGTTATTTCATACCGAAGATGTTTTAGAGAGAGAGAGAGGGGGAGAGAGGGAGAGAGAATCTGTCTGTCTGTCTGTCTGCGTACATGTGTGTGTGTGTTGTGCGTGAGAGACAATGTGTGTGTGTGTCTGTCTGTCTGTGTGTTCGTAGATAGTGACGTCAGAGAAGCCTCTTGCTAGCATCTCTGTTTTCTCAACGTCGTTAACTCGTGCGTACCGAATTCAAGAACTTATCTTCTCCCCCGACTTTCCCTCCAAATGTTTTCACGACGATTTGTCGCTGGCTCCCACGGTCTACGAGGACGCCCGTCGGGGCAGATCTTAGCCGAGGAGGATATGACAGGGTGGGGTTGAAGTGAGCTTGGATTTGTTCGTGGGAGGGAACGAAAGAGAGAGAGAAAAAAATCAAGAATCAGGAAGGAGAAAAAAAACCTGGGAACGTTGAAAAAAAGCATTGGGTGGGGTGAAGATGTGTGTATTAAAAAAAAGAGAGAAAGAAACAGAAAGTGACAATGAGGGAAAGGAGGGGGTGTAGAAGGAGAAAGAAAGGGTGTGAGTGATAATGAAGGAGGGGGAATAAGAGAAGATGATGAGAAAAATTAGAAGAAAGACAGAAAATATATGTGTATAGAAATGAAATATTTCATTTCTCTCTCTCTCTCTCTCTCTCTCTCTCTCTCTCTCTCTCTCTCTCTCTCTCTCTCTCTCTCTCTCTTCTCTCTCTCTCTCTCTCTCTCTCTTTATATATATATATATATATATATATTCTTTTTTTTTCTTTTAATTTGAGTGGGTCTAGATCTATGTGTTATTTAAGTAAATTTACGCATAGACATAGAACCGGTCACAAACATTACTTTATTCCACATTTTTCGAATGAATGTCTTCAGTAAATGGAATGGTGAAAACGCTTTATCTCGCAACTTCAGTAAACTGTCGTTTATAATTATTACACTTATACGTGAATATGATCTGTGTTTATATATACAATTATATACACAAATGCATATACACAATTACATATACAATCATATATACAGAATTACATATACACAATTATATATACAATCATATATACACAATTACATATACACAATTACATGTACAATGATATATACACAATTGCACATGCACAATCACACGTACTGTATGTCATAGAGATATTATTAAGAGGGAAATAGGGTTTGGGACAATCATATATGTGCTAGGGCTTGACGTGACCAGTCGATTGATCGGAGGGGTCTCTCCAGTCGCCTGTCTAGTCTAAGTAAATGCAAAAGTGGAGTGCACAGCCACCAGAATTCCATCCTTAAGCATCACAGGTTGCCACCCATGGTCAAGAAGTGACCCATTGTGGAGGGGTCTTATCCCTCTGCAGATGTGCAGTCGGGGTATTCTAAAACCCTAGCCGAAAGGGCTGAGTGTATATCATTATGAACAAAACAATTTTCCCAAAACATTGCTTTAGCGTTCATAGATATATAGAACGGCACACCTACCGACAGCTTCCCAACTTTGCCGCACTGATCAGATTACCCAATCTGTGCTACTCATGTGCTGAATTGGCGAGGACCGGTATTGAACCTGGAACCTTGTGATTCTGAGACGTGTGCTCTATCGACTGAGCTAAACCTGCCCCATCATGGATAAAGAGGTAGAACGATACACGGATCTGTTGGCAGCAAAATATGTTGTCAATAATCACAAAATCTCTCTCTCTCTCTCTCTCTCTCTCTCTCTCTCTCTCTCTCTCTCTCTCTCTCTCTCTCTCTCACCAATTATTTATTTTATCCAATTCAACTCGCTTACGGTCAAGTCACGTTGAAAGCACCGGATGACCGAAGTTAAGCAACGATGAGCCTGTTCAGTACTTTGTGATGGATTTGTAACTCCCCACCGGGGAGGTCCAGTGAGCTTCGGCCACTGGATCAGATTCAGTAAATTAATAGCGTCGATCCCAGGGGGCTATCCCCCCAGGCAATACCTGCCCCCTTGACTTAAAGGGGCAGGGCTGGGTTTATTGCCCAGTGCCTGAGACGCCCCCTTGAGGGGGAATGCCAACGGGATCGACGCAATTTTTCCACCTGCCACCCATGAGTCTCGGTGTTACGTTGTAATACTCACGGTACTAAAACGATACATGCACCGTAGTCCTTTTTTTTCTTTCTTGGTACTAAAACTCCGATAAGAAATCATAACCCGAGAAACATGTCGTCACAACTCCCAGCCTTTATTAACGTGCTCGTCTAGTGGCTTCTACCAGGGAGGAGGAGAGGCAGAGAGAACGAGAGAGAGAGAACACTACTAGATTACTGGGCTCTAATGAGGTCTGTCCCCCACGACGGACGCCGACAAAAAGAGAACGAAGCCTTTCTTCCTTCCCCCACGTCACCACGTGACTTCCGGTCAACACCCGACTTCCGGTCAACACCCGACTTCCGCTTGCCCCTCAATTCTTCGTTCGGGGTCACGCTACGGTCAAAACCATCGCTCTCCTCTTTTGGGTCATCACTATTTTTTAAGCCTTTGTTATTTATTCCTCCTCCTTCCATTAGCAGTTCTAGCTCACACAAGTCATATTGCAACACTCCTCCCTTACCATCATTCTAAAATTTTTACCCGTAAAAATTTTCAAAGTATCTCTTTTTTTTCAAGAATATGCGTAATTATTCATTAGATTTTTTTTTTTTCCTTCTATCCGATATAGACCTTCCTCTCTCCGATAGAGCCACACGAGCATTCAATTTTACAATAATACAAAAAACACATACATATATAAAGTAAAAAGAACATTTACAAAATCATTAAAGCAGGTGATATTCTCCTCTTTGTTCCACAATTGTGCTCTGACCTTACCTACTTATTTGTTCATTTTTTCTTTCTTTCTCTTTTTTTTTTTTTTTTTTTTTTTTTTGGAAATACTCTCCCCAATTTGAATTTTAAAAAAAAATTACTCATTTATTTTTCATTCTTATCAATTGCAGACCTATACTGATTTATAGCTTTTTTTTTTTTTTTCAAGCAACGGCGTTATCGTCGCCTTCTTCAGCTGGTCAATAATTCTTTTCTCTATTATTCCTTTTCTTTTTGTATCTATTCATTTTAATCCCTTTCAGTTTTTCATTTATTTATCTTTTTTTTTTTCGTCATTATTCCATCTCATATTCCGTGTAATTCGTATTTTCATTTACTCATTTTTCTCATCCTTTTTCTTTTCTTTTTTTTTTTTTTTTTCATTCATCTATCTCTAATTTATTTCCGAGCGCCAAAACTAGGTTTTTCTGGAAGGTATCTGCTGTGTGAACAAACACTTGAACCACAGGCCTTTAAAGCTATCTTCATAGTCGCTGTCTGGTGGAGTATCATGTTTCCTTGTGGGCAGTACTGGTTGACCCCGGGTGAGCTCGCTGCTACTACCATAATCATTTGTACTCCCAGCGTTTTTAATGCTTTCTTCCATTGCAACTCTAAGCATAGCTATTTTCCTTTCCATTAGGGGAACATATTCTTTTATTTCTTCGTAGGCACTATCTGACGGAGTGGTATTTACTTTAGCCCTTACTGTTTTAGGGGAATCTTTTGCGATGCTATTCACTGTTGGAGTTATTTTGTGGCTTTCCATTTTAGCCATTACTCCAAAATCATTTTTATTATTATTAACGTCCACCTGTCTGTTCAATTTCTCTTTCTTTTTCTTTTTTCTATTGGGACATAGTTGTTCATTGTTCCTATCACCTTCACCCGTGTGATTTGTACCCTCGGTATCCACATCACTATGTGAAGTATTAGTGTCCTTATCGGAGTTTTCTCTCTTAATAGCTGTATATTTATCTTTATTTTCTGAGATATGTTCCGAGGACGTAGAATGGACTTGTGTGCCCTCCTTAGTTTTGCCATTCATATTAGACAAAGCGTGGTGCTGATTTTTGAGGGCTATCCCATGCTTGTCTCTATTTTTAATTTGTTCGGATGTGCTTTTAGGGGTAGGTGCCATCCACTTTTTATTAATTTTTACGGGACAATTTCTAATGAGGTGATACTTGCTATTACACCCCCAACAACGTCTAGTCTGGTCTCTATTGCCTATCTGAGGATGCACATTGCAATTCCTCACTGTAGGTACGTTTCTACTCTGCTTGTTAAATTTTTTCCTATTTTTACTCATTCTTAATCTATCCTCTAAAAGAGTTCTTTGATAGGCCCTATCCAACCCCTTTTCAACGCTTTTTAAGGCACTCGTTACAGAATTTAATGCATCAACCAAGCCTGCGGTGAGATTCTGTAAAAATTCTTTAATGGTCTGAGACTCCATTTCGCATAAACAATTTCAGTCACAGAATAATAGAAGACTTATACTAATATTAATGATATCAATAACCAGTGAAGAGAAAAAAAATACACAACTGTAGAACAAGAGAAAAAAAATTATCACCTACCTTGTCACTTCTACGTATATTTTTCCTTTTTTTTTTTTTTTTAAAGTTCTTTTTTTCTTGTAAAGTTCATTAATTCCGTCTTTTCTTTTTTTTTTTTTTTTTTTTTTTAAATTCACACGTGGACGTATATTTTTTCTCCACGTGGGTTTCTCCTTCTTTTATAAGTCCTTTTCTTCTTCTTTAATTGTTAGTTGCTGTTGTTTTTTCCTCTCGTCCTTTTTTTTCTTCTTTAAATCTTTTTGTTTTCTTCACACGTGGGTCCTTTTTTCTTTTTCTTTTTTTAAGTTCTCAATTGTTTGTTGACTCGTTGTTGTCGTTCATCTCCTTTAATAAGATTTTAAAGGTTGCTCCCTTTTCTTTTTTTCAAGGTGGGTCTTTTTTTTTTTTTTTTTCTTTTTTTTAAGCCCTTTTTTCTCTTCAAATGCTCGCTGTTGTTGTTTTTCTTTCTTTTTTCTTTTACTTCTCCTGTTTTTTTTTTCGTTTTTTTTTTTTTTTTTTTCTCTCTCGTTTCTCAACAGGTCACTCCCTTTTTTTTCGTCACACGTGGGTCCTTTTTCTTTGTTTGTTTGACTCGCTCTTTCTTTCGTTTACGTTAGTTTCTGTTACAATTACGGCCGATGTCTTTTTTTTTTCGTATCCCTTCGTTGCGTCGTGGTAAACTGGTTCCTTATGAGTCCGTGTCTGAACTCCGAGGTCAACGGGCACCAAAACGATATATGTTACGTTGTAATACGGTACTAAAACGATACATGCACCGTAGTCCTTTTTTTTCTTTCTTGGTACTAAAACTCCGATAAGAAATCATAACCCGAGAAACATGTCGTCACAACTCCCAGCCTTTATTAACGTGCTCGTCTAGTGGCTTCTACCAGGGAGGAGGAGAGGCAGAGAGAACGAGAGAGAGAGAACACTACTAGATTACTGGGCTCTAATGAGGTCTGTCCCCCACGACGGACGCCGGCAAAAAGAGAACGAAGCCTTTCTTCCTTCCCCCACGTCACCACGTGACTTCCGGTCAACACCCGACTTCCGGTCAACACCCGACTTCCGCTTGCCCCTCAATTCTTCGTTCGGGGTCACGCTACGGTCAAAACCATCGCTCTCCTCTTTTGGGTCATCACTATTTTTTAAGCCTTTGTTATTTATTCCTCCTCCTTCCATTAGCAGTTCTAGCTCACACAAGTCATATTGCAACATCGGCTTGTGGGTGGTCCCACGTTAATAGGGCCTTGTGCCTAACCCGTACAAGTGGGGTACGAGGTAAATATTCTGTTCAGTACTTAGATGGGTGAACAATTAACTAATAACAGGTACTGTGAGTAACCTGATATCAAAAGGGATCTGATGCGACTTTAAATAACCCAATAAGGTTTATATGCCGTAAAGCAACAAACAAATAACCAATTCGACCGTTTAGTCTTGGCTAAAAGCGCAATAAGGGTAAACCGAAGCCGAGATTTTTAAGACCATATTTTTCTGATGGGGAATAAGAAAATGATACCTGGATCGGAATAAAAAAAACCTAATAGAGTTCAGCTTTAGGTTACTCTTGAATCCCCCCCCTTTTAACCTGGACTTATTTATTATTTTCTTAGAATCAAATCCATGGCAACCAGATGTTGCAACAACCTGTTCCCTTCCTTTTTATTCTTACCCTTTTCTCTTTAACAAACCACTTAACGAAGAATCTTGAAATATATTTTCTCTTCTTCATCAGCCATACCCATTCACCCAAGTCAGATTTTTTTTTTTTGCAATTAAAATAGTCACGTGCCACGTTTTATCGCTTTATTTATTCTTGGGTACCATTATAGTATGTGGCCTACAAAATCATGTCTCTCTTATAGTATGTGGTCTACCATAAAATGCATATCATAAGGTTATAATAATAACTGCTAACCCTGACCTCTAACCCTATTTCAGAATTTTAGAATATTTTAGAATTAAATAGGTCTCTGATTCATGTAAATTATGGATAAATTCTTTTTTAATTATCATTAATTACTATATACTACTTATATCTATAAATATACTCTTACTGGGGTAGGACACATTCAAACCGGGTAGGCCACATACTATAACAGAATCAAAAAGGTAGGCCACATATTATAACGGCACTTATTATTGTTTCTCTTATATACACTTTTATAATCTGTTCCGTATTTGATGTTTTCATAAATTCATATTTGGTGTATATATCTTATCTATATAGGTAAGTGTAGCGGACTATTCATGTGTGAAGTCACCCCGGTGCAACACCATGAAGCCAAGAGGTCCAGAAGAAAACGACGGTAACAAAGCACTGGCATATCAACATCTTTAGGGGCAGCCTTCACGTGCGACATCTGTGGTCGGGGGCTGCTTTCCAAACATTCGACTTCAGTCACAGAAGGCGCTGTAACTTCAGGGGCACAATTATTTACTCATCCGAGACTGCAATACCAATGAAAAAAAAAATTGAATATAAAAAAATACCACAGTCGGTAAAGCATCCACCTAGGGATCACAAGATTCCGAGTTCGATAGTGGCCCTCACAAATTCAGTGCATGACTAGCATAGCTTGAATCTGTGTGGTAAAGTGTGGAGCTGATGGTAGATGTAGCACTCCAATCCAAACGCATAAATAATCACCCTGACCTAGCGCTAGCGAAAAGGGGGTAGACTCCCTCGCTGTCCGTTTGATACCGACAATAGGCCCCTCCTCCTAATTTTTATACTTGTTCTTAAATCTGTGAAAAGCCTCTGTGAAATTTAAACTAAATATCGAGTTGTATTATATTTATAGATTTCTACTATATATATTTACCAACCCCTCCGCACGAGCAGGATGGACACAGGGTCAATTTCTTAACAGGTTTGAATTCAGAGTTTTCATTCTCCTAGACCGGTTGCCTAACCAAGGTTAAAGACCCCAGTCTACCCTACTATTTACCCATAGCTGGAGGGAGAGTAGGATTCATACCTTTCCCAAGGGAATTAGCACTAAGTGAAATGCAATCACCACATCCAGGATTTGAACTCGGGGCGACGAGTCCATTTCCCATGACTTTAACCATTACACCACGCGCTTCCTATATATTTCTACTATAACACTGGGGAACACGATTTTTGTTGACTTGGATCTGATACTTATTTTTTACTATTTTATGGCCACTGAATCCAAAAATGACCCCAGTTTTTCTATATTACGTCAACTTTTTGAGCTATGGGGTACCCCCGATTTTTCTCAAAAACCGTAAAAATACAGCATCTAACAAATTTTTGCTTATTTTATGGAAGGTTTTTTTTTGCCTATATAATGGGAAATAATAAAACATTACACTGGACAGATTTTGTTGAGTTAAATCTGACACTTGTTTTTGACAAATTTTTGGACTCTGAATCCAAAGATTTCCCCATTTTTCTCTCTATTACATCAACTTTTTAAGTAACAGGATACCCTTGCTTGGTTTCAAAAAACATTAAAATGCTGCATGTGACAAATTTGAGCTTATTTTATAGAATGTTTTAAAAATTTACAATGGGAAATGATAAAAAATTTGCTTGGCTGTAATGTTTGTACAAATTCATGTTGTTCATACAAAGGATATCGTTACTGTAAGTCAAATTGTGTACAAGTAGTTATGGTAAAAATTTACACAGTTTTTTTTCTAGAGTGTTCAATATGTGAACAATTCCCCTTTATGCTTCATAGTCAGCCATCATATTTACATCCCATATACTTTGATACCATTCCTCCATAAATTTCAAATTTTGGTGAAATCATTCATCTTGCTCATAGCTGACCACATCAAGTTTTTCAAGAAGTTAGCAAGATGGCTATGCAGAAAATGGAACTTGATGCTCATGTTGTAATCAAGCATTTTGTGGCTATCCAATTTCAGTGTAGTTCATTGCTCATACATTTCCAAGAAATCTTTTGACAAGCTAAAGAACTTGTCAAGAACCAAGCATTCTTTTCGAGTCCTGACATTATCCCGATGAAATGTTCATCTTTGATAACTTCCAGAATCTGTAGACCATCAAACACACCGGCCTTGATTCTTTTTTCAATTGACAGGCAGGGAAATGGCAAAATATGATACTTGAAACACTTGCCTTCAATTGGCAATGCTTTAATGAATTGCTTCAAGAGACCTAGTTTCATGTGCAAGGTGCGAACATAGTTTTCTTTATGTCAACAAATGGCTCATGTAGAATGTTGGGATCGATAGGTTTGAGGTCAGATCTTGGAGGCCAATTCCTCTCCACCCAATGCTTCTCTCAAGCTCTACTGCCCTACACTGGGATTTCAGCTGAATGCGGCACTGGACGTATAGCTGATGGTAGACTAGGATACTCAATTTTACACTTGCCTTTCTTGTTATATGAAGTTTTCATTAAACAAAACAGTCTGTGCAATATTTTAGCTCTCACCAAATCATAGGTATACCAAATGCCAACTTATCACATGTTCCCTTGATCCACATCCATAAATTCTCAACAACTGCTTTCACATTTTGTAAGGCACCCAAGACGTGTCTTAATCGACACGTTTTAATTCAAAATGTGCAAAATAGATTAGCTTCATAAATGCTTTGATGTTTGTTCTTTTGACTGGGAATCAACCTTGTCACCAGATTTGAATAATTCTCCTTAATTTCTCTGAATGTTTGAGATGAGGCTTGAAGATTAGTATTATCTGCGTTATTCTAAGTTTAAGACAGTTCTAAGTGACAGTTATCTCTGAAACCCAAGTTCAATCCTGAGTGAAAGCAGTTAAAAAAATAATTAATTAACACAACTCCTACCCCAGCTATGGATAGCGGAATGAGAACAGGATACCCTCGTGGAATAAATAAAGGGTTAGGTTCAAAGTTCCGTGATGGCTCCCGAATACGACAAGAAAGTTCTCGAGTTCGAAAAGAAGGTTCCCGAGTCCGAGAAGGTTCCCGAGTCCGACAAGAAATACCTGAAGAAGGCTGGAGGGTATATCGGCCGAAACGTTGTACAAATAACAATGAAGATGGGGACAATAGTCCGAATAACGCAGATAATACTAATTCTCTTAATTCTTAATAAAGCAATCAATGTAATCAGTTGATCAATTCTATTACTTACCGACAAACGATGCAATTTTGCTTATTTTGGGAGTAAGCTGTAGAGAAAAAACTTGACGTGATAGAAGAAAACTGATTGCAGTTTTGGAATCAGCATACCAATATTAGTCTAAAACAGATGCAAGATCAAACAAAAATTATGTTCAAAATTGTTTCCCTGTGTAATTAATTGCAAATATATTATTCTGTGTACTTGACATGAGACTTTGATGAGTTGTGGTGCACCTGAGCACTGTACACAATAAATTTCATTATTATTATTATTATTATTATTATTATTATTATTATAAATAAACAATGGTAAGTACTGTTGTATATCCATCTACTCTTGTGTCTGGGTATATATTATGAGGGGGTGATCTCATAATTAACAGTCTATTTCTTCTGTTATGGGAGGAGATGAGTAGATACTCGTCATGGGAGATGTCCGTGATTATATTTCCTACATCAAATCTTCTACTTTTTAAGTATCTATCTTTATGGCTGTTATTTCTTCTATCTGTCTTTCTTTTATCTGGTTTGGTTCTGGCTTCTTCTGTTGACTGGTCTGGTAATATTCTCTGGTTATTAAGATATGCAAAGGTTTCCATAGTTCTTAGAGACAAACTCAAAGCGTATAGTTTTTTCGTGATCACATTTTATTAAAACCTTAAATCTTAGGACTTTCTCAACCGCGTGGGAGCCGAGCCGAGCCGACTTATCCTCACATCATGAGGGCTCACGGCTGACTAACTAATCAAAAAGCCTTTCTGTTCCCACCGTTTGCGTAACCGGAAGGAATTCGGGTCAGATCGAGGTTACAGAACATCAATCAACCCAATGGTCTCAACAACTCCTGAATTTAAATCTATTTCTACACTAACCGTTCAAAAACGACAGTACGCCCATCAATATATAACAGTACTTTATGATTATAATTTAATAGTTGCCTTCTTTGAGAAATTATAAACCCGTCACTATTACTAAGTTGAAAACTGGATTGGAAATTGATTTCTTATTAAAGTTAGAGCCTTTTAATTCTATTGCGCTAACAAAATTTTCGACACGATGTTCCATTTTTGCTCTGTTATCTTACAAGAATCAAATCTTCATATTAAAGATGATGATCAATATTTTTAGAATTATATTTTTTCAATTTACATTTTCTAGTTTTCTTTTTTAAAATTGTGACGGAGAACGAGAAAGGAAAAAAAGCAAGACATTGTCTTGCCTGCCGAGATCGAACTCGCGTCCTCCCGCATGCAAAAACAAATGCGTTTTGGGCACTGGACGGACGCGAGGTTCGACTGATGTGCCCGGATGTTTGGCTAATATGCCCATAAAATAACAAGTGAGTCGAGCGCTGGGGAGTGAGCAGCAGCAGAAGCAGTCGACGACGAAGCGCTTTTCAGTAAAGAAATGGAATTTAGTCGAATAGAAACAAAACTAAATAGGAAATGTGATTTTGAACTGCTAAAGATTATTTCGACTACGACGACGGATTTTCCAGCTGCTAGACGAAGAATGTGTTGAACAACAGAGGGTATGGCGTGTGAGAAGACGGAGAACTCGCTTGTTGTTGATTCGAAGGTCTATTTCGCCCAATATATTTCCCCCCCTTCTATAAAAATTTCCTCGTTGACATTAACAGAGACAATAACAACACAATCGTCATTCATCCTTTATTTTATAAACTTTATTTTATAAACTCCACTGCTATTGAAAAGACAGAGATGCCAGGTTGAAATTCGTTCGTGAACATAAGGATAATGAAAAATCATTTTGGGAAATGGTATTATGGACAGAAGAAACCAAAGTTAAGTTGTTTGGACGTAATTCTAGAAATTATATATGAAAGATGGCAATGCCTTCATGTTGTATACCCTTTTCATTACTTACTTCTATTCTTCTTCTGGCGTCTTTGACATCTTACGTCTTCTTCTAACATCTCTTCTAGCGTCTGGACTTCTCTTGGTGGTCGGTCGCACTTAACTCATTTTTTCTTCTAGATCAGTCTTGTTACCAAGACATTCACCAACCACAAAACCGGGTTATTTTCTTAAGCTTTTATTTACTTATTATTTTACTTAACTAAACAATTCATGTAACTAAACATCTAACATAGCGCGCGTATGCAGTGTGAGTTACAGTTAAGGCAGGACATCTTCTCTGCCTGACGTCTAAACTGAAAACTGAGGACCCAACCAGGTCCCACGTGACTTCACGTATTTCGCGGTCTTTCTGTACTATTCCATGGAAAGTCCCGCCCGTGATATGAAAAGGGCCATCCCTTTAGAAATACAGGGGATTGACAATAATCTTATGCAACCGCATAGATTATTTAACACAAACCAAAGAACAGTTCCAACAGTGAAATTTGGAGGTGGCAGCATTATGGTTTGGGGATGTTTTTTTTGTTTTTTGATATTGGCCACATATTAGTAATTGATGGTAGAATGAATGCCGCAACATATCAAAATATTTTGGAAACAAATTTAATGATTTCGGTTGAAAATCTTGAACTTCCTCCAGATTGGATCTTCTAACAAGATCATGATTCTAAGCACACTGCAAAATCTACGAAGAAATGACTTGCTGAAAATGATTTAAATATCCTGAAATGGCCAAGTCAGACACCAGGTTTAATCTCAATCGAGAATATGTGTCGTTATTTGAAAATTCAAATTCAATTTAGAGCCCTAACAAACATCCCGGATCTGAAGACTATATGCGATGAAGAACGGAACAAAATACCAGCTAACATTTGCAAATCATTCATTGAGAACTACAAGAGGTTGGTTGCTGTAGAAATGAATAATGGCTATTCTACAAAGTATTAAATTAAGATTATTTATTTATTTTTTGTATTGTACGAATAATTTGGGGAAAAAAAGCTGTCCATTTACGTACGTTTGTGCATTCACAGTCAGTCTCAAATGCATCTGACAAAGTGAGTTGAAATAATTGATAGTCTTTATGCAAATCATAAACTTAATCTGCCAATTACTTTTTAATGCTGTTAGTAATCTTATCAGTTGTTCGAGAAATACGGTCGACGTCACAGTTAAACATTTTATAAGTTTCTCTGGTGAGCAACGTCAGCGTTTTATCGCATTTCACTGCCATTTTCTTCTTTTTTTTCCTTATCTATATATCAATACTCGTGTTCCTTAAAAGTATGGCCGTTATCATCTTGGACTACCCTCTGGTTAAACATGAGATCATTCAAATCGTCCAAGATGAAATGCAAAAATGTAAATCCTAATTATATGGTGTTGCTTATCCACCGAATTCATATTCCTGATGAGTGTCGTCACCTCAACTAAGTAATGGACAATTCTGTCTTTATTATAAAGAAATGGAATGAAAATGACATACTACACAGAACAAATATGAGAAAGAAAGAGTAGGGGAAAGAGAGGGAGAATGTGAGCGCGCGGAAGTGATAACGCTAATCTGTTTCAATCGAACATAATGAAAAGAGGAAAAGAAAGAAAGAAAAAAGTCAGAGAGAGTTAAATAATGGACCATTCTGTTTTTATTAGAAAGAAAGAAAAAGAAGAAAAAGGACATACTACACAGAAAAAATATAATTAGAGAGAGGAGATGCGCATGTGGAAGTGATAATGCTAATCTGTTTCAATCGAACATAATGAAAAAAAGTAAAGAAAGAAAGAAAGAAAGAAAGAAAGAAGAAAAGAGCGAGAGAAAGTTAAATTAAGATTATTATACATTTTACACATTGAACTATTTAGCAATAGCTCTTAAGTAAACATATCAAACGCAGTAATAATTAAATTATAATACTGTGGTATATCCACAGTTCCTGTTGGTCTAAAGATATATCAAATAGACGAATTTTAAAAACGTAAGTTTTAAAGAAGAGGTTCGATTTGCAATATACGTATAATGCATACCACGAATCACCAATCACAACCCGGAGGTTGCGAGTTCGATTTCTGTGGCTTCCTGCTATACAATCTCCTCAATGGGGCAACTTGTTGGAAGCGGGTGGCGACTCGTGATGCTTAAGGACTAAATCCTGGTGGCTGAGCAATCCATGGCTTACAACACTCCACTTTGGCCCTTACTTGGGTTAGACGTGCGGTCGGAGAGCCCCGTCCGATCAATCGGCTAGTCACGTCAAGCCCTAGAACCTATATGATTGTCCCAATCCTATTGCCCATATGACAAACCCCCAACCCTTTTTATCATATATGTGCTAGAAGGCGGTGGCTAAGGGTCTTAGTGTTTTGGGTATGACGTTAAACTTCATCTGAAGTTTCAATTATGGAGCTGTGGGGAGAGGGGATTACCCCTTCATTGCCCTTCTGATCCGTAGTGGTATTTGTTGGTTAAATAGATTTTTGAAAAATGAATTTAAAAAACTGTGTTTTAAAAAAACACAATGGGTTAAAAAGTATTAATACACAACATGAATGAATTAAACAAAAGCGTATTTAGCATAAAATAACCCAACAAGGTTTGACATGCCGTAAAAATCTACCAGGCAACCAACCAAATAAACCCATTGCCTTGATAGATGCCAGCAAACGCCTCGCATGATATTGCAATGGTTGACTCGGTTTGAGTTGGTTTGGTTTATTTAACAGTCTATCTATCTATTAATAATGCAGATTCGCTCTCTTATTGTATGTAACAAAGACTGCGTCACTGCTTACGTCACATTACCCAACACATAATCCAACGTCATAACATAGAATGAATATACTCAAAATGTGAGCATGCAACGTTAGACAATCTTCATTGTTTCAATGAATAGATGCCCGGCGTTATATATTTATATATAGATTGTTTTATTCTAATATGATATTTAAAGTTATTGGAACTGTTTCCATTTCAAATTGTCTTTCTTTCTTTCTTTCTTTTTTTTACTCCTTTAATAAATTTGACGATTGGTACAGACTCTATGACATTGAATTTTCAGCTCCCATCCCCTCAGGCAATATCTTTAAAAAAATTATTTTTACATCGCCCGGAGGGTGTCTTTTTATTTTGCTAGTATATTATAATCATTACTATGTTTTCGGCATATAACATTTCAACAGTACAAAACTAGACACGACTGGGTTGTGATGGTGATCCACTGGGAATTATGCAAAAAATTAAAATTTGACCATACAACAAAATAGTATATGCATAAACCAGAATCTATTCTTGAGAACGAAACGCAAAAAATTCTCTGGGACTTTGAAATAAAAACGGATCACCTTATCCCAGCAAGAAGACCAGACCTAGTGCTCAAAAAAGAAAGAACTTGTCAACTAGTGAATTTTGAAGTTCCAGCAGATCACAAGGGTGAAGCTGAAGGAAAATTAAAAAATGGACAAATACCTGGACCTTGCCAGAGAACTGAAAAAGTTATGGAATATGAAAGTCAAAGTGATACCAATTGTAGTTGGTGCACTTGGAACGGTCCCAAAAGAATTGGAAAAGGGTTTGGAACATTTGGACATCAGAGTAAAGATTGAGACCACCAAGAATACTGCACTGCTGCAATCTGCTAGAATACTTAGAAGAGTCCTGGAGAACTGAGGAGACTTGCTGTCACTCAGACTCCAGTGAAAGACCATCAGCTAACGCTGATGTGAAAACTCAAAAGGAGTGAATGATAATAATAATAATAATAATAATAATAATAATAATAATAATAATAATAATAATAATCACGTGTTTGCACACACTTATATGGTTTCAAGATTTCCTATCTAATACTAATAATTATCAAACAGATCTATTTTACCCATAAATGGGACCTAACAAGTACTATCACTCCGGGTTAGAGTGGACTTGGGAGTAATGACAATGAAGGGTTGACACCGCATTCCCCAGATCTCCTGAACTGGAGCTTCAACACCGCTTTTTGTAGGGGGGGGGGTCTTACCTTTCCACAGAGGGTACAGTCGGTGCATTTAGAAAGAGCGGTGGTCTACTATGTCATGAGAATTTGATTTTGATACGCGTGTGTGTGCGTGTGTTTGAATACCTGCCTAATAGATTTGGTACCATAAAACCCTCATTTACATTTAATATTGAAATATTAAGGAATGAGTCTAGGTTCAAATGCTGGTTGTCTACAGCGCCTGGATATATACTAGCCAAACAGATATCACAACTTAGCATGTAAGAACCGGAAAAAAAGATTGAGACAATTTTATAAAACCATGTAGTTATAATAACGCTAACAAAGGAGACCTGGCCCATTATTTACGTGACTTATTAGACAATGGTATTGCTCGTGTTAGTTCAGTAGAATATGAACACGTGGTTTTAGGCAATGTATATTCAAATTTAGCTCAAGTCGGAGATCTACAAATAAAAACGAACACACACACACACACACACACACATAATACGCACATGTTATTCTTTCCTCCAATCCTTGTATCTGTTATTTTGACCCAGAGATTAAAAAAATAAAACCATGGCGCTCAAATGATTATCACAAACAATAATGAATTTTTAATGGTCACTTGAGAACAGATTTCCTCTGACCTTTTCTCATTCCGTATCGTCTTCTGTTTTTTTTTTTTGGGGGGGGGTTGTTTTTTCCTTCTCCCGATTCTTCGTTTAAATCTTTCAATTATTCTATTCACCTTTTCGTTTTCTTGGTTTTTCTTCTCCCTCTTTTCCTTCTCCTTCATGTCTACTTTCTAAATAACTTTAAAATACATTTTTCCTTTGGTAGACGAGTCGATTTTTTTATGGAAATTAAGCAAAAATGATCAACAGCTTAACACCTGTACCCCAGCTATGGTTAGCGGAATGAGAACAGGATAACCCCGTGGACTAAATAAAGGGTTAGGTTCAAAGTTCCGTGATGGCTCCCGATTACGACAAGAAGGTTACCGAGTCCGACAAGAAATACCTGAAGGCCGGAGGGTACATCGGTCGAAACGTTGTACATATAAAAAAAGAAGATAAGGACAATAGTTCGAATTATACAAATACTAAAAAGGATTTCTTTTTTACTCATTTCGATAATTATTTAATTGGCTATTATCTCATAAAAGAAAAAATTATACATCGATAAGGGGGGGGGGGCTAAATTTTCAATAGAGTTTTTCTTCGAAACTTATTACTTAATGCAACTAAAATAAGGTTTGCATTAAATAGATATTTATTTCTAGAATCTAAAAATATAACATTTTAAACTTAACATCAGGATTTTCATATTTTAAATGAATTTTATATATTAATTTTTCATAGCAAAAATACTTAATTAAAGTTTTGAAATAGAATAACTGATGCATTATAAAATTCATTAATTGATAAATATATACTGAAAATTTCATTAAAATCGGACAATTCCCTGATTTTTGGTAAAAAATTTTAAAAATTGCTAATGTTACATGAATTTTGTAAACATGCCATTTATAAAGAGCGTTTATAGCCGAACGCGATCGAAATTGACAGAGAAAATCGTTTTAAATGTATTAAAAATAAATTAAATGTGTAATAATATTTTGCTTTTTTATTGATGGTCTTTATGTTACTACTTATCGATTTAGACAAAAGTTTGATTTTAAATAATCGATTTAATTAATTTTAATTCGTTTAAAAAAAACATTAGCTGACTTTAGCAGCCGATTTTTGGCTACCTAATATATATATATATATATATATATATATATATATATATATATATATATACAAATCAATAATTGTTTAAGGGAAAAAAGCCATTCTTCTCACACCCTTAAATTTCTCGTCCTATTTAAATGGAGGTTCTGAAATCAAAGGCCAGACCCTTCGGCCCCAGGAAAACCCAAAGTAATATACGACTTTTACTGTGTATCATAAAATACTTATCTGATAACGACCTGGCATCTACTAGCGACGACATTATTTTTTATCTAAAGTTATTATCCCCAGCT
Source organism: Doryteuthis pealeii (assembly GCA_023376005.1). Lineage (NCBI taxonomy): Eukaryota > Metazoa > Mollusca > Cephalopoda > Myopsida > Loliginidae > Doryteuthis > Doryteuthis pealeii. The sequence continues at coordinate 71,345,195 of CM042153.1, forward strand.
GTATTTTCAACTAAGATTTGTCACAACTAAGCTGTGGTTTGTTAGAATTGCTCTGCTTTACAATGTTAACCTTATGTTAATTTCAGAGTCGCATCATAGTGGTTTGTGGGGATTAAAATTGAATTAAATTTTTTAAAATAAATCTCCCAGGAGCCCTCAGATAGGAAGAAACCTCTGGGCACGCGCTGAGAAAATGCCTTCTTCCTAACGCCAAAAGGAAACTTCGCCCATTCGAACGCAGACCTTGACTGGGAACAGACGCTATTAACTGGCTCAGGAGAAAATCTCCTCTCCAAGAAATAATAATGAACCTAGAAATAAAATCGGAACCCTGAAAGTATCTTTTGTCTTTGTCTCTTCTTTTCTCTTCCTTTAATTCCTTTTCAGTCTGACAACCAACATAAAGGGAAAAATCACATATAATTGGATTTAAAAGAAAAGTGAACTAAAAGCCTAACCCCACATAAAACCATAGGTTCTCGGATGCACCCAGTTGCTAGTTTAAACTTCTACCCCCTAATTAGCTTTTCAAATTCTTTTCGATAATCACTTTTGTTTCAAGACTATATCTCACTAATCTGATATATTTTGCCCATAATTCCACAGCAGATCAATACCTAAAATTTGGAGGCGGTCGTCGTGTAACGGTTATCGTAATAGGAACTGGACATGGCGACCAGGGTTCAAATCATGGACGAGGCTGTTTGAATTTCACATAGCATTAATACCCTTGGAAAAGGTATGCATCCAACTATTCTTCCTCTAGCTATGGGTAAATAGTCGGACAGACTGGCTTTTTTAGCAGTGGAATGGCAACCAGGCTAAAAGGAAAACTGAATTCAAACCGGTTAAACTCCGCTTAAGATTGACCTTGTGTCACATCTTGCATTTGCAGGGGAGTTTGGTAAATACATTTCTCCTTCAGTTTTTCCGCTAAATCTAAGCCAACTAACCTGTTCCCATGATCGTAATGACCACTCAGAGAAGAGCTACAAAAAGGTCAGCTAAAGGTGAAGCATTGGCTTATTTTTGGGGTATTTTCCATGACTCAGAATAACCAATTACATTTTGGAATTCTACACTACTTAAAATTTATTAATTTCTATTATCTAGAGACATTTATTCACAAGTGAAAAAAAAATTAAATTAAATTAAATTAAAAAAATCCGGGTTCATATACGTTCAGCACTATTTTAATGTCGACTGCAATATGAACCCGGATTCATAATTATTATCTTTTTCTTTTCTTTTTTTTTTACTTTGTTTTACCACCAGGATTTATTGTATCATTACTTTTGTAATCATTTGAGTAATCAAAATTTTGTTCTAAAAATTTAAATGAAAGAAG
>CM042153.1:71351542-71374042 GCA_023376005.1 Doryteuthis pealeii
TCATGCCTGGAAAAAGATTTTCTTTTTTTTTTCTCTCTTTCTTTTTCCCCCTCTGTGAACGTTTCAGAAGTTTGGTCTTTGATTTTTGTCTGAATTGCGTAGTTCAATGCTTGAAGTACTTGTGCTCTGATTTTGGGATTTTCATATTTCTTCACCCCCACCCCACCCCCACACACACCTTTTTTAATTTACCTAAAGATGTGTTCTTGCTCTCCGGTTTGGCTGACTTTCTGTTATTGGTGATTAATTGTTCCCACACCCAAAAAATACTGTAAATACGTAAACAATTGAAATCTAATCACTGAAAAGAACTGCATTCATGACTTGAATACTTTGATTGGGAATTAAATATATCCGAATCCTACCCCCCACACTAGTTAAGTCAGCGGGTGAAAACAAATGTTTAATTAAATCGTTCATTAGGGAAATTAGAGAATGTACAATAGAAAGGTTAACGGTAAACAAATCTTCATTATAATGGAGATTCGGTGTCTGTAACCGAAACTACGTCACTGATTACGTCACAATACCCCCAGGAATTGCGTACGTTTATCAATGAGTATTTAATTTATGTTCGAAATCAGTAATACATAGAATAAATCTAATTTATTAACGATGTCCCAAAGAAAATCTGAGTTAGATTTGCCTCAAAACAGCTCATGTTATTGGTGCATTTAAAATCTGCAATGTGTCTTACATATCGTTAAGAAATAAAGGTTTACATAATAATATGTTGAGGTTGATTAGCATACTGGTTCTAACAAACCGGGTTTAATGAATAATTACTTAATGTTATTGATCGCGAATATTATGTTTTATTCTCCAACAAATTAAAATCATCCTATAAATGATTTTATATAAAAACCAATCAAAATATAATTTAAAATAAGTGTGATCTTTTAAAATGCGTTGCTATTTAATTTTGTTAGTTTTCTAACTTAATATATTTCATTTAATACTTACGCCGGGGGAGGGTGTATACTCTTGCTAGTAATCTAATGACTAATGCTAGTAAATTATGACAAATGGTGCATATTCTTGCTAGTAAATCTAATGACAATGGTGTATAAGTAAATCTCAAATGGTGCATATCTTGCTAAAATGCTAAAATCTAATGACAATGGTGCATATTCTTGCTAGTAAATCTAAGGAAATGGTGCATATTCTTGCTAGTAAATCTAATGACAATGGTGCATATTCTTGCTAGTAATCTAATGACAAATGGTGCATATTCTGCTATAATCTAATGACAAATGGTGTATACTCTTGCTAGTAAATCTATGACAAATGGTGCACTAGTAAATCTAATGACAAATGGTGCATATTCTTGCTAGTAAATCTAATGACAAGGGTGTATATCTTGCTAGTAAAATCTAATGGTGCACTTGCTAAATGGTGCTATACTCTACTAATGACCAATGGTGCATATTCTTAGTAATCTAATGTAAAGTAAATCTAATGACAAATGGTGTATATCTCTTGCTATTCTCGACAAATCTAATGACAAATGTGTATACTCTTGCTAGAAATCTAATGACAAATGGTGCATATTCTTGCTAGTAAATCTAATGACAAATGGTGCATATTCTTGCTAGTAAATCTAATGACAATGGTGCAGGTGCATATTCTTGCTAGTAATCTAATGACAAATGGTGCATATTCTTGCTAGTAAATCTAATGACAATGGTGCATATTCTTGCTAGTATCTAATGACAAATGGTGCATATTCTTGCTATAAATCTCCAGCTACTATGAATGGTGCATTCTTGCTAGTAAATCGAACAATGTGCTCTTGCCTATGACAAATGGTGCATATTCTTGCTAGTAAATCTAATGACAAATGGTGCATATTCTTGCTCACTAACAATGGTGCATATTCTCGTAGTAAATCTAATGACAAATGGTGATATTCTTGCTAGTAAAATCTAATGACAATGGTGCATATTCTTGCTAGTAAATCTAATGACAATTTCGCAGTAATCTAATGACAAATGGTGCATATTCTTGCTAGTAAATCTAATGAAAATGGTGCTATAAATCTAATGACAAATGGTGCATATTTCTTGCTAGTAAATCTAATGACAAATGGCATATTTTGCTAGTAAATCTAATGACAATGGTGCATATTCTTGCTAGTAATCTCTAGCTAGTAATCTAATGACAAATGTGTATTCTTGCTAGTAATCTAATGACAAATGGTGCATATCTCTTGCTAGTAATCTAATGAAATGGTGCATATTCTTGTTAAATCTAAATGACATGGTGCATATTCTTGCTAGTAAATCTAATGACAAATGGTGCATAGAAATCTAATGACAAATGGTGTTACGCTAGTAAACAATCTAAGTAAATCTAATGACAAATGTGCATTTTTGCTAGTTCTATTAGCTAAATCTAATGACAAATGGTGCATATTCTGCTAGTAATCTAATGACAAATGGTGCATATTCTTGCTATAAATCTAATGACAAATGGTGCTCTTGCTAGTAAATCTAATGACAAATGGTGCATATTCTTGCTAGTAAATCTAATGACAATGGTGCATATTCTCGTAGTAAATCTAATGACAAATGGTGCATATTCTTGCTAGTAAATCTAATGACAAATGGTGCATATTCTTGCTATAAATCTAATGACAAATGGTGGGCTAGTAAATCTAATGACAAATGGTGCATATTCTTGCTAGTAAATCTAATGACAAATGGTGCATATTCTTGCTAGTAAATCTAATGACAAATGGTGCATATTCTTGCTAGTAAATCTAATGCAAATTAATGGGTGCATATTTTGCTAGTAAAATCTAATGACAAATGGTGCATATTCTTGCTAGTAAATCTAATGACAAATGGTGTATACTCTGCTAGTAATCTAATGACAAATGGTGCATATTCTTGCTAGTAAATCTAATGACAATAGTGCATATTCTTGCTAGTAAAATCTAATGACAAATGGTGCATATTCTTGCTATAAATCTAATGACAAATGGTGCATATTCTTGCTAGTAAATCTAATGACAAATGGTGCATATTTTGCTAGTAAATCTAATGACAAATGGTGCATATTCTTGCTAGTAAATCTAATGAAAATGCTCAGCTAGTAATCTAATGACAAAATGGTGCATATTCTTGCTAGTAAATCTTAGTGACAAATGGTGCATATTCTTGCTAGTAAATCTAATGACAAATGGTGCATATTCTTGCTAGTAAATCTAATGACAAATGGTGCATATTCTTAAATCTATGACAATGGTGCATATTCTTGCTAGTAAATCTAATGACAAATGGTGCATATTCTCGATAGTAAATCTAATGACAAATGGTGCATATTCTGCTAGTAAATCTAATGACAAATGGTGCATATTCTCGCTAGTAAATCTAATGACAAATAGCTAGTGTGGTGCAATATTCTCGTAGTAATCTAATGACTAAAATTCTAATGACAAATGGTGGCTATCTATTTTGCATATTAGTAGTAATCTAATGACAAATGGTGCATATTCTTGCTAGTATCTATATGGACAAAATGGTGCATATTCTTGCTAGTATCTAATGACAAATGCGGTCTAGCTAATGACAATGAAGTAATCTAATGACAAATGGTGCTATGATAGTAAATCTAATGACAAATGGTGCTATATCTCTAGTATCATGACAAATGGTGCTATTGTAGTAAATCTAATGACAAATGGTGCATATTCTTGCTAGTAAATCTAATGACAAATGGTCATATTCTTGCTAGTACTCTAGCATATTCTCGCTAGTAAATCTAATGACAAATATATTCTTGCTAGTAAATCTAATGACAAATGGTGCATATTCTTGCTAGTAAATCTAATGACAAATGGTGTATACTCTTGCTAGTAAATCTAATGACAAATGGTGCATATTCTTGCTAGTAATCTAACGCTAGTAAAATGACAAATGGTGCATATTCTTGCTAGTAAATCTAAATGAAATGGTGCATATTCTAGTGTCTCTTGCTAGTAAATCTAATGACAAATGGTGCAATTCTTGCTAGTAAATTAATGACAAATGGTGCTATATGCTAGACAAATGGTGCATATTCTTGCCTATGACAATGGTGCATATTCTTGCTAGTAAATCTAATGACAAATGGTGCATATTCTCGCTAGTAAATCTAATGACAATGTGCATATCTTGCTAGTAAATCTAATGACAAATGCTAGTAAATTAATGACAATGGTGCATATTCTTGCTAGTAAATCTAATGACAAATGGTGTATACTCTTGCTAGTAAATCTAATGACAAATGGTGCATATTTTGCTAGTAAATCTAATGACAAATGGTGCATATTCTCGCTAGTAATCTATGACAAATGGTGCGCTAGTAATCTAATGACAAATGGTGCATATTCTTGCTAGTAAACAAATGGTGCATATCTGCTAGTAAATCTAATGACAAATGGTGCATATTCTCTAGTAAATCTAATGACAAATGATATTCTTGCTAGTAAATTAATGACAAATGGTGCATATTCTTGCTAGTAATCTAATGACAAATGGTGCATATTCTTGCTAGTAAATCTAATGACAAATGGTGCAAGTATCTAATGACAAATGGTGCATATCTTGCTATAAATCTAATGAAAATGGTGGCTAGTAAATCTGGTGCATATTCTGCTAGTAAATCTAATGACAAATGTGCATATTAGTAATCTAATGACAAATTGGTGCATATTCTTGCTAGTAAATCTAATGACAAATGGTGTATTCTTGCTGTAAATCTAATGACAAATGGTGCATATTCTTGCTAGTAAAATCTATGACAAATGGTGCATATTTTTGCTAGTAAATCATATTCTTGCTAGTAAATCATGACAAATGGTGCATATTCTTGCTAGTAAATCTAATGACAAATGGCGCATATTCTCGCTAGTAATCTAATGGCAAATGGTGCATATTCTCGCTAGTAAATCTAATGACAAAAGTATTCTTATGAAATAAGACAAACTCGTTCCCTAATCAGAATAATTAAAAAATTAAGTAGGGAATTATACGGGGGGATTGAAAAGTAACTCCTTACTTTAAACGATTTGTAATTCTATCATATGCCGTTACATTCTTTTTCAGTTCTTTAACGTATGTTCCTTAATATATGGCAATTAAATCTGTGTTGTTGTCGTTGAGCTACTCTACATTTTGCTATTGTTGTTCTCGAATAGCTGAATCACCATTTTCCTGGGAGATGGATGGGTAGAGGTGGTCCGAATAGGTGGCCAGCTAGAAGCCCGGATTTAACACCTTGCGACTTTTTTCTTTGGGGTTGGTTGAAGGAGCAAGTCTACTCTACGAAACCAACGACTTTAGAAGAATTTGAAGGATGAATACGAGAATTTATTTCTGCCATTCCACAAGAGTTCCTGTGAAGATCAGTTGATGCGATTCCCGAGTAGCTTGAGAGACGAGAGGTGAATGCTGGTGCCCATTTAGAATTTTAATAAAACTCCATGTTATGTGTGTTCTCGTATTCATTTTTAATGATTCAGAAATAAATTATAATATTTTAAAATGGGGAAGTTACTTTACAATCATTCCTGTATATTTAAGATTTTTTGTAAAATAATGATTCAGAAATAATTATAAGATTTTTTAATTTACTTTACAATCACCCTGTATATTTAAGTTTGGATATTTTTGTAAAAATAATGATTCAGAAATAAATTATAGATTTTTTAAATTTACTTTACAATCACCCTGTATATTTAAGTTGGAATTTTTTGTAAATAATGATTCAGAAATAAATTATAAGATTTTTTAAATTTACTTTACAATCACCCTGTATATTTAAGTTTGGATATTTTTTGTAAAAATAATGATTCAGAAATAAATTATAAGATTTTTTAAATTTACTTTACAATCACCCTGTATATTTAAGTTTGGATATTTTTTGTAAAAATAATGATTCAGAAATAAATTATGAGATTTTTTTTAAATGGGGAAGGGGGCTACTTTACAATTACCCTGTATATGAAAAGTATATGTGGGGTGTGGTGGAAATTGTTGAGAAAAATAATCTTCAAGTGGGATTTTAAAGAATCGATTTCGTTCTGGGAAATATGGGATTAGGGTTGGGTAATTGGGGGGGGGGTGCTCGTTTCCTCTTTAACCCTAAATACGTGGTTCTCTTTTTTGTGGGTCGTTAAGCTAAAAAAAAGTTAAGGGAAGGAAAACATACAAAAGACAAGAGATACTTTTACGGTTTAAACTTTATTTCCAAGTTCACAACTATTTCTTGGAGAGGAAATTTCTTCCTGTGCCAAAATGTCTCCGTCCAAAATGACAGAGGTTTCTTTTTGGGACCAGGAAGCCCTTTTCTCTGTGCGCATGCCCGGATGGTTCTTCCTGTCTGAGACCTTCTGGGAGATTGTTATTTTTGTGTTTTTTTTCTTTTTTATTTTATTAGTTTTTTTTTTCTTTTCAATCTCCACAGAAACTTTTCTTATTTTATAATTTGTAAAGCAAGGCGTTTGTGTATTTGTTGCCCGAGTTCAACGAGGTCACTTGAGTTTCACTTTGCGCTAATGCCTTTTGTAAATCAATCTAAATCTTCTTCCCCTAGCTATAGGTAAAAGTCGGGCATTTTTGTCAATTGATATGTGATGGTATGATTGGTTGGTTGGTTATTTGGTTGGTTGTTTACGGCATGTCAATCCTTGTTGGGTTATTTTATGCCGAAGACATTTTGTTTTATTCTTAACGCCTCAGCCGTCAGAGCTGGTGATGTTATTGTATTCATGCACTAACAAAATAAAATAGACAGACGAGGATTATTCAGTAAATAAGGGATTTTTTTTTAAAAGAAAAATAAATACATTTTTCTCATAATTGTTTTCCATAAATGTAAACTCTGCATTGTTTGGAATTGATTTATAGCAAAAATTATTTTAATCTCGAAAAAATATTTGCTTTGAGGCGATTCAAAATGGCGACAAATCAAATAGCGTGCTCCAGGCTTGAATTAGTGAAATAAATCATTAATTAGTACTGAGCCTATTCTAGTAGTAACCCCCCCCCCCATCAGCAGAGTTTAACAGGTCTGAATTCAGAGTTTTCTTTCTCCTAGACTGGTTGCCTAACCAAGATCGATGAGTCCATTTCCTACGACGCTAACCATTACACTACGCACCTCCAACTAATAGCGATCTGTCATCATTTGTTTAGTGGCTGAGAAGTATAAAACATGTGAAATTTACAGAAAGATATGTGGTGTGTACGAAGTGTGTCAAAATATGGGGAGCCAACAGCCATCCACACCGATAGTAGTAGGGTTGGGGTACTTACTACTCATATAAACCCTCAATATAACCTGGCGCTTGGGTGTATAAGGAGTGTGCATAGTTATTGAATACTTTCATACAAATAACTCCGACGAAGGTTAATAGACAAACATTTAATATACACAGCACATGGATAACAGTTGGTACAACGTTCATAGTAAAGAGTACATATAAAAAGGGGTACACAAATAAAGATAAGACACATTCATGAATGATACAGATATACATATATGAGTACAGACATGAGACTAGGAATAGTCCATGCTGTGAGGACTTACAGTAATGTAAGGGGGGCGGAGCCCCAACGAGAGGGTTTAGACAGAATCTACCCCATGTGGCTCGTAGTTGCTGAAACAGGAAAAGAGAGTGAAAGGGTTTGAATCCGGCGCTTAAATACTATGGTGCCCTAGCGGGCACCCAGCAAACTAAAAGGGGCAGACAACTCCACCAGGCGAATACAACTAACGCTACAGGTGCAAGCGCTGGGGCTTCTCATGAAGTGACTCACTACTACCTGAACCAGCAAGCTTGGCATTTCAGTCGTCTCGGACTTTTTCCTGCAACTAGACCAACAGCCGGACTGCCAAGACTGTGCCCCATTTTTCTGCTTAAAATACCTCACGCACAAATTTCTCTCCTTTTAATGTTTGAACATGTTTCTATTTTTCTACATAATAGCCATTTCGGTCGATGCATTTTTGTAGGAACTGTGTTAGTTTTTGTATGCCTATATCATACTAGCTCGCCGCCATGTCGCTGACATAGAGTAAGGTCATCGTCGTCTGCGATGAAATTCTATAAGCAGTTTCAAAATATGTTTACCTTTTTAAGATTATGTAGTCAAAAGACGTAGGGTCCCAGGTTAATAAACCGTCCCCTTATTGGGTTCGTTGTCCACAAAACAAAGTAACAGTATTTTATATTACGAACTGAATCTCGTGATTGGCCGAGACAAATGGGTAAGAATTTGTATATTTTATTCTCTATAAATTCCCTTTTTGCTTACATTTAGCGTTGAATAAATCGCTTTCTTTTTCTGTCGACAGTACACAAGTCTTTCAAGGTAAGACCTTTTTTCAGTAGACAAGTTTCAGTAGAATAAAAATAAAATAACAAATTTTTACAAATGGGCTAATCATGGGTTTGCCACAACGAACCGAAGTCGAAAAAAAACAGTCCATGGAGTAGAAAGACACTGACTCTCCGGTAGAAAAAAGTTCCTGGCACAGCCTAATAGAAATGTTTTGTTTACATCAGGTGGACGATAATACTATTGACAACATACTCCACGAAGTATATTTTTTAAAAATAATTCAGTTCATTTTTTTTATTGATAATTTTTTATTTATAACCCCTTGGGATCACGCTGATACCAGTCCAATGGTCGAAGTAACTGAACACAGGGCCCGAGGAACGAGGTAAGTATCAATCTTTTATTAGTATGTTTGTCTTTATTTCAAGAATTTAATATATATGTATTTACCAACCCCTTTGCACGAGCAGAATGCGACACACGGTCAATTTCTTAAGCGGTTTGAATTCAGAGTTTTCCTTCTCCTGGACTGGTTACCTACCCATGGTTAAAGAATCCAGTCTGCCTTGCTATTTACCCATAGCTAGAGGGAGAGTAGATGGATGTATATTTTTCCCATTGGTATGAGCATTATGTGAAATGCAAACAGCCTCGTCTAGAATTTGAACTCGGGTCGACGAGTCCATTTGCAACGACTCTAACCATTACACAAGAATTTAATATAAGCAAACGAAAATAACTATTCTTGTTACTTCTGCTTAAAGATTTACACTGGAAACAATGAAAACATTTCCTCTATATTATGCAGCAAGTTTTATTGGAATATTAATTATTAGCGCTTTCACACGTTACTTAATGTATCCAAAACATGAACCTTAAAACAACGCCTCTTTTATAAGAAGACTCTTGAGGAATATAAGCTTTTGTTTCGCTTTTCTTTCTTTCTTTCTTTCTTTCTTTCTTTCTTTCTGTACTAATATATATATACTTAGAACGCCGCACCCTACATCTTATCACGTCCATAAAACAGATTTTGTTTGGGCGTAAAGTTCTCATCAAACCCAGTTCTTTTTGGAGCTCTGTGCTGTATACGAAAAGGAATATCGTCTTTCTACTAAACGTGTGAAAAAGTCAATTTGGTCTCGGCCTGTAATTATCCAACTTCTATAAACCTTCTTTTTTCTTCTTCTCTATTTGGGACAGAAGATAAGGACACAAATATTGTAAATAACAGATTTTTTAGCTGTTTTGGTGAGACCAGCCAAGCAGAGAAGACGCTGTAGACGAATTCATTATCAGACCCATTCTTAAAAAAGAGAAAAAAACGAGTAAGAAGAAATGCTAAAGAATTTTTCTTCGTTTTCTGTATCAATAACATCAACAAGTACTCGTTCATCTTGTTATTATTATAATGGAGATTATGTATCTGTCTGTCTGTAACCAAAACTACGTCATAAATGACATCATGATTTTTTTAGTTATCTATGTTATATTCTAAACAATTATGAAATAGTCATTATTTAATCTTAATTAGCATCTTATGTATTAACGTTGTCTCAGTAGCACAGGCATCTGTGCGGTAAAGTGAGGAGCTGATGGTAGGTGTGGCGCTCCACCCCAGATGCTAGAATAATCTCCTTGTCTAGCACTAGTGAAAAGGGGATAGACTCCCTCGTTGTATGACTGATACCGACATTAGGCCTTGCTGGGTTAGATTTGCCACAAAATTGCCCATATCATTAATGCATTTAAAATCCTGAAGTATCTGTTATATACCTCTAAGAAATAAAGATTTACAGTATATTGTGGGAATAATTTGCATAATGATTTTAACAAAACTGGGTTTATTAAATAATTATTTGCTGTTACTGATTTCTAATACAATCATGTTATTCTCAGATGTATCAAAAGCAATCCTATATATAATTCTATATAGAAATCAATTAAAATAACATTAAGATAAGTAATATTTTTATATTCGTTCTTATTTAGTTTCGCTAGTCTTTCTAATTCAATGTAATATCTTATTACATGAAAACTTAAATACTTGTGCCCAGGGGGTGGTGTCATACATTTGCTTGTCTTATTTTAATGGAGATTATGTAACTGTCTATTTGTAACCGAAACTACGTCACCATTTGAAATAAATCACAGAACCAAGAGGAAAGCCTTAAAGAATGTGCAGTTTTTTTTTAATTTTTTAGATGATTTGAAAAACGATTGGAAATTATTCATTACACGATAATTTTTATTGAGAAAATCTATATATCAATACTCATGTTCCTTAACTGTACGACCCTTTATCATCTTGCAGCACCCCCTGGTTAAAAATGAGACCGTCCGAATCGTCCAAGATGAAATGCAAAAAAAGCAAATCTTGATTATCTGGTTTTCTTATCTGCCGAATTCTTATTTCGTATGTGTGTCGTCACCTCAGGTAGATAATGGACTATTCCGTTTTTATAATAAAGAAAGAAAGGAAAGAAAAGGGACTTGCTACACAGAAGAAATATAAGAAAGAAAGAAACTAGGAGAAAGATAGTGAGAGAGAGTGAGCGTGTGGAAGCGATAATGCTAATCTGTTTCAATTGAACATAATGAAAAGATGAAAATTAAATAAATAAATAAAAAGAGTATGAGAGAGTTAAATCAAGATTATTATACATTTTTACATATTGAACTATATTGCAATAGCTCTTAAGTAAACATATCAAACGTTGTAGTATTTAGATTATCATACTGTGTTATATCCACAGGTCATGCTAGTATGTCTATTATTTCATTAAATGTTATTATAAGTGTTATATAAGGATTATATGTTATTATAATGTGAATTTTGCCTAAGAAGTTGGCAATAGAACACACTGTTTACAGTAGCACTCTTTTCAAGGAAATCAATAGAGAAAATTCTTTTCATGTCACAGGAGACTGTCAGCATGACCTTCTTTACTGACAGCTGCACCGGGAACTTTTTCTTTACCGGAGAGTTTCAATCATAGGCTTTTTGACCCAGGCTTGTAGGGACAAACTCATGTTTAGCTGATTTGTAAACTTTCTTTTGATTAAAAAATGCTTCTCCGTACACATCATACATTCATCTGTAAATTTCACATGGTTTGCACTTCTTAGACACCAAAGATTTAATGACAGACCTCTGTTCAAGCCTGGGACACTCTTTTTGATTTGCCGCTATTTTTGATAGCGTCAAAACAAATAATTTTATGAGATTAAAATAATTTTTGCTATAAACTAATTTCAAACAATGCAGAGTTTACATTTATATTTTTTTAAATTCATTAAAAAATTATTTTGCTTTCTAAAAAAAAAACTCGCCTTCATATTTACCGTATTTGACGGCATATAGGACGCACTTTTTTCCAAAATGTTGGCTCAAAAAATTGCCCTGCGTCTTATACATCGTAGGTGAAGTTTGAGTACTCCCGTAGGCCTAGGCTAATCTTCTTTATGATGCTCACTAACCCAGCTCACGCTCAGTACTTTTACCTACCCTAAACTCCATACATCCTTATTTTATTGCTGGCATTGTTATAATCAAGGTTAACAGGAGCTTATGGTGGCGAAAAACAAAAAAACAAACACAGGTTTTGAATTACAACAAATTGTGTTAAAAACGATTTTATTATTATTATTATTTCCTGCTATTGAGATGTCTTGTGTATGCTTATTGCTTGCTTGTACTGCCAAATTGCTTTTATACAGCTATGTTTCTGCTTGTGCAATGCACAGCTATACTGTTTTCAACAATATATGCTTAAATACACTAAAAACTTTTTTTCTTGAATCTGACCTGCTGAAATGGGGGTGCGTCTTATATGCCCGTGCGTCTTATATGCCGTCAAATACGGTAATTTTTGATAAAGCATTGCAATGAGAATTATTAATATAGGTATCAACAAAGATGACGTCATAGACATATTTTACAAAAGAAAACAACCCCTGATTGAAAAAAAATTACCAAAAGTGAGGGAATTATCCGAATTTAATGAATGTTCACTGTTGATTTATCAATGAATGAATTATATAATGCAATTTTTATTTCAAAAATTTCTGATTTTTTTCTGGTCACTTAACTTTGACCTCCCCCCCCCTTATTTTTGGGGTGCAAAATATCGGTGGAGTTATATAGAATTGAGACTAACTACAATATAAATAAAAAGACAAAAGACTGAAGGTGTGAATAGAAAAAAGGATTTTCAAAGGAGCTATTTAGGTAGAAAATAAGTACCGAAAATTTAAAAATTAAATGTATAAACAAACTAAAAAAAATGGGGGGTGGATTTTTTTTTTACTCTGTATATGAAATATAATTTTCTTTTAGATTATCAGTGAAAAAATTATACATCGATATTTGTTCTGTTTAAAAGGGTGCGGGATGAATTTTTAAATTGAGTTTTCTCCGATAATTATCAGATAACCATATTAAGTAACCTTGTAATTAAACAAATATTTGTTTTTAGAATCTAAAAATATGAAATTTAAAACTTAAAATTATGCGATTTATATTTTATATATATATATATATTTATATTCGCCGTGATCTGCGAGAGAGACGCCTACGTTGGCTTGGTCACGTCAGGAGGATGGATAACGGCCGCATCTCCGAAAACCTACTGTACACGAATTGGCAGACGGCACCCGAGTAACAAGGAGACCACGCCAGTACTTTAAAGATGCCTGCAAAAGGAAAATGAAAACATGCCACATTGGCACCAACACATGGGAGGCTTGTGCAGATGGCCGTGCGACATGGCGACTCCTTGTCAAACAAGGAACGAAAAGGAATTAGATTTATTTCTATTGAATCAGTTCGATTGAAACGATTCAGAAATGTAAAAGAAAGATTTTATTGATTAATAAATCAACATCCAAATCAAGACTTTTATAACGCCGAGAACACAGAGTAAAACAAAGTTTTTTTTTCCTGTCAAGCGGCGTCTTTAGATTGCTCAATACAGTCCGGACTTCCAGGGAATAGGACTTTCCGCACTGCATGCGAACCATGTAGCCTTCAAGGAGCTTCAGAAGCGGTTTTACGACAGGGCAGGTAAAGAAGGCGTGCTCAAGCGACTCCTCCTCCCCCTTACACCGGGCGCAAACTGGCGGACTAGCCAGACCCGCTTTCTTCAGCTTCTTGCCATCCCAGAGTCGCCTCGAATCACTTGCCAGGTGAGTGAAGCCTTATTGTTATTGAGACAACTCAACCCGGGAGCCCAAGGCTAAATTGAGCAACCCTCCGCCTTCCCCACACCGAGCCTTTCAGTTAGGTCATCTCGAACCCCCCTCACTAGCATACGATATAATACCTTACGCGACGGCAGCCGGGTATCAGTGAGGCCTAACTATAACCGTTGAGAACTTTCAGGGCATGCCGACACTCGCGATAGAAGTAAACGGTAAGCCTCCCCATTTTCAGAATGCACACTTCTCAAGGCCGAGAAGGCCTTATTGGCGTCCTCCTTCCAGAATTCGTCGGACTCGTCGTGTTCTGCAGTCATCCGGCTGAGAATACTCAGAGGTAACGTGTGAAGTCGCAACTCCACGCTCGGTACCCCTAGACCGCCCCCAGAAGGATGAAGACAACAGATCTCGCGACGCACCAAATGAGCCCGATTGTACCAGATAAACCGAAACAGGGCTCTTTCTAATTGAATTAGACGGTAAAGGATGAGGGGGTAGATGTGCAAGCCGCACACCTCTGCCCCCCCCCCTTTAAGGAAAGCCTCCTTCGTGACCATATGCCGATAGTGGCCACGACCTTTTCAAGTACCTCCGACCAGTTTTTCTCCAGCTGTAGATCAGGACCCAACCAGACGCCGAGTATCTTGCATGGTCCGTCCGTCCAGCTGATGGGGCCAGGAAGAGCACAACCCTTCTACGAGCCCAACATCGTCAGCATAGGAGGTATACTTGGTCGAAGTGCGAGCACCAGGCAAAGTAATCTCGCGAAGGATCGGTTTCGCCCTTATCTTGCGCAGGAAGGGTTCCAACACAAGAACGTACAGCAAGGGCGATAGCGGAAAACCTTGACGAATCGATCGAGATAAGGTGAAGGGCTTCGATCTTACTCCATTCAACTCCGCCATGGTTCCGGGGGATGCATACAGAAGCCGAATCCAGCTGCGAAAATTCACGCCAAACCCGGCCGCAGAAAGAACAGCTTCCAGAAAACCATGGTCAACCCTATCGAAGGCCTTGGACTGATCTAAATTGATCACCGCGGCTTTATTGTCGACTTTGTCTATGATTGTGCAAATCATATGAAGATTGTCCTGAATAGTCCTGCCCTTCACAGCACAAGACTGTTCAGGGACTACTAGACTAGGCAGGGTAATCTGCAAACGATCTGCCAGGATCTTTGCCAAAATCTTCAAGTCTGTGTTTAACATCGTCAAAGGGCGAAAGTTACTAACTCCATCCCCACCATGTTTGTTCTTACGAAGCAACTTCACAACACCTCGGATGAAGCGTTAGGGAATAGAACCCTGCTTCATCCAGTTGTTGTAGACAGTTGCCAGCAAGGGCACAAACATGTGCGACACCCTCAAGTACACTTTGTAGGGGAGACCATCAATTCAAGGGGTCTTCCCCAACCCGACCGACTTCAGCGCCTACCAGATTTCGTCCTCTGTAATGCGTCCCTCACACCCAGTCGCTTCCGTCTCCTGAAGGCGACAAGATAGGGCTCCCTAGTGAAGAGCTTCTGGTAATAATCTCTGAATTCCCTTCACATATCTTTGTTTGTAGTTCGACATTGTCCGTCTGGCGATGTAACACTCGCGATGTGCCTCTAAGTCGCATCTCTCAGCTCCTCAGCCCACAAATCTTGAGCCATATTCGTCGCCTCGCAAGACATTCTAACTACGTGAACTTGATACTTCTTGTGGTTAGAGGAAGCCAGCTCAGCCTAGCTATGTTAGTAGCTAAACTATCTATTTTCTTTGGGGTGATCTACGTCATATTTCTAGATATTACTCAGTTCTGGATGAAAAACTGAAAATAAATTTGGTACATTGGTTCATACTGTTCGATTTTTTTAGATGAGGCTTGTACCCGGTCATGGTTAACGGAATGAGAACTGTCTACCCCAATGGATTTAATAAAGTGTTCGGTTCGAACCCGATTACGATATGAAGGCTCCCGAGTTCGACAAGAAGTTTCCCGAGTTCGATGAAGAAGACTGGAGGGCATATCGCCCGAAATGTTGTGTATATAACAATAAACATGAGGACAACAGTCCGAAAAATCCAAATAATACAAACTGGTTCATACTGTTTTTCATCCTTTGGAAAACTATGCTTACCAAAACTGAACAAAAACGTGCACCTTGCAATAAGTGGGATCACTGGAAATTCTTTAAAAAATCAACAAAAATAAACTGAACCAATCTTAATAAAATTTGAGTATATGAAGTAATAAAAGAAGATCTTTTATTTTATCAAATGTTTCCTCTAAATTGAAAAGGCTATGTATTTTTCGTAGTTTTTCTTTCACGCATTGACCAAAAATTACGATGAAACTTATATGGGGCAATATAAGTTTCTCCGTAATTTTTTGGTGATGCAAAATGAATTTTACATTTTTTGGAAAGAGAATTCCATGATGGGACATATGTAAAAATAATTTTTTTAATCGATGTTAGGATAATTTCGGTAGGACGTCTTACATTTTAAATTTAAGTCTCGTATATAAGAAAAAATGTTTATCCATTTTGTTCTTAGTTTTTTGTTTAATCGTTAGTTTATTTTTTAAGGAATGTGATATCAAAAGATATATGTTTTTACTTTTTATTTTTTTATTTGAGATTTTTAAAATTTCACTTAATAACGTTGACGTATTTTTTTTTAAATTAAATAAAAATTGTATTAAAGATATATAGCTTTAAAAAAAAAAATTAGATTCCATTTGACTGATCTCTATGAAAAAAAATATCGAAAATCATTTTTGAAGTAAAAATTGGTATCTTTTTTCGTTACGGGAGTCTTTCAATCATAATATTCGTGTCTGAAACTGTGATCTAATGCTGACTGCTGCTGCTGCTGGTGATATGTGTAAAAATGATACACCGCCCTGTCGGTGGGGCGTTAGAATGCACCGACTGCACCTCTGCAGAGGGGTAAGACTCCCCCAATGGGGCCACCTGTTGGCCGTGGGTGGCGACCCGTGATGCTTAAGGATAGATCCCAGGTGGATGAGCAGTTAATAATATGCAAAACTCCACTTTGGCCCTATCTTGGGCTAGACGGGCGGTCGGAGAGGCCCCCTCCGATCAATCGGCTGGTCACGTCAAGCCCTAGCACCTATATAACTTTCCCAACCCTATTGCCCTTATGGCAAGCCCCAACCCCTTTTTATCATATGGGTGCTAGAAGGCGGTGGCTGAGGGTCTACATGTCCTGGGAATGACGTTAAACTCTATCTGATGGTGAGGTTCCAGTTTTGGAGGTTTGGGGAATGTGGAGCACCCCTTCATCACCATTGCTCCCTGGACCCGGAGTGGTAGTACCTGTTAGGGTCCCATCTATGGGTTAAATAGAAAAATGAATTTATTTAAAAAATTGTATTATCCATTAAGAATTGATTTATTTCAAAACTTTATCGGCATTAAATGACCCACTGAGGTTGATATGCCGTAAAACAAAACAAACCAAACCAAAAATGATACGATCTGTCATAGAAAATAACCCTACCTTATATTTTGGCGGGAAATATATGAAAAATAATAAACAATTCATCGAAAAATGATTTAAAACATTAAAAATTTACGTTATATGTACCAGATATCTGTCTTTTACTTTTTTCATACATAAACTTGGAATTGTTCTTTATATTAAACATAAAAGAAAACAGTTAAAAAAAATAATTTTTCATTCTATATTAACGTTTTAAAATATTTTTTAAGAAGTGACGCACTTATTTAGATCCGTTTTTTTTTTTTTTGTTTTTTTTTTTTTTTGTACATCCCTACCCAAAGCCATCCGATTCTGAATCCCTCGTGCAAGGTTTAGGTATATTTAGATTTTGTTTTTTTGTTTTATGTATTTTGTTATGCTATTGATGTTGTTATTCCACGAGGTCATGTGTCCTCTTGGTAACATGGTTCGGATTTCCATTTACAATTCAAACTAATGTTTTTATCTTTGTCTATTTCTAAAAATGATCAAAGCTTTCTTGTCGTGAATCTCGTTTGTCACGTGTGTCTCATCGTGTGGATACGTGTGAGTTTCATTTGTATTGCAATGATTATTGAAGAGAAAATTTGTTCTATAAAGTATGAGGCTATGAAAAACGATTGGTGGTAAAGGATGAGAAAAGTAAAAGAAGAAAGAGAGAGAGAGAGACGAAAATAATTAGTTAAAGAAAGAATTAAAGAAGAAAGATGTCAATGGGTTAAAGGCAGAAATAAGAGATAGATGTGTGTGGAGGGGGGAGTAGAAATGGTTTCTCTTTTCCTCTCTGTATCTGGACTTTTCACAAAGAGGAAAAGAGAAACCAGCTTGAAGTAATGATAAAATAAGATTAGAACGAGAGAAGGGTGGGGAGAGAGAAAGCGAGAGAGAGAGAGAGAGAGAGAGAGAGAGAGAGAACAGAAATGAGGGGGAGTGAAAAGTCCACATACAGAGAGGAAAAGGAAAAAAGTTTTAGAAATGATAAAATAAAATCAGCTGGTTGGTTGGTTGGTGGTTTTTAACGGCATATCAACTCGTCTGGGGTTATTTTGTGCCAAGATGTAAGGAAAAAATATATGTTGTATATCTATATTTACATTTTTGTAGTTAACGGTTTTAATATCGTTAAGATTAGAGAGAGAGGGGGAAGAGAGAGTAAGGGAAAGAGAGAATAGAAATGAGGGGGAGGAAAAGTCCAGATACAGAGAGGAAAAGGAAAAAAGTTTTAAATAATGATAAAATAAGATTAGAGAGAGAGGGGGAAGAGAGAGAGAGAAGAGAGGAAAGAGAGAGAGAGAATAGGCAAAGAAACATTGACAAAGAGCAGATGCGAAAAGCCGACATTGGCAGTGCCAGTGGGTAACATGTCTGCTTGTATCACGTGACAATTGCTCCTGAAATGCATAATTGTTCTGATCCAAGTTGAAGACGACATGTTTTTGAATTATATTTTTTCAGGGGGGGGGGGAGGTGAAAGCCGTGAGTGCAAATACTGAGAGCGAGGAATGAGAAAATGGATTAGAACGATGAAAGAACTGAAAGAAAGAAACGGGAGTGAGAGGAAGATAGATAGATAGATAGATAGATAGATATAGATAGATAGATAGATAGGCAGTAGTAGGTAGATAGAGGGAGAGAGAGGGAGGGAGAGAGAGAGAGAGAGAGAGAGAGAGAGAGAGAGAGAGATTAAAAAGTATTGAAGGGTTTAATGGGGGTATAGAAATCAAGGCAGATAGATTGGTGGTAAAGGAGAAAAGTAAAAGAAGAAAAAGAGAGACACGAAAAGAAGAAAAAGAAAGAAAGAAAGAAAGAAAGAAAGAAATGGCTATATTGCCCATATGGCAAGCCCCAACCATTTTTATCATATATGTGCTAGAAGGCGGTGCTGAGGGTCTTAATATTTTGGGTATGGTGAAGTTCCAATTCTGGAGCTCTGGGAAATGTAGAGTACCCTTCATCACCATTACTCCCAAGTCCACTCTGACCCGGAGTGGTATTACCTGTCAGAGTCCCATCTATAGGTCAAAAGAAAAAATGAGTTTAAAAATTTTTGAGGACCCATCAAGAACGAATAAAACAAAAACGTCTTCGACATAAAATGACCCAATGGGTTGACATGCCGTAAAACCAACCAACCAGCCAAGTGAATGGCTACACAAAAGAAAAGAAAAAATCAGAAACAGGACTGAGAGGAAGATAGAGAGAGACATTAAAATGAATTGAATGGTCTAATGGGGGGATAGAAATCAAGGCGCTTAGATTAGAAGAAAAAAATGAATGATTGTGGTTGGTTAGATTTTACGACATGTCAACCATTGTTGGGTTATTTTATGCCAAAGACATTTTATATTATTCATTCTTGATGGGTATTCAACATTTTTAAACTCATTTTTTTTCTATTTAACCCATAGATGGGACCTAACAGGTACTACCACTCCGTCAAAGTGGACCTGGGAGTAATGGCGACGAACTTCATCACTAGATGCAGTTTAACGTCATACCCAGGAATCGAAAGAAAAGAAAAAAAGAAAAGAAAGAAGAAAGAAAGGAAAGTGGGAAAGAAAGAAAGAAAAGTAAATGGATATTATTAAGAAGAAAGAAAGAAAGAAAGAGAGAAAGAAAGAAAGAAAGAAAGAAAAAAAAGAAAGAAAAGTAAATGAATATTATTTAGAAAGAAAAGAAAGAAAGAGAGAAAGAGAGAAAGAAAGAAAGAAAAAAAGAAAGAAAGAAGTAAATGAATATTATTTAGAAAGAAGAAAGAAGAAAGAAAGAAAAGTAAATGAATATTATTTAGAAAGAAAGAAAGAAAGAAAGAAAATTGGAGAAACAGGAGTGAGAAGAAGACAGAGAGAGACATAAAAAGAATTGAAGGGTTCTAATAAGGGAGGGGGAATAGAAATTAAGGCGGTTAGACTAGAAGAAAGAAAGAGAGAGAGAGAGAGAGAAAGAAAGAAAGAAAGAAGAAAGAAAGAAAGAAAGAACTGAATGGCAACACAAAAGAAAAAGAAAAATTGAGATAAAGGTAAAAAGAAATTAGAAAATTGTATGGTTCGAATGGAAACTGAAAAGTACAACATACAAAAAACTGAAAGCGAAAATAAAGCGTGAGAAATCGTGAGAAAGGATGAAAAAGAAAAATGAGGCGGTGTCGTTTCTATTTGCGGTGTGTTTGGGGGGTGGGGTTATGTTTGGCTGCTCGAGTATTAAGTATCTTGGGGGTCAAAGTATGGGAACATGGTTTGACACTAGATGAGAACAGGATCCCCACGTTAAGAAAAAAGTGGGATGGGAAAGGAGATATACATTTGGATAGAGATTCTTCCCAACAAACGGAATTCTATATCGTCATGTGTAAAAAAAAAAAAGAAAGAAAAAAAGAGTATAGGATTAGTTGGCTGGGGTGTTGAGAATCTAGGACGAAATGGTTGACAACAGCGTTGCATACAAGACGATATTAACACAAGAGAGATGAATTAAGATGCTAAACTTCAGCAGTGGTTCTCAAACTTTATACAGTCTGGGCGCACTTACAGCACTACAGATACTTGATAGCGCACTGTATACAAAATAGGACTAATATGTTATTAAGTTAATTGTTAAATATATTTTTTTTAAATAACACATTTAACAAAAGCAAACTTAACATACTTCTATGAAGTTTATTCATTCCTTTGTTAATAAGAAACACGAGCGCACCTGAAAAAGCTCTTTAAGAACCACTGTGCTAAAGGAAAGCTGACGGCTATCGTGCGCGCGAGCCTGATGAAGTTGGTTAGTTGTGGTACGGACTGATATATATATATATATATATTATATATATATATATATATATATATATATGTATATACTTTGGTGCGGTACCAAGTTTCTTGGTACCAGGTGATTCTCGGCGGGTCCTAATTCTCTACCAGTAGTTTGTTGTAGAGTTCAGGTTCCGTATGAGAGCTCAATGTTTAATTATTGTAAACAGAGCAAAGTTATTTGGGAATAAAAGGCCTTAAATACCATGGGTATCGTGGTTATGGACCATTTCCACTCGCGAGCATGCTCACGAGCTTTCTTCAGACCACTGATATATTTTATTTAGACAGGCACATGGCCAAACTCATTTTATATTCATACATTTCACCTCCTTCATTCAGGGGTGGTCATATTGCATTTTTTTTTTACCATCCCTGAATGAGGGAGGTGAAATGTATGAATATAAAATGAGTTGGCCATGTGCCTGTCTAAATAAAATATATCAGTGGTCTGAAGAAGCTCGTGAGCATACTCGCGAGTGGAAATGGCCCATAACCACAATACCCATGGTATTTAAGGCCTTTTATTCCCATATATATATATATATATATATATATATATATATGAGAGAGAGAGAGAGGGAGAGAGAGAGAGGTACCATTATAGTATGTGGCCTACGAAATCATGTCTCTCTTATAGTATGTGGCCTACCATAAAAAGCATACTATAAGGTTATAATAATAACTGCTAACCCTAACCCTAACCCTATTTCAGAATTTTAGAATATTTTATAATTAAATAGATCTGATTCATGTAAATTATGGATAAATTCTTTTTTAATTATTCTTAATTACTATATTCAGCTTAAGACTGAATTGCATTTCTTGAAATTGAATATATATGAAAAATAATTAGTTTCAATAAATTGTCTACTACTTATATCTATAAATATACTCTTACTGAGGTAGGACACATTCAAATCGGGTAGGCCATATACTAATAAAAGAATCTGTGCCGGCACAGATAGATAGATAGATAGAAAACTGGGAGATTCACTAAACATTTAAATAAGCAAAAGCAATGGTGATTTTTAATATAAAATATTTTTTTAAAATATTTGAAGTTTCATAAACAGATTTAGATATTAATGGGTACAACTGCAGAATAGCGCGCAAGAGATAATATCATTAGAATCGCAATTTACGTTTTAATAGCATTATATAACGAAAAAACCGAAGTTCCCTAACTCTAACCCTAACACTAACACTAACCCTAACCATAAAACTAACCCTTACCCTAACCTTAATCCTAGCGTCTCAAAGGTTTCGGTATTTCCATAAAATGTAATGAAATGTAATGCTTTTTAAACGTAATCTAATGATATTACCTCTTGCGTGCTATTCTGCATTAGTACCCATTAATGATAGCTAGACAAAAGTGGTTACAAAATGAATGAATATAAACCCAATACGGGCATTATCAATTTCGCAAATATATGAATACTAGTTGAAGTACCCGTCTATGACGGGTCAAAGGTCAAGATTTGGATGCAGCTAATTCTAATGACATTTAATGTATAAATAGTAAGAATTAATGTTTTAGAATTTTTAGGTTAGGTTATTTTGTTTATTGGCATATAAACCCCCGTGAGTTATTTAATGCCAGATATTTTTTTCCTTTTCTGGGCGGTCTGATGAAACTCATAGGTATATACAGATACCTGTGGGTAGAAATAGATTTAT
>CM042153.1:71379042-71431542 GCA_023376005.1 Doryteuthis pealeii
AAGAATTTTTTTTTAAATAATGATTGAACGAATCTAGGGTTTAAGACAAATTCCTGTTGTCTACATTGAGTGAACAGTGTCGCTGATCCACAATGATTACGGATTGAATGTCTCAGCAAGCGTTTGGGATAAATCTGGGAGGAAAAGATAGAAAAACAGACGAGACTGGGGGGGGGGGTTGAAAAACCGTGAGACCGGGCGCACAAACAATAAATAAATGGAATTAAGAAACACAGGGAAAGAAAGGAGGGAAAAAGTGTGAGAAAATAAAGAAAAGCAAAAGGAATTAGAGGAAGAAAAAAGAGGAAAAAGGAGAAAATAAATGAAAAAATATAAGAATGATAAAGAGACAAAAGAAATCATTTATATTTTTTAAAAAAGAAAGAAAGAAAACAGAAAATAACTAAAGAAAGAGAAAAGAGAAAGAAAAACATATGGTTTGAGGGGGTGATAGAGAAAGACATCAAATACAGACTAAATGTTGGAGAGGACTGTAAATAGAATATGGCGAAAATTTTTAAAAAAAACGGAAAGAAAAATAAAATGACGAAGAAAGTAAGATTGGTTGGTTGGTTGGTTGGTTGGTTTTGGTTGGGTAATTGGTTAGTTTGATTTTACAGCATGTCAACACTTGTTGGGTTATTTTATGCCAAAGATGTTTTGTTTTATTCAATCTTGATAGGTTTTTTAAACTCAATTTTTAAACTCATTTTTTTGTTCATATTTAACGCATAGATGGGAACCTAATTAGTACTACCACTCCGGGTCAGAGTGGGGCTAAACTTGCAAATCGGTCGGAAAATTAGGGTGACCAGAAAGAACAGAACCCACAAATTTTGTAATAAAACTGTTAATTTTAACTAGTGGGGGGTGTATGTTTAGGGGTTAGGGTTGGGATTGGGGTTTAAGGTTAGTTTAATGGGAAAATAAATAAATAATTTGGGTTCTGTTTTTTCTGGGTAGGGTGACCCAGAAAAAAACAGAACCCACAAATTTTCTAATAAAACTGTTAATTTTAACTAGGGGGTTAGGGTTAGGTTGGGGGTTGGGGTTTAGGGTTAGTTTAATGGGAAAATAAATAAATAATTTGGGTTCTGTCTTTTCTGGGTCACCCTGTAATATGTTTTAATTTTCCGACCGATTTGCAAGTTTTGCCCAGAGTAGACTTGGGAGTAATGGCGATTACTCCCCAAAGATCCAGAACTGGAACTTCACCACTAGATGCAGTTTAACGTCATGTTTTATTCAATCTTGATGGGTACTCAATTCTTTTAAATTCGATTCTTTTCTATTTAACCCATAGATGGGACCCTAACAGGTGCTACCACTCAGGGGTCAGAGTGGACATGGGGGTAATGGTGATGAATGGATAATCCACATTCCCCAGAGCTCCAGAACTGAAATTTCACCATTAGATGAAGAAAGTAAGAGAAATAATAAAGATGGGAGAAAAAAAAAAAAGATTCGTGAAAAATAAAGATAAAAACAGGAGGTTGAAAAAAAATTAAAAGTCAAAATAAAAAAATTCTTGTAAACCAAAAATTTAAGAAACATTCATAACAAAAAATTAAATAAAACCGTTTAAAAAAGATGCCGCTTTCCTCCCATTCCCTTAGAATCTTTTTAAGTAAAAAATGTCGTTTACTTTCAAGAAGAAAAAAAAAAAGAAAGAAAAAAGACGAAGAAAAAGAAAAAATGTCTTAGAAAAAGAACTGCACGTAATGGTGTCAACTATATAAGAAAAAAGTTGATAAGAAAAAAGAAAAAATAGCTTGTCAGGGTGAAATGTACCCCCCTGCCCCTCTCTCTCTCTCTCTCTCTCTCTCTCTCTCTCTCTCTCTCTCTCTCTCTCTCTCTCTCTCTCTCTCTCTCTCTCGCTTCCTCTCCTCCGCTTCCTCCTCCCTCTATTGCTTTTCTGTGTCCTGTATTGTACAACAGAGCAGCCAACCCCATCTACAGCCACTGCCCTTCCCTGATTCCTTAACGGCCCCACCTACCGCCACGACTTGAGGAAAACAGCCAGTCTGCCAACCACCCACCAAACAGTTGGGGTGGGGGTTGAGAAAAACAGCTGCTCTCTTGTTATTTTCCTTTCCTTTCTTTTTTTCTTTCCTTTTCCTTTTTTTTTTTTTTTGCGACTGGGCCATTTGGTGGCTGGCTCGGTGAAAAACTTCTGATTTTAGGGTTTTTAGGGGGAGAGTGAACCAGCACGAATGTGTTTGTGTTGACGACTGAATATCCCGCATCACAAAACAAGTGGATTACCCCCTAATAAGGTACCCCTAGCCGCAAGGGTTAAGAGTCACATCACTTCAATATTTCTTTATTTTCTTCCCATTTCTTTTCTCTTTTTCTCAATGATCCGGATGTTGGATTTAAATACATAGAAGAAAAAAACACAGTGGCAGAAAAAATCTATTAAGAAATGCCGTCTTTTTCTAGTGCCCAAACACAAGGACCTACACTGGAAGATTGCATCCAAAAACTCGGCTGGCAACTTTCCTTCTTTGACTCCAAAGATGTCTTCTGTAACGTGACTAGCGACAGTGTCCTGTGCTGGCCACCAACGAAAGCTGGCACTACTGCTAGTCAACGCTGCCCCTCCGTGGAAGGTTCCAACACAGACCACTTTGCTTACCGCACCTGTGGACAGGATGGAAAATGGACTCCGAAATGGGCGAACGCCGGTAGCCCATGGACTAACTATACCCAGTGCTACAGTTCGGAAGCCGAACTGATTTTTCAATTCGATTCAGAAAATATCAGAAAAGCCTCATCGGAAGATATTACTCATTCGAGTATCTTAGGAATATGTGGTCTGTCTTTCTCACTACTGGCAGTTTTCCTCACCTTGGCTTATATGCGCTATAAGGATTACAAAGGAGCCCGGATTGACGTCTATAAGAACTTGCTTGCCACACTGGTCATAGAAGCATCGGTCAAGCTATCATTTCAGATTATCCTTTTGATGGTCTGGGTCGGGGAGGGGCTAGTGATTACCATGTTCGATATACCCCACCTGTGTGAAATCTTCGTGGTCATCGTTGAATTCGCGGAACTTTCCACTTATATCTGGATCACTCTGCATGGACATCTGTGCTACCTGGAAGCTAAGCAGTATGACCCTTACAAAGTTCAGGTTCTCTATTCGGCTCTCGGTTGGGGGGTACCGATCATCACCCTCGCAGAATGGCTGGCTGTGCAGGCTGCTACAAACGATGCCACCTGTTGGTACGGTTACCGTTTTCAACAGAGCGCTTGGATTCTAGAATTACCGCGTATCTGGGGATTGCTACTTGGAATCGGCTTTTTGGTCTACACCACTTGGATTATGCACGATACCGGCCACATGCGGGACGTCACAGAGGTGCAAACCATACGTCGGAGTACCTTCGCTTGTTTTTCATACATTGTCATGATGTCTATGTCGTTAACGACAGCGCTCTTGCTCGCCCATTTAGCCCAAAAAAGCGTCAATGTTCCAAACTTATTGGGTCTCATCTACACAATCACTTTTCTTACTTCTTTTCGTGGACTCTTTATTTCTCTCGGCTATTGGATTTGGGAACACCAGGGCGAACATTGGCACCAAAAGGTCAGTCTGGTATGACCATTGTTGTGCGGTGGTTTTTTAGCACACACACACACACACACACATAGACACACACGTGCACATACACGTTCCCTCACGTCGATTAATCGCCAGTTTCTTTTAATAAATATATCTTTTTAATGGTATTTTCCACAACATTATATATATATATATATATATATATATATATATATATATATATATATATATATATATATGACTTCTGATTTAAATCGGAAAATTAAAACGGAAACTTATTTGGTGGTACCCATGACAGTTTAACTACAGTCTATGAATTAACATTTTGCGAATTGGGTTACGGTTTTAGGGGATTAAGGTTGTTTTTAATTACGTATTGCTTTAAAAAAAATAAACAACAAAAACCCAAATTACTATACATTTAATTAACCATTGAAATTAATTATTGAATCTATTATTGAGACAGTTGTTTGTGTTAGTATTGCAATGTATAATTTCAATTAAACTTAGTTTAAAAAATACTTTTCAACATTAAATGTATAGTAATTTGGGTTTTTTGTTGTTTATTTTTTTAAAGCAATACGTAATTAAAAACAACCTTAATCCCCTAAAACCGTAACCCAATTCGCAAAATGCTAATTCATAGACTGTAGTTAAACTGTCATTGGGTACCACCAAAAACTTTCCGTTTTAATTTTCCGACCTAAATCAGAAGTCAGCCCGAGTTGCAAATTTTCGAATAAGTCGTAATTATGAATAAATATAAAAGTGCTCAATACATTTGTAGAGCTGGTTTACTCTGACTACACACACACACACACACACACACACACACAAACAAACAAACACACACACAAACACACACATATATATATAGTAAAAAGTAAAGTCGTCGGGGTGGCCTAAAATCGGTATCAGCCAATTAGCGAGGGAGTCTATCCCCTTTTCACAAGCGCTAGACCTAGGAGATTGTATTAGTGTCTGGAGTGGAGCGCCACACCTACCATCAGCTCCTTACTTTACCGCACCAATTCCCTGTGCTACTCATACGCTGAGTTGGCGAGGGCCAGTATCGAACTAGGAACCTTGTGGTTTCTAACCGAACGCTCTACCGACTGAGCCCTTGACGAGAATCGTCCGAAAGGTGGAATTGAACCACTCTGACGTCAGTCAGTTACAGGTTTGAAGCCAGCACCACTGAGGTTCGTTCGGGCAATACCTGATTGATGTTAACAAAAGTTTTAGCAGCTTTTTTTTTTTTAATCTTTTACAATGCCACATTTAAAAAAGTCTTTCAAACCCCAAAATTCATTTCGTTCAGACATTACATGTTCTTAAATTTCACAAAATTAATTGTCTGATTTTTTTTAGACGAACCTTGATAATGTGTATTATTTAGATTTTTCGGACTGTTGTCCTCATCTTTCGACAAGAAATACCTGAAAAAGGCCGGAGAGTACATCGGCTGAAACATTGCTGGCTGGTTTTATAGCATGTTAACCCTTGTTGGCTTATTTTATGCCGAAGACATTTATTCATTCTTATTGGGTATTCAATTTTTTTCTTAAACCCATTTTAACACACTTTTAGTACTCTTTTTTTTATCTATTTAACCCAGAGATGGTACCCTAACAGGTATTACCACTCTGTCGAAATGTTTTGTACATAACAATAAGTAAGTTTAGTAAAGTTAGCGGAGTGGTCTATTGTCGATATCAGCCGGAGAGCGAGGAAGCCTATCCCCTTTGCGCTAGATCGTTTTTGCTGAAGTGGAGTGCTACACCTAACGCCAGCTCTCCACTTTACTGCACAGATCAGATTACCCAATATGTGCTACTCATACGCTGAGTTGGCGGAGACCGGTATCGAACTCAGAACCTTTCGATTACAGTGCGGGTGCTCTACCGACTGAGCTAAATTGGCCCCGGATACAACAATAAAGATGAGGACAATAGTCTAAAAAATCTAAATAATACAAATTCAGGAAATTGATTTGGAATAAAGCACATTCAAATGCAGTAAGAAGACTCGTGCACGCATATACATTGGGAAATTGTGTATATTGTATACCGCTTTGTTTGGGTTATGTAAATATTTTGCAGTGATTGTATCTTTCACAGTAACTCTCAAATGAAAGAAGGTCAGGAATTGAACCGAGTGAAAATTCATACAACATTACCACTTCTTTTCTTTGTTCTTTTTTCTTTTTCTTGTGTCATTTCTACTACATTTTCGTGCAATGTATATACACACACACTAACACATACATACATACATATTCACATGCATACACATAAACACACGTACACATAATGCACATACAAATACACACATGTATATACTGATGAAAGTACAGTTTTTGATCGCCGTTGTAAATAATGCGATCAATTGATTTTTTTTTCTTTTGAAGATATTATCGCATAAACATTATAAGGTATTCTAGAATAATCTAGAGCAATCCACAACCTTTATGCGTTTGCAAATGAATGAATCAATCAAAGAGGGAGACTATAGTTATTAAACTTTCAAGAGTTATCCCCCTTGCCTATCACAGACAAAAAAAATAAATATTCCAACATATATGGTGTTGTTTTATATTTATTTAATCTTTTTTTTTTTTTTTCAGTGACGATATACAGAAAAAATATTAATTATGAACGTTGGCATATTCGCATATTAATGAACTTATATGCATCTATATATCGAACGCATACAACACTTATATCCACACATACGTAAACAAACATAAATGTACAAAACCAGGGAGGGGGGCCAAAGTTTAGGTACCGGACATGTATCCAGAAAAGTGGAAAAATTGTTATATGGTAAAAAGTACCTAGTACTTTTACTTAAACATAACATTTATTGTCTAGATGTTGATATAATATAGACAATTTATTTATATATGTATAGATAATAAACTAAAATAATTTATTATGAATTATTTCATTTTTTTAAACATGCATGCCATCATATCCATTTTCTATTAACTTTGACTTTTAACTTAACTAATCAATTAATTTTAAAATTTAATAAAGATATACAGCTCATTCAACTGTGGTATATGGAAATCTAATTGATTGCAATGGAGTTTTCAGAATAATAATTAATTAGTCTTATTTATTTTGTTATTGTCGAAAAGAAATACAATGGTTAAATTTTTAAAATACTAATATTACCATGTACTTCTTGGTTACCTCATTTTAGAAATGAAGCTTCCTCCTTTAGAGACACCAGATACTTTTTGCAATATCACAGTTTTTTCCTATAGGGGACCCCATTTTCGACATACATGTTCGGTACCTAAACTTTGACACCACACCCCAGACAAAACCACGTAATAAATGCAGACATATGAAAAGGGATTATCATGATTATCACGACCAGTTTTGGTGAATTGTTGTTGCAGCACACGTGTTGGCGCACTAATTATTCTTACTAAAACGTTGCCTGTTTTGTTTTGTTTAGTTTTTTGTTGTTTTTTTTTAATGAAGACTGATTGCAAATTACATGAATTCTATACGATTGACCAGACTTTTAACCGAGACATGTATAAATATGAATGTGTATTTTAATATCTAAAGAAAAATTGAATGTATTTTTATTTTTATTTTGTTTTCGTTTTTTTTCTTCTTCTTCTTCTTCTGTGTGTGTGTGTGTGTGTGTGTGTGTGTGTGTGTGTCCCTGATAATCGGTCGGAAGACGAAATTTTTCAGGTTAAAAAAAAATAATGAATGAAATTAATCAATATAAAAATTGTTCAATCAAATTATTTCATTGAAACATAAGTTTTTTTCTTTCTTTTCAAAGTTTGTTTGTATTTTTGAGGTGAGGCTTGATGTGAATAATTTTGATTTTTCGGACTGTTGTCCTCATCTTTATTGTGGTATGTATAAATAAACATAACGTTTCGACTGCTGTATTCTCTGGCCTTTCTCAGGTGTTCCCTGTGTATCCGAGTATTGTAATGATCCAAATCATTTTTAATAATTTGATAGTTGATTAAACAGGCGTCGAAGAACTTTTGAAGATTTCACTAAAAATAAATAAATAAATAAGACCTTAAAAAGTTCTTTGATCATCACCCTTTTGATCAACGGTCAAATTAGACAAATTATTAAAAATGATTTTGCCTCGGATAAACGGGGAACACCTGAGGAAGTCCGGGGGTATTGTGGTAAAACGGTGTGTTTATACATACCACAATAAAGATGAGGACAACAGTCCGAAAAATCAAAATTATTTTCAAAATTTTATTTGTTTGCTAGTTTTTAGTTTTTTATTTTTTTTAAGAAGGTCATCAAAAATTTGTCAATGAAGAGTTACAATTTCGATACCAGCTGCAGCTTGAAATAATGAATGAATGGCATTTGTTTGTTGGAATTGAACCCATTGAGAAAAAAAGCAGCACACATTGAATGGATTTTGATTGGCCAATTTCGATGTTCCCGCTATTGGTGATTAAGCCGGTTTAATATGTCTGACAAATGCACGGTGTTTATAATGTGATTTTTGCCGTTACAGTTTTAACAGTTTTCAATTATTTTGGAGGCATTTTTAACACGAAGACATCATCCAATTATGAAATAATGATCCTAAAACACTCATAAAGTATTAACGTATCATTTTGTAAATTACATGAATTCTATACGATTACCAGACTTTTAACCGAGACACCATGTATAAAATATGAATGTATATTTTTAATATTTAAAGAAAAATTGAAAGTATTTTCCTCTCTCTCTCTCTCTCTCTCTCTCTCTCTCTCTCTTCTCTCTCTCTCTCTCTCTCTCTCTCTCTCCGATTATAATGGTATTCAGTAAAAATAGATAAAAGTGTGAAATATTTTAACATATTTACGTTCTTATTTTTCTTCGGGGTGCCTTCGTCGTTGTCGTTGTTGTTGTTGTTGTTGTGGTACCTGGTGTTAAGGGTCTTTTTTTAGAAATAAATTGACAAAAGTACTATTGAAATGAAATATAATTGTAGCATAAAAGTCATACGCATACATTTCTTCAAGATAATTCACTTAGTGCCCTGTCAGATGGGGTTGCAGAAAACACCGACTGTACCTCTGCAAAGGGGTCAAATTTTAAAAGATAAAACAATGAGGCCACCTGTTGACCATGGGTGTCGACTCGTGATGCTTAAGGATAGAATCCTGGTGTCTGATCAATTCATGATAATTTTTTTAGTGAATTTTATAGTTAATAGGCCAATTGAATCAGAGAAAATACTTTTTTGCATTATTTCAAAGAAAATTATTGTTTTTAAAACTACAAAAATAAAAAAAATAAAAACAACACACCACAAAAATCATTTTTTGAGTTTTAAGAAAATAACTTTTAAATTTAAAAAAAACTTTTTTCGAGAATTGAATCTTTATTTCTTAATTTTTTATGTGTTCTTCGGGATTTGATCTTTCTAGAAATGTAAAAATAGAGACTAGAAAAATGTTCTCTTCAAATGTTTTTACTGAATACCATTATAATCGGGGAGAGAGAGAGAGAGAGAGAGAGAGAGAGAGAGAGAGAGAGAGAGAGAGAGAGAGAGAGAGAAAGAAAATACTTTCAATTTTTCTCACCTACATATTGAATTGATAAACAAAAACTTTTTTCAAGTTTTTTAATAAAATAAGCTATTCATTATAAAAATAAAATTGTTAATGAATAAAGCGGTGAAAATTTCATTAAAATCGGACATGAATTGACTGTAATAATCGGAAAATTTCATTAAAATCGTTAAAATTCCCTGATTTTTGGTAATAGTTTGAATTTTTTAAATTTGATCTTTTTTTATTTAATTTTTTTTTATTTAATTTTTTACGTCCCTTTGCGATCTTTGATCATAACCCCCAGACGGGTTGATATGCCGTTAAAATCAATAAACAAAAACAACTAGATTTAATGTTTGAATCTACACCGATCTAAGGGACACTACTCTGTCCGCAATAAGAGATGGGAGAAAAAAAACAGGTGGTACTTAGTAGGGAAGGGAAAAACCGAATAAGATAGCACTTCTCTTTTGTTCCTGTATTGCGTTTATTAAAATTTAAAAATTTACACCTTTGTTGTTTAATAGAAAACTTGATTGAATTGAAAACAAGGACCTAATGAAATTGGGGATTCTTTCATGACTTCATTGTATCCCTTAGTCAAAACATTGTAATTATGGTGCTTTGTATAATGAACTTTTTTTTTTTCGACGGGGCGGCCTAAAGTCGGTATCAGCCAGTCAGCGAGGGAGTCTATCCCCTTTTCAATAGCGCTAGACCAAGGAGATTGTTTTAGCGTCTGATGTGGAGCGCCACACCTATCCATCAGCTCCTTACTTTACCGCACAGATCCCTGTGCTACTCATACGCTGAGTTGGCGGGGACCGGTATCGAACTAGGAACCTTGTGGTTTCTAGCCGAACGCTCTACCGACTGAGCTAACCCGGCCCATGAACGTCTGTTATAAGTTAAATAAAGACCAAACGCTAGGAAAAGCAATTCGGATGGAAAGACAAGAGACATCCCAAAACTGAAAAAAGTGCAGAATCCTGGTTGTTTTTTTTTTTTTTTACGGTATATCAACCCTCTTTTGAGTCATTAGGCCATATTACCTTTAGGCACCCCTTTTTGATCTCGATTAAGAAAGGACACGTTTTTCATTTACACAGTCAATATCCGGTTGTTTGTTACGGGTTAGGGTTAGGGGTTAGTTTTATAAAAAAAATTTCAATCTAAAAATTGTCTGTTAAAACAACTGGATATTGATGGTGTAAATGAAAAACATGTCCTTTCTTAATCGAGATCAAAAAGGGGTGCCTAAAGGTCATATGGTCAGAGTCATTTAAATTCTGAATCAAGTCATTTTGGTAAACAAAGGACTCGGGTTGCCTACAGTACCTGCTGTCACCCAATTAAGTATTGAACAGGTTCATCGTTGCTTAACTTTGATGATCTAACAGGAACCAGTGCTTTCAGCATGACTTGACCGTAATAAAATAATAGGATGATAGTCATAAAGTATTCATACGAAATATCTCATGTTTCTGGGGAAAATCCCATGTATCAATGTCACACTGTCATGGGAACCAATTCAGAAAATCAATAAAATGCAGATATGAAGCTGAAAAGATATTACAAAACATTTATGTGGATATCACCATGTAGAACCTCCCAGTAGAGTATTCCTTACTTGGAAAATCTAAGAAAACACCTAAAAACAAACAACATGTTCTATAGGGTGAAAATGTGCTCTCTCTCTCTCTCTCTCTCTCTCTCTCTCTCTCTCTCTCTCTCTCTCTCTCTCTCTCTCTCTCTATATATATATATATATATATATTGCCCAGTTTCGTGTGCATGTTAGGTTTTTTTGTGTGGGCGGTGGTTGGTTTGAGTCGTGGCGTGAAGGGCCGGAATGCTGGAAGCTGCGAATTCAAGCACTCGGATGGAATCTGGCCACTGTTTTATTAACGCCGTTCGCAGCGAAGGTTGGCAGAGAAAAATCGGAGGTGGTGAGGGACTATTCCGATTTTTCGTAGGCAAGACACTTTGAAACGTAGTTGAAGACTGCTGTAATATTTTTGCAAGTGAAAGACTATGTCAGCAGACTTTTACAGTTGAGAAATCGATTACCCGATTAAGGTTTGTTTTTTTTTTTTTTTTTTTTTTTACATCAGAACTAAAGATAAAAAATACTGCATATCATTTTCATCTTATATTAAAGGCGAGAACAAAAGCTTAAAAGATGCAGACCAACAGTAAACGTAAAATGAAAGACTTATTAAACGAAACCGAATCTAATAGAACCGTTATTTTACCCACGAACACAACAACAAATATAAAAGGTAATAATTCAAAGAACCCAGGAATTTACAAAATCTAAACTATCATCCAGAACTTAATCAATCAATCGAAAAAATAAAAATAAAAACATATCTGAAGCAGAAATAAACATAATTCTATGTACAATGGGGAAAAAGGTCTATGTAGTTGAAACACAACGATGGTTAAAAATGATTCTTAACGAGCGATAAAAATAGAGATAATTTAAATGTCTTAGTCAAACATTTTCATGATAAAGATCATTCCTTAACAAAAAAAAAAAAACACAAATTATATAAACCTGATAAATTTACTAGAAAAATAATTGAATCTGCAATCATCTCTAATTTTAAGTCCATAAAACAAAGACCAGGTTTCTGATAATATATCGCCTTATCTGCCTAAAATAGAACTGGAACAAAAGTTGCCATATATATATATATATATATATATATATATATATATATATATATATATATGGAGATAGGATGGATGTAGTAGAATCCGACAGTATGAGGTAGATAGAAGGATGGTGAACAAAAAATGAAAACTCAAAACAAATCTGAGAGTTGAAACGTTTCGTCCGAATTCATACGGACATTCTCAGTCAAATGATTTTATTGAAAGCAAAATTATACATATATATATAGGTTAGATAATTCAATAACCTGGCACCCCATTCAGGTACCCCTCGGCTTATTTGGGGAATTGGGTGTGAGAACACCCAGTATCACTAAAAAACAAGAGCTGTCAAAGGGCGGATGAGCTCCAGGAGAGCCAACCGTCATCTACACGGATTGCAGTAGGATTAGGGTATTTACATAAATCCCCAATACAACCTGGCGCTAGGGTGCAAACGCTGGGGCTTGCCTCTCGTGAAGTGACTCAATACTACCTGACAGAACACCTTGCAACAGCTCAGTGGTCAAGTTGTCTCGGACTTCCCCCTGCCACTGGACCAACTGCCGGACTGCCAAGGCAGTGGACTGATGTCTGTGCATTCTCTTTTTACTTAAGATATTTCACGCACAAGTTTCACTCCACGTCACCAACGTGAAGGAAGATCAGTGTCGTCTACGACTGACTTCTACAAGCAATTTAATCATATTAAATATCTATCTTTGTTGATATTGCAAAATAGATTTTATTAAACAAACATTTTTGTTACAATTGTTTTTAGTTTAAAAAGTTTTTAGTTATAAAACATCTTTTCAAAAGTTCTTAAACTTTATCGACAACATCACGTACACAAAACACAGAACAACAGAGTTGATAATAACACTAATTCAAAAATGTTCAGTTTAAGAAATTTCAGTTACAAAATATATATTCAAAACTAAATGCCGCAACATATTTACATCACAACACATTCACATATTCTTTTCGCTGTGGAAAGCAGGCAAAGTTTGTTAAGGATGCACACGGATTTGCCAGTTGTTTGTGCGTCCCCCTCCTCCACCGAGAAGATGCTGAGCTGGCAAGGAGAGTCCAGGACGAGATCTGCATCATATCTTTTACAGGGTTTCAAAATATTTTCAGTTGCCTTTGAAAATGGTCGTATGATTAACAACGAAACAACAGGAAATAAAAACAATTTTAACACCAACTTCGGGGTTTTTTTTTCAAGTCCTATTTCTTATCTTATTATTACATGTCGAATTCAAATGTTACAACAACCAACGGAACGACATTTTCAAAACTAATTCTGCTGTTGTTACATTACTGGTAATATAAGTCGTCTGAGAATTCTCTAAGGAAAATTGTCTCGTGAATTGTTTATGTAATGTGTACTTGGCTTTCTACGTTTAACAGTGAAATCAATCGTCTTTGTTGGTTTGTGGGCGGATGTCGAGATGGGTGAGGTTCGTTTGTTAACCATTTTGTTTTCTCACTTGAATACGTGACACTGATAGAAATGAATACTTTTCAGACTCTCAAATAAAGCCCACTGGTAGAACATCAATATATCAATACCCGTGTTCCTTAATTTTAGGACCGTTATCATCTTGCAACACCCTCTGGTTAAAAATCAAACCGTCCAAATCGTCCGAAATGAAACGCAAAAAAAATTAAATCCTAATTATCCGGTGTTGCTTATCCGCCGAATTCTTATTTCTGATGAGTATCGTCACCTCAGCTAACTAATGGACCATTCCATTTTTTTTATTAAAAAGAACACGCTACACAGAAAAATACAATAAGAAAGAAAGAAAAAGAAAGAGAGTAGGGAAAGATAGAGAGGGGGGTCGCGCAGAAGTGATAATGCTAATCCATTTCAATCAAACGTAATAAAAAGAAGAAAAGAAAAAAAGATTGAAAGAGAGCTAAATTAAGATTATTATACTTTCTAGATATTGACGTCTTCTGCAATAGCTCTTAAGTAAACATATCAAACGTTGTAATAATCAAATTTATCATACTGTGGTATATCCACATGTCCTGCTAGTAGTTATTTACTAAGCTTAGCTTAGCTGAGACACGAGACTAGAAATATAGGACACGCAGTGAGTATCAAACTCACTAACTATGGTCTCGAGTGGATCGTTAACTGATACAAAAGGGTTATGTTGAGGTTTTCTGGCGCTCCAAACAAGTTCAATTTGAATATCTTATCATCTTATTTACATGTGTTTTACAGTTGTAAATGTAAACGTGTCTCGCGACGTTGAAGTGCAAAAATGAAACCCAAACCAGCTCGTACCCCCAGATGATAACCGTTATGCCACCCGCCTCCGTCATTTTATACACAAAATGTACACACACACACACACACACACACATATATATATATATATATATATATATATATATATATATATATATAGCCATGTTCAAGAACTGGCAAGGGAGAGAATAATTTTTTTTTTAATTTCTTTATTTTAAAACAATTACCAAAAATCAAGGAATTGTCCAATTTTAATGAAATTTTCACCAAATTATTTTCCGACAACTTAATTTTATAACGATTAGATTATTTTATTAAAGAAACTTGAAAAATCTGGTTTTTTATCAATTCAGAATGACCATTTGAAGAAAAAAAAATCCCGGTCCCTAAATTTTACATTTCTTGAAAGATCATATCCTGAAGAATATATAGAAAAATAAAAAATATAAATTCAATACCCTAAAAAAGTGATTTTAAAATTTAAAAGCATGTTTTTTTTCATAGTATTAAAAAATTATTTTTCTTTAAATTGATGCAAAAAAAAATTATTTTATCTAAGTTAAACTGAGTTTTTTACTACCTTAAAAATTTCAAGGTCAATTTTACATGTCTTACAGCATTCGGGACTAACTTGAAAATTTAACAAAAGATAGCCCTGAATTTTATCTTTGAAAAAATCTAAGTTAAAAAATGCACTATAACGTGCTGCATATTTTCAAAGAAATTTAAAGATTTTTTTTTAAATCGTCAATTTCAAGTATGGATGACAAAACGGGCCGAATTCTCTCCCAGTCTAAATGAATATGTCAATCGCAACAGAGAAAAGTCTTTTTGGCTACACTTCCAAGAATAAATATTTTTTAAGATATTGGATAGAAAATCCCATGTTTATCTTTTTCACGCTCAGAATTGCCGAGGAATGGAATAAGCTGCCTGCGTCCGTTGTAGGCTGCCGAAACGCTGCATCTTTCAAAGTCTCCATGCTTCCTGTAGTCCACCAACACTATACCTGATAACCCTTTCCACATACATATGCACACACGCGTTTCCGAAAGTCATGTGAGCAATGTTGTTTTCTGACTTTTTAGGCATGCCCACGTGTGTTAGAAACATGGTGATCAAAAAAGTGCTCACGGTTGCTGTTGTTAAGATGATTAATGACCTTATGAGCGTTTACCAGGTTAGTTGCCAGATGCCGGAGCTTGAAATCTCTTAGCATTGAGATGAATTTTCAGTTTAAGGAACAAGAAAAAAATCACAGGAGGTCTAGTGATTATGGTGGATGTTGCATTTGCATAATTTTGTGTTTCATCAAATATTGCTGATCAAAAAGTAGAGTGAATTGGCATTGATGTGTTTATATATATATATATATATATATATATATATATATATATATATATATATATTTAAATCCCGCCTAATTAAACATAAATGAATTAACTTTCAAAAATTAGGTCTGACTAAAATTAAAAAGCACATATTCTCCCAAATATATATATATATAATATATATATATATTAATTAATGAATTTTAGGCGGGCATATATGTTCAAATGTAAGGCTAAACAAATCGAGAAAATGTCAATCCCTGAATGTACATTTCGAACTATTAGGTCTCATCAGCAAGGTTATAGACATGGGAGACTGCTCCGTGTGTGACTCGAAACCTCGACTGCCAAGCTGACAGGCAGAGATTCTAAGCACTACACCAGCTGGCCATTCCCAGATTCTTCGTATTTTTTTTAACTTATTCATATTCCACTTCTCTGAATTTTCGAGATGAGTATTGATAATTTGGATTATTTGGATTATTCAGAACTCATCTTTATTGTTATATATATACAACATTTTGGCCAATGTGTCTACTGGTCTTTCTCAAGTGTTTCTTATCGAACTCAGGAACCTCCTCAAATTCGGGAACATTCTCTTTGAACTCAGGAGCCTTCATGTCATAATCGGGAACCTTCATGTCATAATCGGGAGCCATCACAGAACTTTGAACTGAACCCTTTATTCGATCCATGGGAGTAGACTGTTCGCATTAATCCGATTAACCATGACAGGATACAAGTGTTAAGCTTATGTTAAGTATTCTATGTTATTATCGCCCTTGGCCAGGATTGAACCTGCAACCTAAAGATGATTGTCACCTAAAAACTGTATTAACTCAACCCTTATATCCATTGTGCCATGTGTCCAATGTATATAACAATGTAGATGAGGACAATAGTCCAAATAATTCAAATAATAGGTTTTTTTTTTTAAAGATATTTCATTTTTTTATAAGAATTAGAGCTACTGTTAAGAAAGTGTATATATACATTTAGGATAAACACCAAAATATACAGAGTGATTACAAAAGAAATAGATAATTTAAAAATGTATTAGACCAAAATCATTTCAGATATTGATATGCATAATGCCTTGTTTTGTTGAGAAACTTTTGGTCAGGGACAGGTAACAACGGTAAGCACTCTCACATTTCTTTGAGATTTTCTATTTCTTTGAGGATTCCTATTTCTTTGAAAGGTATTCGCTGTTATCCGTTTATTAAATGTTATTTGTTTTTCCTTGTACAGTTTCATGGTGTTTATTAAATAAACTTAATGACATCAGTAAAGAGGCGTCATGCATCCCTTTCTACAAAAACCAGTAGTCAGTAAAATTGTAACATGATTATTAAGGTCCACTGGAGTTTGAGAGTGGAAATAAAACTGTAGAGAGGACTGCTATAGAAAGAGAGGAAGAAGAAATAAGAGAAAGTAAAGGTTAAAAAAAAGGAGTAGTGGACACACAATGGGTTGCCAATAATTTGACCGGAACCGGGAGTTTCAGGGGTTGACCGGAACCGGAA
This sequence comes from Doryteuthis pealeii, assembly GCA_023376005.1. Lineage (NCBI taxonomy): Eukaryota > Metazoa > Mollusca > Cephalopoda > Myopsida > Loliginidae > Doryteuthis > Doryteuthis pealeii. Next base: position 71,395,949 of record CM042153.1, read on the forward strand.
GTCACGTGGTGACGAGGAACGATAAACAACAAGATCAGTCTCTTTTTGCTTTCCGGCGGTGTAGAGTTCGGATGGGCCTCTGGTCCCTAGTGTGGGATTACAGTAATTTAACAGTGTCCTCTCTCTCTTTCTCTCTGCCTTTCCTCCTCTCCGAACAGAGCCACGACACAAGCCTGAAAATAAATGCTAAGCCCTTGTGACGATATATTTCACGCGTTGTACCTTTTTTATCGACAAGATGACCGCCACGTAACAAATACCTTTTTAGTGCTGTGAATTTGGAGGCACGTTGACAAGCCCCGCTATACTACAAAATCAGCTCTCTTGAAACATCCACATTCTCTTAATCTTTTTTTTACATAAGGTTAGTCGAAAAACATTGAACTATTAACTGAGGTTAGTTATGAAAGACATTGAACTCTTATACCTTTTTCTTGTTATCTCTTATTCTTAGATATACATAACCTTTATGTTACATTTATTGTCTTCTATTTTTACATTTTTGTTATTTTATTTCATTGTTTTATGTTCTTTTGTTAACTGTTTATAACTGCTGCCCAACCTCTTTGCACAAGTGAGAAGGCATAATAGTAATTGTAAACCTACCTGTGCCTGTTGAAATTCAGGGTGTCCAGAAATATTTGACATCATTTGAAATGTGAATATCTAAGGAATTATAAGTTCTAGGCAAAAAAAATTAAATAGTCATGTTGAATAATAAAAAATTATTTATCCAAATTAAACAAATACTCAGAGGGATATAGGGCATCCACGTGGCATAGTGGCTAATGTGCTGGACTGTGACATTGTGGTGAATGAGTTCAAACTCCGGTAGAGCTATTATGTTCATTTTTGGAGTAATACCCTTTGGAAAGGTATGAACCCCCTTATCCTCCCAGCTATGGGTTAAATAGTACCACTAGTCTTAGTGTTCTTCTACAAGGATAGCTTTGGCATTAGATAACCCTAGTGTAGAATAATCATGCTAAGTCCAATTACCGTCGAATTGGCAAGACAAGACAGCAAGCAGTCATAACCCAATACGATTCTGGTATGCTGTGAAGACCAATGCAAAGTGGCAGGATTTATGGAGCCTCAGAGGATCATACAAACCAACAGCCAATCAGGACTCAGGGAATGGAATCACCCAAATGCATGAGTGGACTGTTCTGAATTCCTATAAGTACCAGTTGTCTTGACACTGGTTCAGTTGTGCTTGGCCAGTCACATTGTTTAAACTAATTGTTGACTGACTGACTGACTGACTTCAATACTTAGAAGATTGATATGCCATTAAAAAAAAGTTCACAAAGCCTCACACTCTTGTTTGAGCAAATTTTAATATACATAATTAAACCTTAAAAAAAACCTTAGTTTTTACAAAAAATTTTTTAATTTCAGGTCATTTGAACAAGGATTGGCTATATTATTAGATTAGTGTTACATAATTGTTAGTATCCTAACACTTATGTACAGTTAGTGTAGAAACCAAAATGGCTGAATGAGTTACAGCCAGCAGCCTTGGAGGATTGAGTGACATGGGTTGACTATTTTGATCTTCTTTCCAGTGAATACTGTGAGAATCGGTGGAGAAGGCCTCTTCCAGTTTAGATTAGAAAGAGTTAGTTTAGTTAGTATTGGCCAAAACCACGGAGGAAGCAAGTTGCGCTTAAGCGCGTTGCCATACTCAATCTGCGCAGTAGTCTGGATGGGGATTTCAAAATAAAATATGATCTAAAGAAAATCAAAGCCTTGGGTTATTTATCCAAAAACTACCAATGACCTGGGGCTTCTGATAAACGAGAAATCCCCAATAGGACACCAGACATGAAACCCTCAAGACGAAGTCCAGATGCTAGAAGAAGAACATAAGATACAAAAGACGATAAGAATAAGAATAAGAAGTATATAACATTAGGAAATGATATCAAATTTTGTTTGGACACCCTGTATAAAGATGTCACAATAAACTTCAAGAGTTTCTCTATAAAACTATACATTGTCAGTGTCAATATCTCAAATAGTTTTAGTCTGATAAATTTCTGAAACTATTTATTTTGATAGATTTTCTGAAACTATTTATTTTGTATCATATAAACTGCATTTTGTTTATTATTTGTCTGATGACAAGTCTGAAAAACCAAAATAATACAAAATATGAAGCCTCATCTCAAAAATTTAGACAAATAAGAATTTAGGAAAGGCATGGTCAGCCACAAACAGATTATCAGTCATATGGAGGTCCGATCTCACTGACAAGTTAAAGAGACAATTCTTCCAGGCCATGGTTATATCTGTACTGCTGTATGGCTGCACCACTTTGACCCTAACGAAGCGCCTTGAGAAGCTGGATGGGAGCTGCACGAGAATACTGCGAGCAGTCTCGAATAAGTCATGGAAACAACACCCCACAAGAAGTAGCTGTATGGCCACCTGTCCACTATCTCACAAACTATCTGAGTGAGACGGACTAGGCATGCAGGAGACTGCTGGAGAAGCAAGGATCAGCTCATAAGTGATGTTCTTTGTGGAAACCAACACATGGACATGCTAGTGTGGGTCGCCCACCAAGGACCTACATTGACCAACTATGCGAGGATGCTGGTTGCTGCGCAGAAGACCTCCCAGGGGCAATTAGTGATAGGGAAGATTGGTGAGAGATTGTCATGGATGTCCGTGCTGCTTGCGCGGCATGATGATATGTTAAATTCTAAAAAGACTGTAACTCCATTTTTCATGAGATTTTATAATTTGAGATATTTCAAAAGAAATATAATTCTTTCTTTATTATGTGAAATTAGAGTTCCAATATAAAATGAATTTTATTTGTATTTTTGAGATGAGGCTTGATGTGAATAATTTTGATGTTTTGGACTATTGTCCTCATCTTTATTGCAGTATGTTTAAACACAACCTTTTGGCAGCTGTATACTTCGACCTTCCTCAGGTGTTCCCTGTGTATCCGAGCATAGTATTAATCCAACCTGGAAATCATTTTAGCTTGACAGTTGATTAACCCAGGCGTCAAAGAACTTTTGAAGATCTTATTCAAATAATGACATCATTATATTTGCATGCGACATGTGTCACAACACATTTTTAAAATCATTATGATTCTTCTCGTGACACATGTCAGAATGATAGGCATACAAAAAACACTGACATCATTATTTTTGCATGTGACATGTGTTACAACACTTTTTAAAATCATTATGATTCTTCTCGTGACACATGTCGGAATGATAGGCATGCAAAAAACAATGCAAAATATCAATTGAATTTAGTTGCTGTATTGTTATATCTACTTACCACATACCACATACCATAATAAAGATGAGGACAACAGTCCAAAACATCAAAATTATTTGCATTTTGTTAATTTAACAAATTCTTCATTTCAGTAAAAGACAAAATCAAGATTAACACAATTCAACTTAGGGATTTATATACATACACACATTTATTGCAAAAAAATGTAAATAAATAAAATACAAAAATAACAGAAACAAATTATTATTTTTTCTTTTTTTTTTTTCTTTCTTAAAAAGGATTAATACATGTAATTCTGACTGAAAAAAATAATAGCATAACAACAGAAATAAACAGATAAATCATGGTTCCCAAAAACTTTTGAAGGTATAATATGCATAAATAACAGCACATTTTCTGATCACATAAAAACTGAACATTAAAAAAAAAAGAACTTTTTTCTTTCTTCTTTCTTTTAAAAACAAAATAAACAATGTGTTTTAAAGATTTTCTACATAAAACAGTAACAATAAGGATTTTTTTTTTTCAACAGAAAAAAGCACCAAGAATTCTGAGATTGAAGACATTTAAGGGACTGGAAGGTTTTACACAATTCTTAGACATTTAAACAATGAATTATATGGAGCAGATTTACAAGAATTTATAATTTTTCTATTTCTTGGTGCTAAAAAAAAAAAAGATTACAGTTCGATCAGCAGATTTGTATTGATTCTATTTTATTTTTTTTTTAATTCAAATTTCTTTCTATTGAAATAAAATGAAAACAAAAAGGCACCAAGCGCCTTTTTTTTAGAGAAACTGGCAGAAAATTGGTGGTGGTTATGGTTATGGTTATGGTGGTGTTGTCATTTATTATAATTCAAGAATGTTGAAAATGATGATTAAAGAATATAATAAGAATAATAAACACTTTGAAATATATTCATTTTCTATAAATAGAAAGAAAAAAAACATCAAAGAAGAAAATGAATTCAAATGTAAAAAAAAAAACATTTCAGAATATTTAATGATGATATTTTGAGACAAACAAATAATAAAAAATTTTTTTTTTAATTTCACACAAAAATTATTTTTAAAGGGACAGCAGAAATCAATTTATCAACCAGGTCCAAAAATGATCAGAAAAAAAAAAAAAATACAAAAAAAAGTTAAAATGTTGGTGGGAGGGGGGTATTCTTCTTTTCATCATCATCATTAGAAAACTAATAAAAATGATAAAAATATAGTCATAACAATAATATAATTATGTAATATTAACTATAACAATAATGATAATATAATTGTAATGATGATATCATAAGGCCAGATTATTAATAAAAATGATTTATGAATGTGCTAATTAAAATATCATGATTTTGAAATTTAAAAAAAAAAAGATTTTTTTTCTTCTTTCAAATGAAATCTCATGTAAAAAAAAAAAAAAAAAAAAAAAAAAAAGATATGATTTAATTTGCAAAAAATTAATTCACTAGAACATCGAACCAATTTAGAAGAATATAAACAAATGTTGTATTACATTTTCTAACGTATCTTACTATAATGGAGATTTGGTGTCTGTAAATGAATGTCACAATACCCTCAGGAATTGCATAAGTTTATCAATGAGTATTTAAATAACTTAAAATCATTAATACATAGAATAAATTGTATATATTACTGATGTCTCTATGAAAATCTGAGTTAAATTTGCCTCAAAACAGCCCATGTCATTATAGCGTTTAAAATCCATGTGTCTTATGTATCACTATGAAATGAAGGTTTACATAATATAGGGTGTGGCTAATTTGCATACTGGTTTTAACAAAACCGGGTTTAATAAATCATTACTTGGTGTTACTGATCTCTAATATTATTGTTTTATTATTGATGTATTAAAATTAATCATATGAATGATTTTATATAGAATATAATTAAAATAAGTGTAACCATTTTATATGCCTTCTTATTTAATTTTGTTAGTTTTTCTAATTCAATTTCATTACATTATATTTCATTACATTAAACCTTAAATACTTACACCCAGCAGAGGGTGCATATTCTTGCTAGTAATCTGAATATTTACTTCCAGCTGATTAGTTTGTATGTACTAGTTGATCTTAAGAAGGGGGCAAAAAAGGGAAGCAAAGAAAATTTCTATTCAAATTAATAGAAACGTTTTAATTTTTATCCAGCTGAGTGAGTACATCAATAGAAGAGAAAAATCTTCAATCCAACATAATGAAATAGTCATAAAATCAAATTATGTAAACAGTAATAAATTATGCAACTGAAACTACTAAATATAATTGATTTTTTTTTTAATTTGGTCTGATTGTAGGTTTAAAGTTCCAGCATTATTTTATTGCTGTATGTTTGTTAATATCCTTAACATGTACAAAACATACCTGTTAAAAGTAATTGAAAATAATTTCTATTACAACATTTTGTTATCTACATAATATATGGTGTGGTTAATTTGCATACTGGTTTTAACAAAACCGGGTTTAATTAATTACTTTGTGTTATTGATCTCTAATATCATTGTTTTATTCTTCAACGTATTAAAATCAATTCCTATGAATTATTTCGTCTAGAAACCAATTAAGATATAATTAAAATAAGTGTAATCTTTTTATATGCCTTTTTATTTAATTTTGTCATTAAAAAAAGTAAGTAAAGTTGGCAGAGTGGCCTATTGTCGGTATCAGCCAGACAGTGAGGGAGTCTATCCCATTTTCGCTAGTGCTAGACCAGGGAGATTGTTTTTTGTTTTTTTGCTGAGGTAGAGTGCCACATCAACCGTCAGCTCCCCACTTTACCGCATAGATAAGATTACCCAATCTGTGCTACTCATGTGCTGAGATGGCGGGGACCAATATCGAATCAGGAACCTTGTGATTCTTAGGTGGGTGCTCTACCGACTGAGCTAAACATCATTAAATAAAACTTGATTACTAAACAAAGTACACTATTAAAGGGAGATAATTAGACTTTTACTCAAACTTTTATAATCAATTTTTTTTACCAACTTGTAGAGCAAAAAAGTAATATCTATTGAAGGAATTAGTGATGCTATTCGTAAGATAAATATCCTAAGTGAGAATAGAATACATTCTTAACAATTTCCAATGATTTAAATAAAGCAAAAATTTCCTGGAGGTACAAAATACCAAAAATACTTTAGATTGTTTTGGTTCTATTTTGTAAAGACTAAAACAAAAGTCTGAGTGTATACAGATATTTCTGTACATATTTCTGTGCATATAGGCAGGTATTTATGTACATGTTAGGATCACTTCTTCATTAATATAAATTATATTAAAACATGATTTTTCAAGATCAATAATACATTTAAACATAACATCACAATATTGGAGAGACTCCAGAAGAAAAAAAATAATAAAAAAGATGTATTTGAGATTTCAATTAATGCACACATATATACACACACCCATACATGCATACAAACATACATTTATGAGAAAATGCATGTAAATATATGCACACATGCACTAGCACACACATACATACACAAATACACACGCATGCATGCACACATATAAACTACTACACTTATCAGACGTTCACAGAGCAGTTATTTATTTCATGAGCATTTTGCCTGTGAATTGCAATGTCAAATCTCACCAGGATCACCTTTAAAGAAAAATTCAATTTGAGATATGTTTTAGGATACATTCGCTTCCTTAGACATATTTCAGGGTTTGTTTGTTTTTTGTTTTATTGTTTTTTATTTGTTTTTTTTTTGTTTTTTTTTTTCCCCTGAAGAAATACTGGAGGAAAATTTAAATTCCTGAGAAGACAAGTCGCATTAGACAAAATGTGCGCTGAAAGTCCAGTCTCCTTTGTGGCAGGGAGACTGACTGACTATGCAGAAAATCTACAAACTTTTGTGGTTAGATAAATATTGTCAATGAAAATATTTACAAACAATTAAAACAAGATAAACCTTTCTTTTTTTTTTTTGTCTTTTCATTAGTTACAATTTGTCTGTCTGTTTGTTTTTTGTTTGTTTTGTGGTTTTGTTTTGTTTTGTTTTTTGTTTTGGGTCTTTTTTTTTTTTTTTGCAATCTTAGAAGAGATTAATTTTTTTAATTTTTTTTTTTAACATCAGTAAAGAAAACATTTCTGATAAAATATTTTCTAATACAATAATAACAATAATAAATCGGACATATTTCTTTTATAAGTAAAATTATGTTGAAAGTTCTATTGATATTTGATAATTTTAATAAGCCACAGAGACTATGAAGCCATCTAAGAGAATAATTTTAGGCTTGAGGAGCAAAGGGGAAAATGAGTAACGATAAGAGTGAAAAAATAATAATAAAATAAAATAAAAGAGATGTAAAAACGAATTTAGTGAGAAAAAAAATATATGCATATAAAGAAACATGTTACAACCTGGTTTTTTCAACCTTTGTCTGTCCCTTGTTCTTCATTACATTTGACATTTTGACAATTACAAACATGTGCCATCAGAAAAGGTAAAAAAAAAACGAACAACTTTTCTTATCTTCTTTCATTGAAGATTTCTTTTCAATAATTCCATCTGTTTCTTGTTCAATGTTCAATGTTCAAATCCAAATAAAAAGGAGGTAAATCCTTTTCATTACTAAAATACATTCTTAAGCTTTCCAATATTAGACAATAAATATCAAATAGATCAAAATGCATTTAAAGATGCTTTGAATTTTTTTTTTTTTTTTTTTTTAGATAAAATAAATCTTTTTGATTGCTGAATTATTTTATTATGTTCTCTCATCAGCAGTCTTGGATACAAAAATGAAAAAAAAAAAGAAAAGAAAAAAAAAAAAAAAAAAAAAAAAAGAATCATTATAATGACTGTTGTGAGGATGATGGTTAAAATACCAGACTTTCTCTCAAGTCTAGAAAATTCTGAAAGATAAATTTTACTCTTTATTTAAAGATGATTTGTGTGTTCTGATATTTTGTTTTCATGATATTGAAAAATCTTAAGAATGTTATCAAAAAGTCAGTAAAAAATTTTGGGTTGGTGTTTGTTTATTTTTTTTTTTTTTTTAATTTACGGTTTCACATGTGAGTTAATCATTTCTTTCTTTATATAAAAAGAGAGAGAGATATATCATTTATATTTCAGTGTAAAAAGATCTCTTTTCTTACACCACATACAAAATTTTAACTGCATTTTTCTTTTTTGTTATTGTTGTTGTTGTTGGTGGTGGTGGTTGGGGGGAGAATTCTTTTGGTGGGGAAGATGCAAAGCATCAAATATCAAACTAATCAAAAAGGTTAAAAAATCATAACTCAATCATAAAAAGAGATAAAAAGCAAAAAATAACCATTATTCATGGGCACAGAATTTGACAGACAAAATTCTTCAAGAATTGCCTTTCAAATCTGTTCACTCATCACAAAATTGTAGACACATTTATAAGTAAAACAAGTAATTTTTATATTATAACATTACATACAATTATATATATATATATATATATATATATATATATATATATATAAAAATCTGACAGTATGTAGAAAATAGAAAAACAAAGTATTCCAAAAAGATGAATTTATTATTGATGGAGAAGTTGACACTATAACGTTTTCGGTTTTTACGCAACCTTCATCGGGACTTGAATTGTGTAGACTATTTGGATGACAGAATTCATACCACGCTAGACCGAGTTACGTCCCTTTAGCCACAGAAATTACCATTCTCCCATTTTTCACAAGTCATCTAGACAGTTATAGCAGCAACTTCTCCATCAAGAATAAATTCATTTTTTTTTTAATAATTTATTTTTCTATTTTATATATATATATATATATATATATATATATATATATATATATATATGGCTGTGCATTATATTATGTAGAACAGTTTTCACCAATGAAAATGGAGGCAAATACATGGGAAATGGTATTTGAGTTTAGATTTTTCTTTTGAATATGTTTATAAAATACAGAATCAGAAATATTTCCTTATAATTCCATAACTGTAATGTTACATTTCAATATTTTTTCTAAATTGAAGTAAAATATTTTTTCATCTTATGATGAGAAAAAGAAAAAAAATATAAACATTTCCAAAATTGTTTAAAAAGTTTTGGGAAGCAGATAAATGTTGATTTATACATGTGTAAACATATAACAATTTGCTGTAATTTTTAAATTTTTTTTTTTTTTAAATGGGCAGTTGATACACTTTCTGAAAGTGTGAAATTTGTTTTGTTGCATTTGGGAGTAAAAATATGGAAATGAATCCGACAATATATAGAAATTAGAAAAACAAACTGTTCTAAAAAAAATTATTAATTTATTTTGATGTTGATATCGATGCTTGAATGTTTTGGTTTATGTTAAACCTTCCTCAGGACAATATAATAGAAATTTTTTGTTCAAATGATGGTGGATGTTTGTAACTCTTAATGTCCTATACCACCTCGTTCCACGAAGTCATATTTATTTTCCTAATCTACCCCAAATGATAGCCTTTGTTTAAATGTAATATTAAACATTTAGAAGTCTTTGATTTAAGGGAAATAACAGGTAACTTTAAATGAAAAGGCCATTTTTAGCCATTTTTTGATAAATCCTTTTATAGGAATGGGGCTTTGTACTTGGAAAATTCTCAACAGGATGTTAAGAGTTAAATAATTTAAAAACATCTTTTTTGAACAAAAAATTTATTTTTCTTTCTTATTATATTATCCTGTGAAAGTTTTAATATTTAAGCATCAGCATCAAAATAAATTCATCTTTTTTTTTAACACTTTGCTGCATTTATAACTGACGTGTACATGACCTACAAACAAATATATAATAATATTCAAAAATTTTAGGATGGTAACTAGTAGGGTTATCTGGCATTGCTTGGGATTCGGGAAAATTGTTTTTTTATGATTAACTATTCAATTTGGATGATTTTTGTTTTAAGTTGGGTGATTTTTTTTATTCATTTACTTTCTTCAATTATGATGATCCACTTTCAACATAACAGAAAAATGAGTAGAAGTATGAACTAACGTCAATATACAGGGTGATTGAAAAGTAACTCCCTATTTTCAACTATTTATAATTTTTTTATATGCAGTTACATTTTTCTCAATTCTTTAATGTATGTTCCTTAATATACAGAATGATTGAAAAGTAACTCTATTTTAAACTATTTATAATTTTTTTATATGCAGTTACATTTTTTTTCAATTCTTTAATGTATGTTTCTTAATATATGGCAATTAAATTGTGTTGTTTTTCTTTTCAGATTGATTATTTTGTTTCAAAATTTGAAGCCCTATAAAGATATCTGGACGTTAACTTTAATACTAATTCTCAAGTGGCTTGAGAGGCTGGTGCCCATATATAATTTTAAATAAAACTCCATATTATGTGTGTCTTCTTATATTCCTTTTTTGTAAAAATAATGATTCAGAAATATATTATACACTTTTTAAAATAGGGAAGGGGGTTACTTTACAATCATCCTGTATATTCTCTTTTCTATGCTAAAAAAAAAACTCTTAATAAGTATATATGTAAAATTTCATAAAATTTATTTTTAATTTTTAGTGTACTTACAGAAAATGCCTCTTATTTTGTAAACATTTGTAATAAAAATAAAAATAAAATATTTAATGAAAAAGGATCAAGTACTTTTAGAAATCACAGTGTTACTGATAGATAAAATCTATTTAATAAATATTATGTTCTTTTATATATGAGATATCTATAGGACACTTAGAGATCACAACTTTAATTGAAATTGTGAAAAGTTAATTTCTTATAGTAAATTAGTAATACATAGTGGGCATTGTATGTAGATAGTTCAAACTTGAAGTACATTGATGAAATAAATAAAATCTATAATGTATCAGAAAATTTCCACTTTTATCTTTAACAAGTTAGATTTTGTTAAAAACTGGCCATTATTATTCACTGCAAATAATTAAAGTATTTATCACTTGAATTTTTTAAAAATCTCCATTATTTAAAAACTGAATAAATTAAAATTTAATCATTATTTAAAAACTGTCCATTATTATTATTATATCACTTGAATTTTAAAAAACTGGCCATTTTTATTCACTGCAAATAATTAGAATATGTATCATTTGAATATTTTTTTTTCTGATTTAGATGTGATGCAGTTATATCGCAAAATAATGTTTGATTTTTTAAAAACTTTTCTTTAGTTTCCTGACTACATAGGCATCATTTATTAAATAACAAGTCAAAAATGACTGCAATAATAATCATAAAAGTGGCTTTTATATGACAATATTTAATTTCAGATCAAAATTAACAGTATAAAGAATATTTGCAACTTTTATAGAGGCATTGTGTACACCAGAATAATAAAAACAATTTTTTTGTAAATAATTTGCAATTTATCAAGACATTTTAGATTTGTGCTGTACAGATTTCACCAAGAAGCAACACTTTTCTTTTTTTTTTTAAATAGACCCCATGAAACTTATTGAAATCTTTGAATCCAAAAATTGGGAGTTAAAATCATTCTATAAGGAGGTAGTTGCAATGAAGAATGGTAATGCCAATATTCTTAGAACCAATTTCTACTTTTACAGAATTCTTATCAAAAAATAAATTTTAAAAGGAAATATTTACAATTATTTTTTTCTCCAAACTTTCCTTCACCTTTGATGATTGCCTAAATTGAAGGTTTAGATTTTATAAATTTGAAATATGTATATTTGGGCAGCATCTTTTCATTCAAACAAATTTGGTTAAACTTATTTTTTACAAGTTTTTTTCTTTTTTCTTTCAAGTTTCCTAACAATTATTTTGATGCTATCATTTTGAAAGGTGTTAATTTAAATATTAAACAGTTTTGATAATAATAGTTTAGACAAATATACACTGCCTTGATAATGGTTCAGAAAAGAACCGAAAGTACTTGGTCTATCAATAATAACTCTTTTGGACAACTGATTAATGCCTTTCATGATAACATCAAATGAATTTTTAGGAAACTTGAAAGAAAAAAGAAAAAACTTGAAAACAATAAGGATTCTATTATTTTTAAACAAATTTGTTTGAATTTTATAAATTGAATATGATTTGAAATTACAAGCAGATTTTTTTTTCTGGTTTCAAATACACAATAGAATGAAATTTTTACAGTGAACTAACATTTTTGTTTTTGCTTTTTATAAAAGCCATGAAAATACTAAAATAAAACCATTTTTTTGCAATATTGGAACATTCAAATATGAATAAAAATTGATATTTAATAAATTCCACATAAACCACTAAAATTTCCTTGGGAAAGTGAAAGTGAAAGTGAAAATAGAATGTTTGATAACATCAGCCACAAATGTTAATTTCAGAAGATCATCTAAATTACCAGAACAATTATATTAAGGATAATAAAGACTATGAATATTAACTACATTTTTCTTGGTGTTAATACTGGGATATATATACAAAATGGTGAAGTGATTTGATACACTTTTCTTAACAGAGCCAAATATTGTGCATAAAATAAAAATAAGAAACAGAGAATGAAAAATGGGGGGGGGGTAAATACATGGGACTTTTCTTATATGAAACCAGGAAAAGAAGATGGCAGCAAACAGTAGTAAACAGATATTCATTCTTTTTTGTTTCTCACCCACCAGACAAAAACATAAACAAATTTAATCTTATTCAATGAAGTATGAGCTTATCTTTCTAAACAAAATACCAATAACAGAGAAAGTTCTAATCAAACAAAGCCATACAAATAACAGATAATAAAAGTATTACCCATTGTTACCAACATTATAAAAGATTAACATAGTGTATATGAAAAAACAACTCAAGGAATTGTTGTATGAAAAATTTGTGAGGTCATAAAATATATTTCTTATATAGACAGATATTTGTAAATATTCTAAAAATCAAATTCTAGAATTTTACAGTGTCAATAATATCAATAATTAAATTTAAAATGTTGTATTCCATGTGATGTGAAATACTAAATTTTAACTTCAATTAATATTATAATAAAAATGAACCAGCAAAAAATAAGCAAGGAGATAAAAACAGCCGAAAATCAACATTATGTTTGGCTGGGAATATACATTTAATATAATCAACAAAATTTAAATGAAATCAATTTTGAGTTCATTAAAATGTACTACAAACTGATTAATCAAAGAATTTAATGAAATCCAAAGCCATGCAGAAAAGAAACGTCATATGGGCATTTGAAAAATGAATCCATATCTACAAACAAAGAAACAGATTTAAACTTAAATTCTGGATTTAAGTTGAATGTGAATATTTTAACAACCAATATCAGTAAGAATTGTCATTAAAAGCCAAAATGATAGTAAAAAAATTATCAAATTCTATTCAGAGTACTAACAAAATTCAGTAATAAATATAATAATAATCCTTACCAAGAGAAACTCACTAAATAAAATCTAGTGTTAATGTATATAGTACAACACCAATTGAATTAATTGACTTTTTATTTCTGAATATCTATTCTCAAACAACATTGACAAACCCTAAAAAAAAGTTTTAAAACTCCAGAAACTTGAAATGATCTTCTACAATTTAAAAACAAAATACAAATAATCAGTTTGAAAATTATAATCAAATTAACTGTAAAAATACATTTATGTATCATTCTTTTCCAAAATTACTTTCTACTGAAGGAATGATAACAGGAAATAAAAATAAATTGTAAAATTCATTCATATTGTTGAGAAATGTTGAGAAAATCAAAAATCTTATTTTTATTAAAATAACTATCTTTTCATTTTTTTTAAAATCTAGATTGGCTAATCAAAAGCATTATGTTCTAAATAAGTAAATAAGTGACGCAAAATATTTTTGTCATTTATAATAGATATAAAGACAAAACATAAGAGTTGACTTTTCCCATCTGACAATTTGTCTTAATACAAATACAGACACAAAAATGAAAACTTATGTTTTCAATTTAGAGTATGAAATCACATCAGGATTCAAAACAAACGTATGATTTAGTGAAGGGAGGTAACTCGTATAATTCACTAAAAGGAATTAAACCAAGTTAAACTTCAGACATTGATTTACTTAACAAATAAAAGGATATTTGTAAAAGAAATGGCAAAAATTATTCTAATTGTTACAGTAGAGAAATTTGGCAAAAGTATTCAGAATGGTCATATATATATTTCCATACCATTTTTTAAAATTATTATGAGAACTATGATACCTTAATTCAAAACTATGATCTAATATGGCTATAATGCATTCATGATAGCTGACAAAGGAAAATACAAAATTTTGATTATTCAGTTATAAATAGATTTATGACAGGAGTTCAATCTGTTGGCCAGTTTGAGAAATTTAAATCTTATGAAGCAAAGAATATATTAACTTTTATATAAACATTTGCTGCTAAAATCAATATAGATATAACCGGACTTAAATAAATAGGCTGAGAAAGATATCAACAGCTTATATTTGTACATGATAAATACAGAGAACAAAAGATGGATGACCCAATTTTTCAGTTGTTTTGCTTTTTTTCTCATTTTGTATAGTTATAATAAACAGTTCCGTTAGGAAGAAATGTTTAAATGTGTATAATGTGCATTCAAATGCACTTAAAATGTCATTTCAAAATTGTTATAGCCTGCAGTTTTGAGCAAGTGATACTCCTTTTTCACTGAGCCAGAGAACATATATTAACATCATTATCACAGATTTTTTTAATATCTTTTAACAATTTTTTTTCCAACAAATATTTCAGTGATTTTAAAAGATTTTTAAAAACTCATCTTTAGTTTCTTTGGACCATATATATATATATATATATATATATATATATATATATATATATATATATATGTGTGTGTGTGTGTGTGTGTGTGTGTGGATATGCATATATATATATATGTATGCACATATATGTGTGTGTGTATAAGTGTATGTATATATATATATATATATATATATATATATATATATATATATAGAGAGAGAGAGAGAGAGAGAGAGAGAGAGAGAGAGATACACACACAATATTTTCTTCATTTTATCTTTTAATTAAAAAGAAATAGATCTATAACATGTTTAGTGTTGTAAAGAACCACTAACAAAAAACCAACACAGCACTTGTATAACAAATACATTTTTGGAGTCTTGAAATCAATTTTGCTACTAGTATCAAACGTTTGAAAATTTTAGATACTAAATCAGCCCCCATTTTGTCACACAGATTCAAGCTGTGCTACTCATGCACTGAGTTGGCAAGGGCTGGTATTGAACCCGGAACCTTGTGATTCCGAGTGAATGCTCTGAGCTAAACCGGTTCTAAAGAAACAGAATAATCATAAGTAAATATATCTGCTAAAAAAAACAATTAAATTATCAGGTCAAATCTTCCTTCCATTAAAATTTATAATGGTGATACATAATATATATATATATATATATATCACTATTATATCATATGACTATAGTAGCAGCTTACTAAAAAAAAACAATGTAATCATTTGATTGTGTAGAACACTTTTTCTTTTTTTTTTAAATTGTAAGGGTTTTACATATGCTTCACATATTTGATGTCAAGATTATAAAAAATAAATAAATGTACTGGATTTTTTTGAAGCATGAGAGAATGATGTAATTTATAATTCAAAAGTATTAATGCTAAAGAAATACAGTTGACTTACAGATTTTGTCTAGACTTATTGGGTATTTAAGATTTATATATAGCAACTAAGTCAGTCACTGGCTTCCGGTTCAGAAAGTATGGGAGCTAATATTAAAAAACATTTGGAGGCATTAGATACTTATTAGAACTAGAACAAAATTTTAAAAAAACACCTCCGGGCGATGTAAAATTAGATTTTTGAAACTTATTGCCTGAGGGGTGGGAGTTAAAAATTCAATGTCAGCAAGTTTGTACCCTAAGTAAATAAAATCAAATTCATTAAAGGATTAAAAAATAAAACAATTTGAAATGGAAACTTTAAATATGTATTAAAATAAAACAAACTATATATAGATATATAATACCAGTCATGTATTTATTAAAACTTGTTTTAAAAAACAATGAGGACTGTCTAATGTTGCATGTTCAAATTTTGAGTGTATTTATTCTATGTTACAATTTAGGGTAATGTGACGTAAGCAGTGACGTAATTTTTGTTACAGACAAAAACCGGAAGCGAATCTCCATTATTAATAGATTTAATTTGGAAAACTAAAGCAATAAGTGGTCTTATAATTTAACTCCATAAAGTTCAGTGGTATCTAAAGAAATTGTTATAACGGATTATCCTTAATATAATTGTTATTGTAAAGTCATCAGTAATTGAATTTAGATATTTTTTCTATGTTTAATGATGATATATATTGGTGTAATATTACTTCTAGACTTTGTTTGTGGTATTCTGTGTGGTTCGTGTTGGAGGTGAGGGGTGGGGGTGATTAAAGGTATCTCATTTCAATTGAGCCCACCTTGGACGTCTTAACCATTTAGAGATATAGTGTGGGTGCCTTCCCAATTGTGTCCACCTTGGACTTTGAAAATTAGAGAAAGGATAAGATGTGTGTAGATTTTAAAGTGGGATAGATATGAATGAAGTCTTCATCAGATGGGGGTCAAACGTGGTTTGGGGGCCTTAGCATTATTAGCACTACCCAAAGTGCCCCAGCAGTATTAAATATACCACCAGACTTCTACAGAATCCAATATATCATGAATCAAATTAGAATTCACAGCAGGAAAAACACAAATAACTAAAGTTATTCTGAATTGAAAAAAAAATATATATATATTTTACAGAAATAAAATTGAAAATTAACCAAAAATGAATAACAGTGAAAAATTGCACACAGGACATTTTTATGACTCATAACAACTTTTTAAAAATTATGATCATAACTTGATAACAATAACATTTTTTTTTACATATTTTTATGTGTATTTATGAGATAAGGCTTAATATGAATAATTATGATATTTTGGACTGTTGTCCTTATCTTTATTGTGTATACTAGCAAAATAAAAATCCATAATGTAAAAATAGATTTTTGAAACATATTGCCTGAGGGGTGGGATAAAAAATTCAATGTCAGCAAGTTTGTACCCTAAGTAAGTAAAAATCACCAAATTCATTAAAGGATTAAAAAATAAAACAATTTGAAATGTAAACTTTAAATATGTATTAAAATAAAACAAACTATATATAGATATATAATACCGGTCATGTATTTATTAAAACTTGTTTTAAAAAACAATGAGGACTGTCTAATGTTGCATGTTCAAATTTTGAGTGTATTTATTCTATGTTATGACGATTTTGGGTAATGTGATATAAGCAGTGACATAGTTTTTGTTACAGACAAAAACGGAAGCGAATTTCCATTATTAATAGAAATACAACGTACAGGACACTGTAACCTCGAGCTCTGTTTTAGGTGTTTTTTTTACATTGAATTCATGGGTAATCGTCTGAAGATGACTTATTTTAAGGTAATTAGAATGATAAATAAAAGACAGCTAAAACAGAGCCCGAGGTTACAGTGGCCTGAACACAATAAAGATGAGGACAACAGTCCGAAGTATAACATTTTTTTCCATCTATTTTAAGTGCTAATGACACCAAGAAACAGTAATAGTAACCAAAAAGGATTTTTCAAACACTATAATTTTCAATAAGCTCAAAGTCTACAAACAATAAGTTAGTCATGGGGAAATAGAAGGGAGCATTTGAAATAAAGTCTAAAATCTAAATGTCCACTTCTAGACTTTTAAACCATTTGATAAAAGAACTAACAGTTAAGTTTCTGTTGTAAGTGCAGTCTCCCTTGTCTGAGGGTTTTGGTAAATCTCCTGTGTCTGGAGACCCTATTGTGGTCACGTGACACAGGAACCCAAAGAGGGAACCCTCTTCTTCTGATGCCACTGAACAAGCCTGAACGTGCTTGTCACCTCTCTCCAGCAGACACCTATGGTGCATGCCAGACGCCACAGACACAACACTGCTCACAGTAAGTGGCTTCCACCTATTTTGTCTATGAATACTACTGTGTATGTTTGGACACTTGTGATGTTCTATAGTCCGGGGAACTTCGTTCCCCTATACATGTTGTAATAAAGTCTTATAAACGTAAGTAACGTGTTTGTCGTTTTCCTAACTGAAGTGTTCCGCATTGCGTACTTATCCTTTAAGTAACCCAATGTTTTATAAGAACCAGAGTTAATACTCTGTGAACCTCTTATAATGTAAAATGTTCATTTTATGCAAGCAAAGATTTTACAAAAAAAAAAAACATAAATGTATTTCTTACACTAGGTAAGGGGTTAAAACATTGACTCTAAGATTTCTTACTTTGAACCTAAACCAGATTCTGGGATTAAAATAGGGAATTAATTGTGCCAGTATAAATAGAAAAACACATCATCTTTTGGAATACTTCATGTTTTTCTATTTTTCTACAAATCCGATTATTTATTGGTGAAACTTCTAGAAGTCTTAAAAAACGTTTATATGAGCACAAACGTGATATTAGATTAGGCAATGTTAACAAATCAGATGCTGTAAAACTCAACTAATTTTGTATATGGTCCCACCCAAACTGGCATATTTCACAGGTGCTCTAATGAATATAAACTATAACAGATATAAACATGTAAAAAAACTGAAGATAAATTTGCTTTAAATCAATGAGGCAACTTTTTTTGCTATCAGGTTTATGTATATTCTTTTGTATGTGCAATATAGACTATAACATGGAAATAGAATGAAATATTAAAAGTATTTTTTTCTTTTTTCTTTTTTTTTTTTTACAAAAAATAAACAGTTTTGAATAGTCTTAAAGAGAAAAAAAAGGAGATCATTAATGATATTTGATAAAATTCAATGTAAGTAAGAATATTATCTTTAATATTAGAAAGCACACCCCCTCAACAAAAAAGAATGCATTAAAGAAATTTTAAAACAATAAATTCTAAAATAAAATAATTTCTTAAAATCTTCTTAAACAGAATTCTGATTTTCTATTTACAAAATAACAAAGTTAATCACGTGACAACAAAACATTAAAGCCAATGGTAATAAAAGTATCTTTCTTATCAAAATTCCATAACTAAACATAAAAGATCAAATCTATTAAATTAACTTCATGATGTAGAAAAACTAAGATGTAACTACAAGATACCAAAACAGACAACATTTTTAAAAATTAGAGTTTCAAATATATAAAATGTGAATTAGAGCAAAGTTAGTGTCCTAACAAGAATTACTTTTTAAAGTTACATAATTAATTCTATTGTAATGTTACTGGAGTTAGTTATATTAAATAATAACTCAAATTGTAACTTACAATGAAAAGGGTTTATTTTGATAAAGGTACAAAAATGAGTGAACAGGAAAAACAGGCTCCCCAAAACTAATACTATTAATGAATATATTCAAATAGAACAGTCCATTATATTCCCAGAGGGGTATCATCTCTTCTCTACAACAAATTCTAATATGAGAAATATTAATTCCCAACTCAATGACTTAATCAGTGACTTAAGATAAAAATTTCTGAAACATTTGAGAATTTCAAATTTTACACATCATGTTTCTAGGTTTGTTGAAAAGTGTAATAAAAATTATGACTAGATAGATGAAATTTTACAACGTTAATGGAATAATTATAAGAGGTTATGTAAAAGAGTTTTCTAAGGTCAGTGAATTCTATTTAGGGCAACAAATGAAGTGATATATATCAATTGGGAATCAGATAGCTTGAAGAACCAATACAAATCTTGCAGACTTGTAGAACATTAACAAAAAATGAAACTATCAAATTCAACCAGCAATTCAACAAAAAATCTCCAAGTAGCAGAAATAAGGAATGCTTCATAATAGGAGGTACTATATTCCAATTATAGGATCATATTTTATAGGATCATATTTTTTATAGGATCATATTTGAGGTCTTTAACAGTCAAAGAGAGACTGAGGCATTTTGGTGGAAGCAGGTTGTGCAAGGAGAAGAATGAAAAGTATTTGTTTTGTTTTTTTTTGTATGGATGGGTCAGTGCATGTACCTAGCTAGCTAGAACCAAATAAGCCGTGTGGGCAGTTTTGTTACCTTTTTCCCCCCCAACACAACACTTCTGGCTATATGCCGAGGTGGGGTCGCACACTACTATAACCTTTCTTTTGAATAAAAGGATCTTAAATAAAATTATTAAACAGGCTCATCACTGTTTAATTTTGGGGATCTAGTGGGAACCGGTGTTTTAATTCTCAGATAACTTATGACTGACATACAGTGTTTACATTTTTTTTAAATACAATGTAGAAGAACTTTATCAATGTATGTTTTTGCTTTCATAATGAGACTGAGTCCACATATGCTTGTTTGTTGGTATATCTGACGAGTCTATTTATATGTGTATTATATATATATATATATATATATATTATATTTATGGGAACTAGTGGGAACCGGTGTTTTAATTCTCAGATAACTTATGACTGACATACAGTGTTTGTATTAAAAAAATACAATGTAGAAGAACTTTATCAATGTATGTTTTTGCTTTCATTAATGTTGGATTGACAATAGTTTTTACAGCTATCAGAGCTTATAAAAAATCCTTACGTGGTACGAAGAAGTATTTTCCACATTAAGAATGCACTAAATAAGAGAAAAATGACTTGAATCAAGCTTATTATGAGATACATTCAAAATAAGAAAAAAGAAAAAAGTTGATTAGTTCTAAATCATTGGTATATTATAAAATAAACAATAATGTACAACCCAATCCTCCTTATTTCTCACAATTAAGAAACATTTATATATAATACAAAAGACATCTTTTTTTTTATATGAATAACAATTTCTTCTTGAAATGATGACAAACTGTTACTTTTTCAAATATATATCTAATGACTTATTTATGATGTTGTTGTAGAGTCCACATGTGCTTGTTTGTTGGTATATCTGATGAGTCTATATATATATATATATATATATATATATATATATATATATATATTATATTTATGGGAAAATAATTTTTGGTTGATTTAGAAGCATGAAGGAAATGAGTGAAATGAATGAAGAACTGAGTTGAATATTATGTTCTAAATTCCATTTATTTACCGATATTTCGAGCAACTACATTCCTCTTCTTCATAGATTTGTTTTAGATTCTAAACAAATATATATATATATATATATATATATATATATATAAAAAAAATGTAAAGTGGGTATCAAAATAGTATAGTATATATTTCAGCTGTTAAAAGATGTACAAGTCCACAGTGTAATTTGAAAAAAGATGTTAGAGTTCCAAAATTTACTTGTGGCGTTGATAAATATAACTATAACTTTACGGACTTATCAACGCCACAAGTAAATTTTGGAACTCTAACATCTTTTTTCAAATTACACAGTGGACTTGTACATCTTTTAACAGCTGAAATATATACTATACTATATATATATATATATATATATATATATATATAGGCTCATTAGATATAATAACTTATTTAAATAGACTCTAAATGATAATTGAGATTTATTTTCCATTAGGTATAATAAAAAAAAACTTTGCAACTTTTATCCCACTTAATCAAGTAAAACTATGTTTTTTTTTTTTTTATTTTTATTTTTCAGTCAAGCTTTACTGTCTCTGTTGATTTACTGACAATACAAACAGATGTTTTGTGGAAGGTTCTTTTTTTATCAAAAAACTTGATCTCTGGCTCAACAAGGAGTTTGTGACATTGTGAGAAGTGACTCAAGTTGCTAAATCTCCGTATGATATGATTACATTTTTAGTTATTGGTCTTTTTATTAAGCAAAGCATATTGTTTTCCCTTTCCAAAGTTATTCAAGTTTTTGATTATTCAGATCAACAAAAATACTTTTCAAATTTTGCTATATCATTTGTCTCTTAAAATTGATTTAAAAAAAAAAAAAAATGAAATCAGACAAATACTTTCCTAATCACGATTTTAATATTTTCTGGAATGGAATAATAATTATAATAATATGATTTTTGACTGTATATATTTTACATATGATGGAAAAGAACAAATTTGTAAAATGATTTTTTTTCTTTTAATAAAGAACCAAATTTTGTGCAGCAGTAAAATAAGTGTGCATAGTTTTTTTTTCTATATTGTTTCATTTGCACAAAAAATTACTTTTTTTTTCCTGACCCTGCACTCCAAATATTATGAAATATGATAAAGTTTATTTATATATTTTGATGACCTCAACTCTTGTACGCACATCACAGCATCCATTCTGACAATATTTGATTTCATATTGAGCCATCAATTGAATCATAAAAGAGCAAAAAAAATCTTTTATTTTAGCAATGTTTATATCAATAGATTAATATTCACAGATCATTTTGTTTTTCAAATTAAAACAAAAACAACAATAAGAGATTCATATCAGTTTTCAGCACTTGTAAACTGTGAACTTACATATTTCAATTCCAATTAAAACATATTTAGAGGCAATAGTTTATTTTGGTATTTTATATATATTCATTTTATTTATATTTACTAATTATATTTGACAGCCAACAGAAAGTTGCCAAAGAATTAACTCTTTATTGTAGAAACCCAATTATCATCGAATTGGCAGACAAAGGCAGCAAGCAAGCTGTAACTCAAATACGGTTTCTGCATTGCCACAAGCACAGTACAGAATGGTGGTTTATTTATCTAAGCACCATAACCACACTAAAGTCAGCAGCCAATCAGGATTCAGAGAATGGTAACACGCATATGCAAATATGGAATATTCCTGAGTGCGATATATACCAGCTGCTTCATATCAAATTCACTGAGACTTAACTAGTTGTTCACTTCAACAACATTTATGCTCAAGTTTAAATTGTGATGAGTCTGAAGTTAACAACCATCAAATAAAGATGGACACCACAAGAATAAAGAATCACTTTTGTGGATTTAGATAAAATGGCTCTAAATTGAACCTTTTACTGAAAATTCTCTAAAACTTACCAAAATTCTGACTTGATGACAAGCAATTTGGTATACAGAGATGCTGATAGGTAAACGTCCTGCGTCCCTGATGCACAAAAATCTAAAAGGACGCAGTAAAATCGTATCCATGCGTCTCAGTGTTTTTCTTTTTTCTTACCTCACCATTTCAAACTAAATGTAAATACATTTCAATAGTTTCTTAGAAATGAATTACACAGGATAGGTTACAAGGTAGGAGCTAGACGACTTCAGTAGTTTCCCAGATTATAAATAAAAACCCTACAATTTATTAAGAAACTTTAGTTGGGACCCATAAATTTTCTTGGGGACTCATTCAAAGCAAATATGTGCGTCCTAGGATGTACTAAAATAAAAAGCTATCAGCATCACTGGTTATATATTAAACTCTTTTGGAATTCCTTATGGAATTAGATTATTTGTTAGAGAGATACTAAAGCTTTGGTGAAATCTGTCAAAACAAATAATTTACCATTTACATATATTATTTGATACCATTAGATACCATTAATTCATTTGATACCATTAGATACCATTAATTCATGTGATACCATTAGATACCATTAATTCATGATACTATTAGATACCATTAATTCATTTGATACCATTATTTGATACCATTAGATACCATTAATATTTGATACCATTATTTGATACCATTAGATACCATTATTTGATACCATTATGATACCATTATTTGATACCATTAGATACCATTAATTCATTTGATACATTGATACCATTAATACCATTAATACCATTATACCATTAATACCATTAATCCATTTTTGAGATTTAAATAAAATTTGTTCAAATAGATAATGCAAATTTACTATTCCAGGATTATTTTCTCTCTCTTTTTTTTTTTTTAATTATCCTATATTATTTTTTAGCAAAATAAAATATATTATTCTTTTAATTTCGAAATTTAAACTTTAACTGATTTTCATCTTCTTATTTTCCATTGTAAGAAGATAATGTCATTTCATTAGGAAATTATAATTTTAAAAGCTTTAACATATTTACATTTAGAAATATTTCTTTTCACACTTGATGTATAGATAGATATATAGATGGGGGTGTGTGTATATACATACAATTTGACATATACAGACAGATGGAGACTGTAATGAGTAAATAGATAGATATGAGGAAATATACATGCATACATAGTAGCTATTGACTACCACCGTGTTCATTCCAAAAGTTTTTCTTTTTTTTTGTTTAAAGATAAAGTGCCTTACCCCTTTTGGGCTCTGGGGGGACTTTTAAAATTTACAGCTGATTTACCGGTTCTATTTCATTCATACATAAACACATAGAAAGAAGGATCGAAATAAACTTAGATAGATAGATAAACAGATAGATAGATAGATATGTACATTACAGATATTTTGATTTAAATCTGTAACACTTCACAAGTATTTCCTCCATTCAAAAAAAAAAAAAAAAAAAAAAAAAGAAAAGACATAAAATCAATCGAGAAAGAAAAAAAGTTTTGGGGATTCCCCAAAATACAAAATACAACTCCATTTTCTTTGTACTCTCGTTTCGTTCTGTTTAAATTTCATGTTTTATAATGATTTTTATCTGAAATTATTAATTTGTTTTCCGTGATGTGGTTGGCTCTTTTAAAAAATTTTTTTTTGGCCAACGCAGGAGAAATGTTGAAAATGATAGTAGCAGATACAGTAATCTGCAAAAAAAAAAAAAAAAAAAAAAAAAAAAACAAGAAAAAAAAAAAAGAAAAAAAAAAACCAAGAGAGATTGAACTCTCCAGAAAAAACCAAAAAAAAAAACCTTCTGTTCAATCAACAAACCGTGAACAGGCTTTTTTCCATTTACATTGAGTGCACCACATATCTCTGTTTTCCATGCCGTAAACTTTGCGGCATTTCCTTACTTCACTGCGGGATTTTTTGTGAGTCAATGTGCACTTTTGAGGTGAAGTCAGCATGTGGCATTTTGGAGATTGGCTCTGGTGTTGTTGGAGTCTCTCCTGCGGACTTGGCTTATTCACACGGATTGGTGCAGATGTCTGAAAATGTACACAATTAAGTAATACATCAATTATAGCATATATAACACATATATATATATATATATATATAAAGTATTTTATTGCCTCTTATAAACAACAGATTTGCATTTAGATTCTCACACGGCTAATTTGTCTCATGATATATATGTATATGTTTACGTTGTGTGTTTCATGTATTGTTTCCTGTGAGCGTCCAAGGGTGGTCATGTCCATGGGATTAGCTTCACGCTATTAGGCATGGCCTCCCTTCAATAGTAGTTTAAACCAATAAAGTTTTTCTTTTACTTATATTTTTTTTTAATAATTTGTACTACTATTGATTAATAAATTTCTTATTTCTATTTCTTATATGAGATGCAGATTTTTTTATTTTCATCTTTTTTTTAATAAAATTAAATACAGTAAGCTCATAAAAACAACATAGTACTCTTAATCTTTAATTTAATCTAGTGTCTGGACAGCAAGGGAGTCTATCCCCTTTTTGTTAGCACTAGACAAGGGAGATTGTTTTTACTGGGGTGGAATGCCACACCAACCGTCACCCCCCCCCACACACACACACAAACACTTTACCGCACAGATCAGATTACCCTTACATTTTCTCTGTTCATAAAACAGGCATGTCCAAAATCTGGCCCAAAGGCCATAATTGGCCAGTGGTAAGATTTCTTTGTAGGCTTCAGTCTTATAATGTATTATTTATGGCCTGCTAGAGCAGTGTCAAACAGAGCACTGTACTGATTTGCCCTGCGAGATTTTGACCAGAATATGTAAAAATCACCAGACAAGTTGAAAACGTGACACCTTTTGTTTTCTTTCTGGTTGATTTGTAAACATAGACAATGTTTTATGGAGATTTACACTTCCAATAAATTTAATGATTTTAGCAAAATCCTTTTGGTGCTTGTTTATGACACGACTCCTAAAATAGATATATTTGTTTTATTTATTTATCCATTTTTTATTTGCTTTTTATTAGTTTATCATTTTATAACAGTGCTTATTTATTTTGGGGGTAAAAAAACATCAGAAAGAACCATTGGCCCTCAGGCATCTTTGCTTTATCAAATTTGGCCCCCTTTACAAAAAGTTTGAACATCTTTGACATAGAACATAAACATTAAAATATGATTGGTGAGTAGAATTAATGTATGGGGAAATAGTTATTGGTGGTTGGTTGGTTGGTTGGTTGGTTGGTTGATTGGATTTTACAGCATGTCAACCATTGTTGGGTTATTTTATGCCAAAGATATTTTGTTTTATTCATTCTTGATGGGTATTCAAAATTCTTTATTTTAAAATCGATTTTTTTAAACACATTTTTAAAAAACTCATTTTTACTATTTAACCTATAGATGGGACACCAACAGGTACTACCACTCAGAGTCAGAGTGTTCACCACTAGATGCAGTTTAATGTCATACCCAGGAGACATTGAGAAGTAGAGTTAATTAGTCATTTTAATGATTCACTTGACCAATTCAGTTTGGAATTAAAAATATTTCATAAGTGAATTGTTCCTTTTAACTTAATCAGCTTTTCATAAAGTAAGTTGTAAAGTTGTAAATGAAAAACATGTCCTTTTTTAATCGAGATCAAAAATGGGTGCCTAAAGGTCATATGGTCTGCTTTTAGAAGTCCATCACAGACGACAATGACCTCATTGCATGTCTTGAATAGTAACTTAGTAGATAACCAGATGATGTTGATGACTGATGTCTAGAGTTTTGCCGATGACTAATGACTAGAGTGGTGTTGACTGAGTGACTAGTTATGGTTGATGAACTTTTTTGTTGGCTAATTAGTCCAATTTTGGACTTGCAGATGCAGTCACACACATTGCAAGGGGAATTTCCTTCTGAATTCTGTGGTGCATGACGATGAAGACATTGTTGTTTGCAGCCCTATTGCATTCAGTAGTGAGCAGCTCAGATCCTGTGCGGCACATGTTCTGCCAACCTTGTTCGTTGGAGGCCAGATCTTCTAGACTTGAAGGTGTAATGGCACATTTCTTCAAAGTAGTCATCATATGGTCTTTGAACCACTTTCGGGGGTCTCCTGCCCTTCGAGTACCTTCTTCAATTTCACCATAAAGTTCTTTACAGGAGAGTCTGTCTGTAGGCATACAGATAGTGTGAGCTAGCCATTGTAGTTGGCGTTGTGATAGGATGGTCTCAATTGGATCAATGTATGCTCCGTTTTCAATTTCTAAGTGGGAGATTCTGTCTCCATTATAAATCCTTTAACTCTTAACGTCCTATACCACCTCATTCCACCCGTCCGAAAGTCATTAATTTTCTTAATCTACTACAAAATGATAGCCTTTGTTTAAATGTAATATTAAACATATTTAGGAGTTTTTAATTTAAGGGAAATAACAGGTAACTTTTAATGAAACGGACATTTTTACACATTTTTGATAAATGGTTATAGAAATTGGGCTCTGGATTTAGAAAATTCTCAACAGGATGTTAAGAGTTAAGGGAAGATAACCCTTTTTTTTTTAACTTGCAGATAGTTATAAATATACACACACACATGCATGCATACAAGAGACTAATATAAATTTATATATAACATGAAAACAAAAGTTAAAAAAAAGGTTTGTAAATCATTCTTCTTACCGATATCCCTGGTGGTGTTGTTGCATGAGCTCTGTTTTGCCAAGAAAGAGATTTCTTTATTTGAGGCATGTTAATAGGGATTGGAGTTGAAGGTCCTTCTTTTAAGTAATTTCCAGAGTTGGTCGTTGAAGAATCTACAGATTGGCTTAAATAACGATGTTCCTTTAAAAATGGAAAAAAAAACAAAAAAAAATGGAAATTAGATTTTGTTATTGGTGTATAGGTAGTTTCTGTACTTATTTTAGTCTGATACAAAGCTACAGGTAGGAGGAACTTGTAGGGACTGAACTCAGTACACACTAACTAGTAAACTATTAGACTACTTCTACTATCTGTGCATCAATGATAAAAATGCCACATTGTGAGGTAATGGTTAGTAAACTAGTCTATCACAAACACTTTTGGTTTGGTTTGTTTTGTTTTACGGCAAATCAACCTCAGTGGGTCATTTAATGCCGATAAAGTTTTGAAATAAATCAATTCTCCACATTCCCCAAACCTCCAAAACTGGAACCTCACCATCAGATAGAGTTTAACGTCATTCCCATGACATGTAGACCCGCAGTCACCGCCTTCTTGCACCCATATGATAAAAAGGAGTTGGGGCTTGCCATAAGGGCAATAGGGTTGGGAAAATATAGGTGCTAGGGCTTGACGTAACCAACCGATTGATCAGAGGGGGCCAAAGTGGAGTATTGCATGTCATGAACTGCTCATTCACCTGGGCTCTATCCTTAAGCATCACGGGTCGCCACCCACAGCCAACAGGTGGCCCCATTAGGGGAGTCTTACCCCTCTGCAGAGGTGCAGTCGGTGCATTCTAACGCCCCACCGACAGGGCGGACAAACACTTTCTTGTTAAATTAGAGTAGTAAAGGTGTGAAGCAATATTTATGAGCTGAAAATGACATCTTAAAAGCATTGAAGAGACATAAAGTCAACAGCACTTGGTTACTGACAGTTTCTCTCTATGCGATTCTCAATCCAAGTGCACTTGGCTTCATATTCAAGTTTGGCAACATTTTTTCTTTTATGCATGTTTTGTTGAACTTGACAGACATTTCCTGTCTGACGAGTTTCTTTTCTATCCTTTCCAATTGTGTGGCCATCTTTTATTCTTTACCAAGGAGTAAATTTAGATCTCATTCTAATATTGAATTTTAAGTAATATAATTCTGAAATCATTGACATAAAAAGGCTTTTATCTCAAACATCTTAAGCAAATTAGTAAAACCAAAAATAGTTAATGCAAGTAACACATTATTCACATAGGAAAATAAATATAATACAATAATGGTTATTTCCTAGTTGAGTAATATGATATTACAGGGTGACCCAGAAAAAACAGAACCAAATTATTCATTTTCCATTAAACTAACCCTAAACCCCAACCCTAACTCCCCCTAGTTGAGTAACTTAATATTACAGGGTGACCCAGAAAAAACAGAACCCACACATTTTGTAATAAAACAGTTCATTTTAATTTTTTTTTAATAAAGTTTAAGTCCAACAAGGGTTAGGGTTAGGGTTTAGGGTTTAGGGTTGGGGTTTAGGGTTAGTTTAATGGGAAAATAAATAATTTGGGTTCTGTTTTTTCTGGGTCACCCTGCAATATCATGTTACTCAACTAGGAAATAACCACAATAATATTATTGAAACTTGTCAGTAAAAGATATTATTTTATAATCAATCTTATCATTATATCACAGCTTTACAGAAAATGATTTAGAATAAGAATTCTTTGTGTTATTTGTCCTCATCTTTTTTGTTATATACACAACATTTCAGCTGATGTGTTCTCCAGCCTTCTTCAGGTGTTTCTTGTCGAACTCGTTGACCTTCTTGTCAAATGCTTGTTAGAATACTTAACATAGCTTAACACTTGTATTTGGTCATGGTTAACAGAATGAGAGCAATTTACCCGAATGGATTTCATGAAGATTCCTGTTTATGACATGAAGGCCCTAAGTTTGACATAAACACCTGAAGAATGCCAGAAGGCACATCAGCTGAAATGTTGTGTATAGAACAATAGAGATGAGGATGACAGTCTGAAAAACCTAAATAATACAAATTATGAAGCGTCATCTCAAAAATTCAGACAATAAAATTCTATATGTTAAATTCTAAAAAGAGAATAATTCCATTATTCATGAGATTTTATAATTTGAGATATTTTAAAAGAAATATAATTCTTTCTTTATTATATGAAATTAGAGTTCCAATATAAAATGAATTTTATTTGTATTTTTGAGATGAGGCTTGATGTGAATAATTCTGATGTTTCAGACTGTTGTCTTCATCTTTATTGTGATATGTATAAACACAACCTTTTGGCTGCTGTATCCTCCGGCCTTCCCCAGGTCTATCCAAGCATAGTAATAATCCAGCCTGGGAAATCATTTATTCAAATAATGATGTCTTTTTTTTTCCAAATGATCATGATTCTTCTCGTGTCACATGTTGGAATGATAGGCGTGCAAAAACAATGGTGTTATTATTTGAATGAGATGTTCTAAAGTTCTTCAACATCTTGTTTGATGAACTGTCAAACTATTAAAAATGATTTCCCAGGTTGGAATAATTACTATGCTCGGATACACAGGAAACATCTGAGGAAGGCAGGAGGATACAGTGGTGAAACAATGTGTTTATACATACCACAATAAAGATGAGGACAACAGTCAGAAAAATCAATTCGAATGAATTTGCTAAAATGTCTTATCCTGAAGGAAACGATTAAAAAAAAAGGTAATTTATGAGGAAGTGCGCCCTGGTCCTCTGCCTCCGAAATTGCTGCCCGGTGAATTTTAAAATAAAGACCCCAAGCTTCAGTGCCACATCGGTGTTACTTGAAAGAAAAAAAAACAACTTAGGGTGTTAAATGTATTTTAGGGGGGGGGTTTCTTTTTGTCTTAATTCTTGTTTATTTATAGAAATTTGTCGTAATTCGTGTTTATTTATCGTAATTTGTCATAATTCTTGTTTATTTATCGTAATAAAAGAAAATCTTAGTATTTAATAGATAGATAGATAGATAGATATGAAGATGGATAGTTTTGAATAGACTGAGATAGATAGATAGATAAACAATAGGTAACACCTATTTTACCCCGTGAAATTTAACCCCCCCCCTATATTTAACACAATGAAACTTGCAGAAGCTTGGGGTCGTTATTTTAAAATTCACTGGGCAGCAATTTCGGAGGCAGGGGACCGGGACACACTTCCTCATAAATTACAAAAAAAAAAAAAACCTTTAAAATGCAAACCCTTACCTTTTTCTGATAATCATGATCATGAATGCCAATTACAGGTTTCATAGGAATTGGCTCTGTGGTTTTAATATGGCTCAGAATTGGGGTGCTTGTTGACATGGGGATATGATTAGGAGTCAGGGTATTAGTTGAGGGCAAGATATTTGTAGTAGTCGGTGGAGTATTTGTAATTTGGGGCAAGGTTTCAGGCATGTTCTCCACACCAGTTGTATCATCAACCACTTCGATTTCAGTATAATAGAATTCTTCTTCTCCATCTGATTCTGAGTCTTCTCTCCTGTAAAAAGAAAAAATTAAATAAAAATATAAGAAAAAAATAGAAATACAATTAATTCCATCTAACTCCTACCATGTAACCTATCCTGTGTAATTCATTTCTAAGAAACTATTGAAATGTATTTACAGTTAGCTGGAAATGGTGAGGAAAGAAAAAAGAAAAACACTGGGACACATGGGTATGATTTTACTACGTCCTTTTAGATTTTTACGCATCAGGGATGCAGGACATGTGTACCTATCAGCATCTCTGAAAAAACTACAATAATCTATCTCTAATATTTCCCAGTTCAACCTTGCTGCCTGGGAATTCCAAATATCCAAATATCGGAGAAATCCACTGCATTCTGCTCTCCAGAAAAAAATGAGTACTCTAAAAAATTGGCTAAGGGACTTCATGCTAAAACAAAATGAGGGAACATCTCCAATGTCCACACACCAAAATTTAATCATAAATCTGAACAAAAAAAAAATGCCAGGTAAAGTTTAAAATTTTGGTAATGTTCACCTTTAGTTGTCAAAATTCCTAGCAAATAAGGCAATAGAGTAACCTACCTTGACTTTCACTTTGAACTAAACCAGTAACTATTTTGAAATTCTCTGTGCAAAATAAACAAATCTTAGAAACTTTTTCAAAAACAATACAACTGCATGCTTTAACACAAAAATATCATAAAATGTGTTCTTAATAAGAATTAAGTTCATTTCAGATGATTTTATGCTAGGAATTTAGCCAACTGACTTTCACTTTGAAACAAGCCAGTAGCCATTTTGAAAGTCTCCATGCGAAATACACAAATCTTGGAAACTTTTCGAAACCAATACAACTGCATGCTTTAACACAAAAATATCATAAAATGTGTTCTTAATAACAATTAAGTTTATTTCAGAAAATGCGCACACACAATTTTATACGAGGAATTTAGCCAACTAAAGGTGAAAATTACCAAAATTTTTTCTAAATTCCATTCGCAATTATGAAACTCAATTCCCAAAATCAAATTGAAAATAATAAATTCCACATAACAGAAAACAGATAAAATAAAAATTATTCAAATTCATAACTAACATTACAAACAAAAATAATGAAACCATAGATGTACATTAAAATTCCTTAAATTAACTTTCACTTAAATTTTAAAATTATCAAAATAAAAAAAAATGTACATTTTAATTTTTTTTTTCCAAGATGTCTGTGGGGATTAAAATAAAATTAAAAGAAAAGAAAAAAAAAAGAAAGAAAATAACAATTTCCCAGGATCCCTCAGACAGGAAGAACCCTCTAGACATGTGCAGAGAAAATGCTAACCATGAAGTGAAATTTAAAATTAATATTCAACTACAAAAAAAAAATGTTTAAAATTATGACTGTTCATTGTCAAAACAAGTTTTTTTTTAAATTCGAACAATAGAGAGAAGGGTAAAAAAAAATTAACTCCTCCCACAACCACCTATTTAAAATCACCAGTTACTGCTAAACTCAAAACAATTTTTTTTTTTAAATCTCAAGCAACTGAAAAAGTGTTGTGTGTTCATCAACAGTCCAATTATTTTTTCTCTTTTCTAAATAACAACTTTACACCGTCCATTTCAACTGTCTTTCTTTCTTTTTTTAAATAGCTACCTCTTTTTAATAATTTTCATAAATAATATTTCTCACTTTTTTGTTCAATTTATTTTACATGGGTCCCATTATTATATTTCTCTTATTTTAACAACTTTTCAGTTCTTTTTATCAGACATTTTTTTTCCACTTCTATGCTTATCACAGTAAAATATATTTTTCACTTTTTATTTGTTCCTCATTCTCTCTGTAAGCTTTTGCCTCTTTTTCATGTAGTCTTCTGCTACATACAAGTTATTTATTGTGGGTTTTTTTTCTCTTTCTTTTCTTCATGCTTTTTTTTCAAGTAGAATTTATTATTTTCTTCTTTCTTTTCTCTCCTTTCTTTCTTTTTGTCTGGTCATCTCTTTCTATTTTCTCTTTTTCTTTAGCTGTTTTTGTTTTTTTTTTTTTTCATGTTTCGGACCATATTACCTTTAGTAATTAGATTAAGTTAAGTGAAAGTGAAGTGGAAAAAAATTTGTAGCAATTAAGGAAAACCAATTTATTTATTTACATTCTATTTTATTAAGTTTTTGGACCATATTACCTTTAGGCACCCCTTTTTGATCTCGATTAAGAAAGGACGTTTTTCATTTTGGTTGTTTGTTAGGGGTTAGGGTTAGGGGTTAGGTTTATAATTTTTTTTTTTTAAATCTAATAAATTGTCTGTTAAAACAACCGGATATTGACGGTGTAAATGCAAAATATGTCCTTTCTTAATCGAGATCAAAAATGGGTGCCTAAAGGTCATATGGTCCCATGTTTCCTTCTTTCTGTCTAGTGGATTTTCTAGGACTTCATGTTGAGCTGTTTCCAAGTTCGAAATCTTACCAGGCCATGTCTCTCTCTATCTCTGTTACGGCATTCACCCTAGGTCAGTTGAGCTGGCTCCAACCAACAAATTCACCTGTGGTGAATTCATGGAAGAGTAACAAGGGAATTTATGAAATTCACAAGTGGTCCCCAAATCCTGCATGCATATTCCGTTCAGGGAAAGGGGATGCCCTTGTTTGACACAGTTTTTCCACAGATGCAGTGACAAGTAGTCCAAAAGCCTTGCTTCTTGATGATGATGGAGACACCCTTTGGATTTGTCCCAGAGCCCCTTTGGCCAGTTCTTAGTCTGGGTGTCACACCTGTCTGCCTTTACACAATCCTGCCATGATGATGAGGTGTTGATGTGCTAGATGGCCATTAAGCAAAGAGCTTCCTCCACCCTTTTACAGGTTTTGTTTGTCATTTTGCAGAGTGTTTAGCCATCCTCCTCACCAAACAAAATCTGTGGAGTTACTGGTTTAGTCACTGATGATCCAACTATGAAACAGGTAATACTGGGTTATATAGTACCAGTAGTACATTGAACAACCTGACACAGTACCCCGCCATGTGAACATAGCTAGCTACTGAGCATCGAATCCTAACCCTAACCAACCAGATATTGACGGTGTAAATGAAAAACGTCCTTTCTTAATCGATATCAAAAAGGGGTGCCTTAGTCATATGGTCCAAATTTTTTTGTATCTTGTACAAACCTGAGATGCTTTATCCTGACATGTTTTTCAACTCCAGCACATGTACTGTGGATCTTTCCACATCCGGGCCAAGTACACTGGAATACTGTTCGAACTTGAGCCTGAAATAGAGAAAAGTAAGAGTGAGAGATGGAAATGTTAAATGACTAATACAGTATTAAATGGTATTTAATACTAAACTCTATAAAATTAAAACACTGTTTTAAAAATAAAATAACATCATCTTTATAACCAAATATAAAAATGCATAAATATATATAAATGTGTGTACTTATTTTTGGATTGCTATCTATTCCTATTTTCGTAGATACTATATGACAATGTGTGTCATATAGTACCTAAATAATGAAAATGGAATTGTCTGTTTTTCCTATAAATAATGTCTGATGAAACCTCAGAAGAGAGAAACAAGATATCATGGGACTTATTAATCCAACCTAGCTAATTGTTCACCTTGTATCTTTGCTTAGTATATCTTTTTCACTATCCTTAATACTTGTAGTTTCTTCCTATTATTTCTCTGTTGACTCTGATACTCAAGTTAAAACTCAGATTTTCAATACTGTAAACATTGGTAATACATAATACCTAATAATATCAATTCTAATGTTCCACTAAAATTAATAAAATCCTGATATCTTTGGTTTTATACAGGTTTCAGATCAGAGGCCAGTTAGCTCAGTCAGCAGAGCATTTGCCTAGGAATCACAAGGTTCTGGGTTTGATACCGCTCTTCGCCAACTCAGTGTATGAGTAGTATAGCTTGGGTAATCTGATATGTGCGGAGAACAGGTGAGAATCTGACAATAGGTGTGGTACTCCACTTCAGCAAAAGCTATCTCCCTGGTCTAGCGCAAGTAAAAAGAGGATAGACTCTTTCACTGTTTGGCTGATACTGACAATAAGCCACTCTGCAGACTATCTTTTGTTTAGAAGAAAATAACTCAACCCATCCAAAAATTGGATGCAAATTATAATA
>CM042153.1:71436542-71441542 GCA_023376005.1 Doryteuthis pealeii
GTTTAGAAGATTTTCGCTAAAGTGTCAAAGAGAAAGCCTGACTGAACTCATTACGATGGATTTATCTAGCCCTCCCTCTCTCTCTCTCTCTCTCTCTCTCTCTCTCTCTCTCTCTCTCTCGAACATATACTTTTTCCTACTTCCTTTTCTCTCCTTTCTATTGAATAATCTCTCTCTCTTTCTCTCTCTCTCTCTCTCTCTCTCTCTCTCTCTCTCTCATATACACACACACTCACAAACTCTCTCTCTCTCTCTCTCTCTCTCAAAAACATTCCCTTTTTCTTACTTCCTTTTCTCTCCTTTCTATTGAATACTCTCTCTCCCTCACACACATGCACACTATCTCTACTCTCTCTCTCTCTCTCACTCTTTCTCTCTCTCTCTCTCTCTATACACACACACTCACAAACTCTCTCTCTCTCTCTTTCTCTCTCTCAAAAAACATTCCCTTTTTCTTACTTCCTTTTCTCTCCTTTCTATTGAATACTCTCTCTCCCTCACACACATGCACACTCTCTCTCTCACTCTCTCTCTTTCTCTCACTCTCATACACACACACACAAACAAACTCTCTCTCTCTCTCTCTCTCTCTCTCAAAAAACATTCCCTTTTTCTTATTTCCTTTTCTCTCCTTTCTATTGAATAAACTCTCTCCCTCACATACATACACACTCTCTCTCTCACTCACTCTCTCACACACATACACTCACAATCTCTCTCTCTCTCTTTCTCTCTCAGACATTCCCTTTTTCTTACTTCCTTTTCTCTCCTTTCTATTGAATACTCCCTCACACACATACACACACACACTCTCTCTCTCTCTCTCTCACACACACACACACACACACACACACACACACTCTTTTTTTCCTATTTCCTTTTCCCCCTTACCTATAAAAAAAGGAGAGAACATTGAGGGTGCAACAGAAACTGCAATAAAATGTAAGCTAATGCTTGTTCCCTTCTTCATTCACTAATCAATATGTTGGTGTTTATTTCAGAACACTACATTCTTCATTCACTACTGCATCCTATCTCTTCATTATACATTGTGTCTATTGTATAACCCAGTTACATGCATAGATGGAATGGGCTTTTATAATTGATTAATGAATTTAATAGAATCTTTTTAACACTTGGTAAGTTCTCATCAAAGAAATCAACAGACATAGTTTAAACATAATAGAGTGTATACATAAAACCACCTCTCACTAGTCAACAACAAAATAACAAAAATTAAATGGTTTGGTTGGTTGGTTGGTTGGTGGATTTTATGGCATGTCAACCCTTGTTGGGTTATTTTATACTGATTCTTTCTTGATGAGTACTCAATTTTTTAAAAACTTAATTTCTTTAAACATTTCATTAAACTCATTTGTGATCTATTTAGCCCATAGATGGGACCCTAACAGGTACTACCACTCCGGGTCAGTGTGGACCTGGGAGTAATGGTGATGAAAGGGTACTCCACATTCCCCAGAGCTCCAGAATTGGAATGTCACCATCATAGTGTTTAACGCTATACCCACGACAATAAGTCCCTCAGCCACCGCCTTCTAGCACATATATGATAAGGGTTGGGGCTTGCCATAAGTGCAATAGGGTTGGGACAATCATATAGGTACTGGAGCTTGATGTGACCAGCTGTTTGATCAGAAGGGCCCTTTCCAACTGCCCATCTAACCTAAGAAAGAGCCAAAGTGGAGTTTTACATGTCATGGACTGCTCAGCCACCAGGTTTCTATCCTTAAACATCTCAGGTTGCCACATAACAGGTGGCTCCATTAGGGGAGGGGCTTATCCCTCTGCAGAGGTGCAGTCAGTGTATTCTAAAGCTCCAGCTGACAGGGCTTGCTAAATTTTAACTTTACTTCAAAATTTTATGAAAATTTAATAAATATTTTATTTTTTATGGGAGATCAAAAATATGGATCTTTCTTCATCCCTACTTGACCGCTATCATCTTTTTACTTTTTGTAAATTTACGTAATAATATAAAAGAATTTCTTTTGACACATCTTTCATAATATGTAAATAAGTATTTTAAAGCTTTTTTTTTTTACTACTACTTCCGCGATCTCGACTCGTGGGGATACTTTTCTCATTTACAACATCAAAATCCAGTTGTTTGTTAGGGATTAGGGTTAGGGTTAGGGTTAGGGTTAGTTATATTTAAAAAAAAAAAAAATCTAAAAATCGTCTGTAATAATTAACCAGATTTTGACGGTGTAAATGGAAAAAATGTCCCCACGAATTGAGATTGCAAAAGGGGTGCCTAAAGGTCATATGGTCCTTGAAATGCTCTGCAGATGAAAGAGAGGAAAGCGTGGTGAAAATGCAAAATAAAACACAAAAACAATGAATAAGATTAAGTTAAGTGAAAGTGAAGTGAAAAAAAGTTTGTAGCAATTAAGGAAAACCAATTTATTTATTTACATTCTATTTTATTAAGTCTTTGGACCATATTACATTTAGGCACCCCTTTTTGATCTCGATTAAGAAAGGACATGTTTTTCATTTACACCGTCAATATCCGGTTGTTTGTTAGAGGTTAGGGTTAGGAGTTAGGGTTAGGGGTTAGTTTTATAATTTGAAAAAAAAAATCTAAAAATCATCTGTTAAAACAACCGGATATTGACGGTGTAAATGAAAAACATGTCCTTTCTTAATCGAGATCAAAAAGGGATGCCTAATGGTCATATGGTCCCAAAATTTCTATAAAATTCAATTTCTATGCAATTATATTAAAATTATTAAATTATAAGCTGTTTTAATTAATAATAAGTTAATGGAGAATACCAGGAGTCCTAGAAATCTGAGGAGACTTGCTGTCATTTAGACTCCAGTGAAAGACCACCAGTTAATGCTGCTGTGAAAAACTCACATAATAATAATGATGTTGATGATGATGATGATAATGGTGGAGGTGGTGCTGGTGCTGGTGTTAACAACAACAACAACAACAACAAAATCAGCCTTTTGAATAGCAAGTAGGATTATTGATAAAAGTCACTGATAAAAATCTGCAGTAAAAAACCATTCTGACAATCAACTATAGAAACTATGGAAGACTAGTATCACCAAAATAATGGTATGAATGAGGTAAATGTTATTTCAATAACATCATGAATAAACATTTATAATGGAATTAATATATACAGATATATAGATAAATGCAAGTCTTTTAATAATATGTCAATATTTATATTTATATATAATTGAAAATTAATAGTATTAGTCAAGACCTTACTCAAAAATATACTTTGCTAGTATTAAAATAAGATAAATATGCAGCTGTTCTCATTAATTAGTATTTTAATGGTATCAATACTTGGTAATATAATTAAGAATATAATTAAGACAAAATTATTTAAAAATCTACTGAATACTACAAAACAAAAAGTAATTTTGCTATGATAAAGTTTAAAATGAATAATAAAAAAGTTATAAGTGTATTTTAGTACATGTAATGCTGATTAGGTTAGTGATTATAAAAATGTCTGAAAATAAATAAATAATGATTATTTTTCTTTTTAATGAATATATTTCTGAATGCTATAGTAAAAGATAAAGAAGGAAGTGGTCTCTGTATCTCTGTCTCTGTCTGTCTATTTGTCTCTGTCTCTCTCTGTCTCTCTCTCTCCGTGTGTGTGTGTGTGTGTGTGTGTGTGTGTGTGTGTGTGTGTGTGTGTGTAAAATGAATATATTTCTGAATGCTATAGTAAAAGATAAAGAAGGAAGTGGTCTCTGTATCTCTGTCTCTGTCTGTCTATTTGTCTCTGTCTCTCTTTGTCTCTCTCTCTCCGTGTGTGTGTGTGTGTGTGTGTGTGTGTGTGTATGTGTGTAAAATGAATATATTTCTGAATGCTATAGTAAAAGATAAAGAAGGAAGTTGTCTCTCTGTCTCTGTCTCTCTTTTTGTCTCTGTCTGTCTGTCTGTCTCTCCCCCCCCCCATGTGTGTGTGTGTGTGTGTGTGTAAAATGTATTGGCAACTCCAGAGGTAGAATTCAATAGAGGCCAAATTTTGAATCTAGTAGCAATTTTAGCCTGACCCAAATCCTGACCAATCAGAAAGAAGAGTGCAAGCCTAAGAGGAAGTAAAAGATAGAACGAATATCAATAAATCTTCATCATAGAGTGTTTTCATTTGTGAACAATCATGAAATTGAGGAGGCTGGTTGATGTGATCGTACACAGTAGAAAGACAGCTGATTTTCTGCAAGGTTCAATGAACTACTGTGTGTGTGTTCATGTGTGCAACACAAGGATTAAATTGGACAAAAGAATGCCAGGGTCGATAACTTCTCAAGATAAAATGCTACTGAATATTTGATAGAATGAAAGATTATGGAAACAGAATACATGAATATATATAATTCATTTGGATAATATGATTAATTAAAAATACTTATAGAATTTTATATAAAATGACTTGATAATTTTTTAATTTCTAATCTTACATTATATATATATATATATATATATATATATATAATATATATGACAATAAAGCCTAAAGAGTCAGAAAATACCTACCTAGGTTTCACCTAATGGATCATCAGGATCTGACAGAAGGGGGTTGGTGAAAAGACATTTTATTGTTAAAAACGACCACAAGAAAGTATAAAAAATTAGCATTTATATATATATATATATATATATATATATAAGTAAAGTAAGTCGACGGGCGGCCTAAAGTCGGTATCAGCCATACAGCGAGGGAGTCTATCTCCTTTTCAATAGCGCTAGACCAAGGAGATTGTTTTAGCATCTGAGGTGGAGCGCCACACCTACCATCAGCTCCTTACTTTACCACACAGATCCCTGTGCTACTCATATGCTGAGTTGGCGAGGACCGGTATCGAACTAGGAACCTTGTGGTTTCTAGCCGAACGCTCTACCGACTGAGCTAACCCTAATGCATAAAAATCTAAAAAGAAGCAGTAAAATCATATCAATGCATCCCAGGGACGCAATTTTTCCATTAAAAAATCCTGTT
>CM042153.1:71449042-71554042 GCA_023376005.1 Doryteuthis pealeii
TAAAAGCTAATATTAAATATTGATGCAATACTTAAATTTAAATGCAGTGATCAATTTTGAATTCTGTATTTCTGGTAAATGGAAAAAATCATGGGATAATCAGATTCATAATAAGCTCCATGAGATATAAGAATATATTGGTGAGTGACCGACAGGCCACAGAAAAAAAAGCAGAAAAGAAATGTTACTCTCCAAACTGCGTATTTGGCACACCCACATCACCCATTCTCATCTTTTAAAATTGGAGGACGCCCCAGTATGCCCTGTTTTTTTTTGGAATCGCAATTGGACAGTCTTGAACAACTTCATCTTATCTTTAAGA
The DNA here is from genome assembly GCA_023376005.1 of Doryteuthis pealeii. NCBI lineage: Eukaryota > Metazoa > Mollusca > Cephalopoda > Myopsida > Loliginidae > Doryteuthis > Doryteuthis pealeii. The sequence continues at coordinate 71,449,365 of CM042153.1, forward strand.
TGGCTGAGTGAGAGCATACTGCTTTGACAGTTACTTAATTCTGAGACTTGCCAGCTCCACACAATGCATAAATGATGGATTTTTAAGCCTCCAAAATATCATTAACTCTTGAAATGTATGATACAAGGTGATAATATGCTTAAAACCAAAGATTTCCCACCTATTTACACCAATACATTGAAAATACTCATGAAATTACCTCATAAGTAAATAATTAAATAAATTCAAATTATCAAGGAAAAAATGCCAGATTGTTTACATATATCAAATTGATATATTGTTAACAGTAAATAGTCAAATTCTAAACAAATTCAAGTGAGAAATAAGAAAGTTATTCACAAAAAAAACTGAATATTCCATTTCATTAAGGGTGTAGTATTTTCTTTTCCTTTTATTAAAAGTAATTTTCTTGATAACTTTTATAATCATTCACAGTTTCAATAACCTTGTTATAAATCTTGACCTTACAAATAATTCCATTCAAGTCTCTTTTTTTTTTTTGTTATTGTAAGCTTATATTTCATTCATTATATATATATATATATATATATATATATACACAAGCCACCCAGAAAACAAAAACACCTGTTTAAAAGACTAATGTTAAAAATGAAATTCCTTTATACTCCACTCCCACCAAACAGGAAGAGGGAAGTGAAATACTCATGTATATATATACATATATACACAGGCATGTAAGAATTCATTTTCATATTATCAATCAAAGCCTGAAGAAGATACCAGAAGATCTGAAACACATGTTGCATATGTTAGATAAAAAGAATAAAAAATTTTTTCTGAAAACATAATACATTTTGCAGACCTTCTTTTTTATAATATATATATATATATATTATATATATATATATATATATATATATACATATATATATATATCAATCCCTCCACACAAGCAGGATGCGACACAAGGTCAATTTCTTAAGTGGAGTTTACCAGGTTCGAATTCAGAGTTTTCCTTCTCCTAGACTGGTTACCAAGCCAAGGTTAATGAACCCAGTCTGCCCTACTATTTACCATAGCTGGAGTGAGTGTAGTTGGATGCATACTTTTTCCAAGAGTATTAGCGCTATGTGAAATGTAAGCAGCCTTGTCCAGGATTTGAACTTGTGTTGACGAGTCCATTTCCTACCACTTACACAACATGCCTCCAACTGAATATAATTGTTAAAGTGAATTCAGCATAAAACCCCCCAAAAAGATTGTCAAACCAGAAAAACCAATAAACCAAAACATCAGATATTATAAATTTGTTATTTTAAAATGATAATGAAAATGTTCATATAATCTTCATGTTAAAAGATCTTGGACTGAAAATAATGAATCCTAATATAATTTCATACTGAATATCTTCCACATAGGTTGGTTGGTTGGTTGGTTGGTTGGGTTTTACAACATGCTAACCCTTGTTGGGTTATTTTATGCCAAAGACCTTCATGTGTTTCATTCATTCTTCATGCGTATTCAAAAAAATGTTTTTAAACTCAATTTTTTTTTAAAACTTTTTTTCTATTTAACCCTAGATGGGACCCCAACAGATACTACCACTCAGGGTCAGAGTGGTCCTGAGAATAATGGTGATGAAGGGGTACACCACACTGTCCGGAGCTCCAGAATTGGAACTTCACCATTAGATGCAGTTTAACGTCATACCGAGGACATTCTCCCACTTAGGAATGTTTGTATTATCAGTGTTATTAAAAAATACAAAAGAAAAATGCTTCATTTAAAAACAATTCATTGGTGTGTTAATGAATTCATACAAAATTTCATGATAATTGGGTCAGCATTGCAACACGAGAACAAAACAAATCATAAATATCATTAGTAGATGAATTAATGGAGAAAACAAAAAACAATGACAACATTATAATAATACAACCAACTTTAAGAAATTTAGAGGACTAGCAGGACCTGTGGATATACTACAGTATGATAATTTAATTATCTCAATGTTTGATATGTCTACTTAAGATCTATTGCCAAATGGTTCAATATATTATTATAATGGAGATTGTGTGTTTTTCTGTCTGTAACCGAAACTATATTACTACTAAAGTCATAATTCCCTTAGTTATTTGTATCACATTCTACATGATTTTATTTTTTATTTAAACATCAATTATTAATAAAATTGTTTTACATTATTAATACTGTTAGCAACATATACATATTAATAACATGCAATTGTATTTATATATACAACAAAATAGCGGTGTACAGTGTCAACGGGAAGGCTAATTTGCATATTAATATTAAAAATTTGATTTTAATAAATATATGCTTGGTATTATTGATTTCTATTGTTTGTTTTTCTCAATGAATATGAGCAAAAATCTCTTCAATAAATCTTAAAATAAATCCTTTAACAAGAAGAAATAACTGTAATTTTATTCTTACTTCCTATCTTAACTAAATAGTTAAATTAGGAAAAATTAGTCATGAGAGATGGGAGTGATGGAAGAGTAAGTTTCAAATCTTTTATCTGCATTCTTATTTAGTTTCATTAGCCCTTCCAATTTAAATATATTTTATTACATTAAAACTTAAATACTTGAACACGGAGGGTGCATATATTTGCTAGTATTAAAAGTATAATAATCTTGATTTAACTCTCTCTCACTCTTTCTTTCTTTCTTTCCTTCTTTTCATCTTTTCATTATATTTGATTGAAACAGATTAGCATTATCACTTCCACACACTCACCCCCTCTTTTCCCTTACTCTCTTTCTCTTTCTTTATTATTATATGTTTTTATGTAGCATATCATTTTTCTTCCCTTTATTTTTTTATAATATAAACAGAATGGTCCAATACTCATAATAAATAAGAATTTCGATGAATAATTGACACAAGATAATCAAGATTTACATTTTTGTATTTCATCTTGAACAATTTGGATGATCTCATTTTCAAGCAGAGGGTGTTGCAAGATGATAACAGTCAGAAGATTAAGGAATGTATTGATATATAGATAGTTTTACAATTATCAAAACTAGCAAGAATATGCACCCCCTGGGCATAAGTATTTAAGTTTTAATGTAATGAAATATATTAAATCAAAAAGACTAACGAAAATTAAATAAGAACACATATAAAAAGATTACACTTATTTTAATTATATTTTAATTGGTTCTATATAAAATCATTCATAGGATTGATTTTAATACATTGGAGAAAAAACAATAATATTAATAATATATTATTAACAATAATAACACCAAGTATTTATTTATCAAAACCACTTATGTTAAAACCAGTATGCAAATTAACCACACAATATATTATGTAAACCTTTATTTCTTAGTGATATATAAGACCCATTGCAGGATTTTAAAGGCACAAAATAACATATGCTCTTTTGAGGTAAATCTAAGTCAGATTTTCATAGAGACATCGTTAATAAATAAGATTGATTCTATTCTATGTATTAATGATTTTGACTATAAATTAAATACTCATTGAGAAAACTTACTTAATTCCTGAAGGTATTGTGACATAAGTAGTGAGGTAATTTTGGTTACAGACAGACAGACACCATATCTCCATTATAATAAGATATATTGCCTATGAATTTTATGTCTAAGTAATTATAAAAATGTGAGGTATGCCATAAAACTATAACAAGAAAATGATGAATTGAATCTGAATACTTAATTCCTGAAGGTATTGTGACATAAGTAGTGAGGTAATTTTGGTTACAGACAGACAGACACCATATCTCCATTATAATAAGATATATTGCCTATGAATTTTTATGTCTAAGTAATTATAAAAATGTGAGGTATGCCATAAAACTATAAACAAGAAATGATGAATTGAATCTGAATACTTAATTCCTGAAGGTATTGTGACATAAGTAGTGAGGTAATTTTGGTTACAGACAGACAGACAGACACCATATCTCCATTATAATAAGATATATTGCCTATGAATTTTTATGTCTAAGTAATTATAAAAATGTGAGGTATGCCATAAAACTATAACAAGAAAATGATGAATTGAATCTGATAAGATTGACACATTGTCGTTTGCTTTGCATGCCAGAATGTTCATTTCAATAAAGATAGAACCTTCTCTACTGACACACCCTTGCAGATTTTGATGTCTGTTGCCACTTACATAATTAGAAGTTCATTTATAGTATTTAATTAACACTAGAATGTGAATGTGGGATGTTGATTGCAAATACACAATTAATTACTTTAGAATAGACTAGAAGTGGCCACCCGGCGAAGCCTGGGTAGAGGAGGAAAAAATATGGTTTAATTATTATAGCTAGTCTTGCAGATCCATTACAACTGAATAGTGAGTTCGATCCTCACTGGATGCCCTATAAAAATCCCCACTTAAAAACTTGTGTTAATCTAGCCTCATTAGAGGTCTTTGTGAATATAAATCAAATCTTCTTAATTTCTGCACAAAAAGTAAGAACTAGTGATTTCTAATGTGTATATATATATATATATATATAAAGATAAATCTAATGAGTCAGACGAACCTACTATTAGTTTCACTTAATGCTCTTCAGGGCTAAGAGCCAGATCTTAGCCCTGAAGAGCATTAAGCAAAACTAATAGTAGGTTCGTCTGGCTCATTAGATTTATCTTTATTATTTGCTCTACTTAGGTATTGAGCACTTTTTACTTATTAGCTATTCTCCTAGCGGTTATATGAATATATATATATCTTATATGCATATATATACATATAAATTGTTTTTTCTTTTGGCCAAATACTGTACCAATAGATTATTTTTTGTTGGTATGACTATCTTGGTCTTTTCTTTTTTTCAAAAAATTTTTTCTCCCCGGTTGATGTTTGGTAGTATATTTTTACAATCAAACTATTTGCTGGGTTTTTTCTTACTGCAAGGATTTACCAACACGCTTGGTATATTAAATTATATATATATATATATATATATATATATCTTTGTTGTTAATAGTTTTATTTTCATAGTTTCCTCAGGATATATATGAATACACACTAACTGTCTTTTATATATATATATATACGTATATCTATATATGTATATATATATATATATATATATACAAGAATCTATATTCTTAATTGTAATGTATGCAATGATGATGATGATTAACTTTTTAAAAATATACTTCTCACTGAAGGGAATGATACCCACAAGCTTTAAAATTATATCAGATAACTCAAGAATATGTAGTGGTACCTCATGTGGTGTAATAATGGGTGAGCTAGGTAGGAAGATCATTCTTAATAAGTGTCGTAACTCAAGTATCAGAGTTAACAGAAAAATAAGAAGAAGAAACATAGCAAGTATTAAGGATAAAGAAAAAGGTTTACTAAGCAAAAATACAATTGGAAGAGAGTAATTAGTCATTGCTAGGTTGAATTAACAAGTCCCATGAGATCTTGCTGTTTCTCTCTTCTGAGATTTCGTCAGACATTATTTATAGTAAAAAAAACAGATGATTCCATTCTCATTATTTAGGTACTATATTACTAAATCCATTCTCATTATTTAGGTACTATATGACAGTGTGTGAAGAAAGGAACAGCACCTGCCATCCACCTGCTTTTGTCCAAATTTTTATAATTGTCTGTGAATATAGAAGTTCCAACTTCATAGATATGTACTTTTCCTGTTTGATATCCTTTAACTCTTTGCCTACTTTAAACCCCTCACAGCAGCTCTCCCAGGACTGCGATCCTATCGTAAACCGCTGGCAGCTACTCTTGCATGTGTCACTTGTTACACTGAAAAATCACTACATAAAACACCCCTGCCATCTTTTGTTTTGTCTGTGAACTAACCCTGACAGTGACACTGGTACTTGAAAATACTTTTTTTGACAAAGTTTTATGAGGAAATTTCCTTCCCCAAAATCAGTCCATTGATCTGTTGTATATACAAGAAGAAGAGATGGTGAAATGAATGTTGTTTTCTTCCGTTAGACTTTGGTACTTCTGTCTCTGGGGCGATATGTGATTCCTTTCCTTTTTAAATCCCTTACAAAACCTGGAGGCAAGCGATCCGTCACAGAAACGGCATAACAACCTTTTGTGAAACGACTGATTCGTTGCCATTTTGCTACCCAACTGTCATCAGGTCCCATCATTGAGATCATTCCATCAAAATTGGAACTTGTGCAAATGTAAACAGCGTCTCGATTGTTTTTCATATGAAGATATTCATCACAATTTTCACAGCCTTCATATTCAAATTGATCAAATGTCTTGACCAACGAACACAAGAGGCAAGCCCTCAAATTCCTCATATCTTTTGGTACCGTTTCCATTGTTTTTCTGGGTTTTGTCTTTTTCTGGAAGTTTCAAGAAAAATATCCGGAATTCCTAAAAAAATATACAAAACGAGTTTTCCCTTTCGCGGAGAAATGAATGCAAATAAATTCTTTTGATCCTTTTGCAATAGGGAAAATTTGTAGAGCCCTGGGGGTAATTTGGTAGTCAAAGTTAACTCTTTAACATCCTATACCACCCATTCTACCCATCCAGAAGTCACATTCATTTTTCTAACCCACCCCAAACAATAGCCTTTGTTTAAATGTAATATTAAACATATTTAGAAGTCTTTGATTTACGGAAAATAACAGGTTACTTTAAATGAAAAGACCATTTTTAGGCATTTTTTGATAAATCCTTATAGGAATGGGACTCTGGACTTTGTTTAAATGTAATATTAAACATATTTAGAAGTCTTTGATTTACGGAAAATAACAGGTTACTTTAAATGAAAAGACCATTTTTAGCATTTTTGATAAATCCTTATAGGAATGGACTCTGGACTTGTTTAAATGTAATATTAAACATATTTAGAAGTCTTTGATTTAAGGAAAATAACAGGTTACTTTAAATGAAAAGGCCTTTTTTAGCCATTTTTTGATAAATGGTTATAGGAATGGGGCTCTGGACTTAAAAAATTCTCAACAGGATGTTAAGATGTAATATTAAACATATTTAGAAGTCTTTGATTTAAGGAAATAACAGGTAACTTTAAATGAAAAGGCCATTTTTAGCCATTTTTATAAATGGTTATAGGAATAGGCTCTGGACTTAGAAAATTCTCAACAGGATGTTAAGAGTTAAGCATTCTAGAAGTTTTAATTAACCAATATCAGTGGGTAGCAGCAGGTGGTTGAAATAAAATTCTTGACTAGGCAACCTACATATCCATGCTTATCAGCAATTTAAAGTATTGAGTAAATGAAGAGACTCATCTGATAAAAATGACAATGTGTCAAAACATTCTCTCTTATATTTCAACTGCCCACTCATGAATGTTAACTCATTTAACACATTCTATTTCTTTCTTTCTTTTTTTTCTTTCTTTCTTTTTATTTATTTATTTTTTAGATCTGATATATTAACCCTTACAAGTAAAAATATGTGCCATTTGAGCACAAGTATTTAAGTTTTAATATAGTAAGTAAAGTAAGTAAAGTTGTCGGGGAGGCCTAGAGTCGGTATCAGCCGTACAGCAAGGGGGTCTATCCCCTTTTCACTAGCGCTAGACCAAGGAGATTGTTTTTTAGCATCTGAGTTGGAGTGCCACACCTACCGTCACCTCCTCACTTTGCCGCACACATCCCTGTGCTACTCATAGGCGGAGTTGGCAAGGGCCGGTATCGAAACCAAGAACCTTGAGGTTCCCAGCCGACTGAGCTAAACCTGCCTTAAATTTTTAATATAATTGAATATTATATTGAATTAGAAAGACTAATGAAATTAAATAAGAACACAAAAAGATTATACTTATTAACTTGGACCATATTACCTTTAGGCACCCCTTTTTGATCTCGATTAAGAAAGGACATGTTTTCCATTTACACCGTCAATATCGGGTTGTTTGTTAGGGGTTAGGGTTAGGGGTTAGTTTTATAATTTTTTTTTAAATCTAAAAATCATCTGTTAAAAACCAGATATTGACGGTGTAAATGAAAAACATGTCCTTTCTTAATCGAGATCAAAAAGGGGTGCCTAATGGTCATATGGTCCATTAACTTTTTATAACAGACTCAGAAAAATGTTCCTTTCTTTTTTGCCTATAAGATTTTTTTTATTTAACAGTGAATCAGTAAATCAATGTTAATGATGATAATATGAAAATATATACTGTAATATTAAAGATTTAAAGATATAGGGAAAGTACTTTAGAGGGGACAATACAGTGAAGGTTATATATTTTACTTACATGTGCTTTTTTCCTTTTGGGTTCATCCTGGAATTCATCATAATAATTACGTATGTTTGCTTCCAAATCAAGACCTTCATCTTGAGGCCAAGAACCACTGAGTCCCGCTCCCTGAGTAAGCGATGCATTGGGCAGAGGTGGAGAGGGGTCACTTCGGTCAGAATTAAAGCTGAAAACCCCACTACTGGTTAAACTGCTGGACTGCTGACTTTCTGGAAGACTTTGACCTGAAGAAAAAATTAAGATTAAAAAAATAATGTCATATTACATTTAAGTAGGTGAGAAACTGTCAGTTACCAAGCACTGTTGACATCATGTCTTCATAACCCTAACTTAGACATACATACTCTATCAATGATATTGAACACTCTTTACTTATAAATATAGAAAACTAGATTATCAATATCAATATTGTTATGACCTGTTTAAGGGTCAATAAATAATAACTCAACACGGGTATAAAATGTAGGGAACAGATTGTATTCAGCAATATATATCAACGTACAATGGAAGGGTTTCCTTGTTACCGCTTACACGGAGAACAGGTATCTGCTACTTCTCTTTTGAGTAGCTTTACTCTGTTAAATATATACCCTTTGGGTAAGTCCATGTTCGTGTCATAGGTGAGTCACCTACAACAAATATCAATATCAACATATATATATATATATATATATATATATATATACACACACACACATATACACACACACAAACATATATATATTTAGAAACAGGAATGGCCTTTGTCAGTAACAGCCAGACAGTGAGGGAGTCTATCCCCTTTTTTCTAGCGCTAGACTAGGGAAATTCTTTTGGCTCAGGTGGAGCGCCACACCTACCGTCAGCTCCTCCCTTTACTGCACAGATCAGATTACCCAATCTGTGCTACTCATATGCTGAGTTGGCAGGGACCAGTCTTGAACTCAGAACCTTGTGGTTCCTAGGCTGGTGCTGTACCAACTTAGTCTTTATTTTTTTCTTTCTTTCACTTTACATAAAAATGATAACTTTGAGTAAAGCCTAATATAAAAATTGTTAGAATTGGAAACTTTTCAAAGATCCAATCTGCTGACAAGAGAATGTGTCACTGGAAAAGATTTTAATTATTCCAACAATTCCAGCTTGGAATTGACAGCTCAACAATTTTTCCAATAACAAGAAAAAGCACATAGGAAACAAAATGTAAATTTTCATGACGTCTTTTTCAAAATTCTTAATCATCTCTTGGAACACACACATAGACATATAAATGTTTCAATATAAGATATAGCAAGTAAAGTAGGTTGGACAATGAGGGAGTCTATCCCCTTTTCACTAGTACTAGACCAGGGAGATTATTTTTGCATTTGAGGTGGAGCACCACACTTACCATCCTCTCCCCACTTTATTACACAGATCCAAGCTGTGCTACTCATGTACTGAGCTGGCGAGGGTCCAGTATTGAACCCAGAACCATGTGGCTTCTAGGTGAATACTCTACCAGAAAAAGTCCCAAAATTGACAAATTAAATAGATAAGAGGTTGATTTATCAATGCAAGAGAAGCGAGCTCTAATTTATTTTGATCTCTGCTCAATTATTACTTAAAAGATCACCCATTATTAGATGAATGGAAAGTGCTATTGCTCCCTTTCTAGGATTTATTAAGGAGTTCGTGCTCTCCACAGCTTCTTTTATCAGTGGTTTCAAGGTGGATACTCTACACACTGAACTAAACCAACCCTTTTAAATTGATTAATAAATAATTAAGATAATAATGGTATTCTCATTTAGTAAAGTTTATTTTGGCCTCAGACAAACCTGAGAAGAGGTCATTTCACAATTATTTCCAATTGTTCTTAACCATTTACTTGAAAAAAGTCAAGGAAAAAAAATATTTCCTTCATGAAAGATCCAGATAAATAATAAGGACAAGCATTCATTACAATGATTTATAATTAAAGAAGAAAAGTTAAAATGAAAACTTACTCCTTTCTCCAAAGACTGAAGGAATTTTGGGAGAAGCAGGACTGCAAGATAGACTAGTTAGTACCAAAGCTGCCATTCGCTCATCCATCACTTCCATTTCGTCGTCACCAGGTTCAGTCTCTTCACCCATACTGCGTCTGTACCGTCTGTAATAATAAGAACATCATTATATCATTATAACTCATTATTATTATATTTATTATATTTGTAACATGAAAATAGGCATTGCCATGCAATACAACTAATAGTTGATTTCTTTACCTAGAAAAAAATTGAATGAATGGATAAAAAAAATTACTTTTTAATATCTGTATAATTTAATGACTCTATTATCTCAAAATTTTAAAAATGTTTTCCTTACCGGAAATTGACTGTCACGCAGAAAATAATATACGTAAGAATGTAACCTAAGGTATGAATAAGTGTATTTTGCTTATCTATAGATAAATTTATCGCAAAACTTTATATATTAAATAATTATAAATACAAGTAAAAATAAAAATCAGTATGTAAAAATGTATATAACTAAACATGCATTTATTGAAAGATTCGTTAAAAATCGTATAGACCATCCGATATTACAAACACAACTTAATACTGTATATAAAGCAATTTGTTCCCTTAATATTAAGTATAACTCAAATTGATTATAAATTAGGTTCTCATTGATAAAAGCAAGAGATTATTGTGGAATCTGTGACATAAGCCGTGACGTAGTTTCGGTTTCAGATAGAAATGCAAATAATCTCCATTATATATAGATTATATTTGTAACATGAAAATAGCATTGCCATGCAATACAACTAATAATTGATTTCTTTACCTAGAAAAGGTCTTTTCTCTTCTAATATATCATTCAAACCAATCAGTTATTGTACAGTAATAGTTGGTCCAGGTTTCAACAATTTATAATGAGGAATTCTAATTTAAATTCCAAATACAAAGAAGAACTTTCTCCTCCAGTAAACTCTTTTTAGACAAAAAGAATCTCTTTTTAACTATATAACATCAAATTCAGAACAAACATATATTAACGGTGGTCAAAAAGGAGTACAAACATTAATTTGAGAAAATCAGAGATATTTTATATAAGACTGTGTTTGGGGGGGGGGAGATAAATAAACATATAACAGCCAAAATCATAAACAGAAATAGAAAATAAAACAAATTTTCATTAATTAACATAGAATTGGATTATTTTAAAAGCAATGTTTACTTTTATCAGCAACTCTACCAAAAATAAAGTAAACACAAAAGGAAGAAGATTTAATATCATTTTTGTTTCATTTTTTTATTTTAGTTTATTTAAGTTCATTATACAATCTAAACTTCGGCGTCTGGCAACTGACCTGGTAAAGGCTCATAAGGTCATTAATCATCTTAACAACAGCAACCTTGAGCACCTTTTTGATCTCCATCTTTCTAACACACGTGGGCATGCCTACAAAGTCAGAAAACAGCACCGCTCACGTGACTTTCGGAAACATTTTTACATGCTCAGAGTTGCGGAGACATGGAATAAACTGCCCGCGTCTGTTGTAGGCTGCCGAAGCACTGAGTCTTTCAAAGCCTCCATGCTTCCTGTAGTCTGCCGACACTATACCTGATGCCACTCTCCACATACATATGCACACACGCGCACACATACATGCATATTACTACTGTAAACTGTTCATGTTCCTGACACTACATTATTCTGTGTACTTGACATGAGACTTTGATGAGTTGTGGTGCACCTGAGCACTGTACACAATAAATTTCATTATCATTAACTTGGTATAATAAATGTCTCTGCACTTATTCTACAAACTGTGTAAGTTTCTTTGTCTAAATTGCTGTAGAATTTACACAAAATTTTATGGTTTCATGTTTCCAAAGGTAAAAAAGTAGTAATGTATAAACGTTAGAAATAAAAAAAATATAATAAAAATGAATAGATAATTAGATAGATGTAGTTAAATTTGACAAAATTATTTCTATATCACTTTTCATTCATAACAAGAAGCTGGTATGTACGAAGATTGTTGGTTTTTTTCTTTTCATAATAAAAAATAAAATTTCATTTCTTGCTTTTTTATTCACTAAACAATCAAATTCAGTCAAATTGTATTATATTGCAACTTGGTGTGAAATTTGAATATATCCCCCAGAAAATATTGTTGTATACTCTCTTTCCTTACTTTCTTACTTCTATTATTCTTCTTCCAGTATCTGGACTTCGTCTTGGGGACTTCGTGTCTGGTCTTCCATTGGGGATTTCTCTTTATCAGAAGCCCTGTGTCATTGGTAGTTTTTAGATAATAACCCAAGACTTCAATTTACTTAGATCATATTTTATTCTGAAATCCCCACCAGACTACCTGCGCAGATTGAGTCAGTGGTCTTGGCCGATCTGACTAAAACTCTCTCTAATCTAAACCGGAAGAGGGTCTTCTCCCCCGATTCTCACGGTATCCACCAGAAGAAGGATCAGGACTGAGGTCAAGCCTTGTCATTCAATCCTTCAAGGCCGCTGGCTGAACTTATAAGAGCCAATTTGGTTTCTACACTACTGTACATAAGTATTAGGAATCTAATAATTATGTAACAACATCAAGTGTTCATGTCATTCAATTGATTTAAGAAAATAATGACAAATTCAATTCACTAAAATATTGCATTCCCATAAAATCATTTAGGATCCATGCAAAAATTTTTTTAAAATCGTTTTTTACATTCACACGAAATAAAAGGATAAAAATAATAAAGTCTGATATTTTTGATAATCAATCATTAAAATTTTAATTCTCAAATTTACAGAAAGTTAAATGGTATGTAAACAAGTCTCACATAATCAAAGTATATTTTCAAAACTTATGCAAGCATTAATATCTTTTTTGAAATAATTTTAAAATCACCAAAATCACAAAACAAAAATAAAATATTTTAAAATGCAAACTTCATTCAGCAACTATCATTATTATTGATAGAAAGAAATTCATTTTAAAAGCTGATCTTCTTTTTAGCAAACAAGATATTAGGATTAATACGAAGGTCATATGAATACATGGATAAAGAAATGCTGAAAATTTTATTCTTTGCATTGGTAAGACCTCATTTGAAATTTGCTAATGTGGTTTGGAGTCCAAGACTAATCAAGACATAAAACTCATTGAGGGAGTTCAAAGGAGAGCTACTAAAGTAATGAATGATTTTAAAAAACCTTTTGTATGAAGAAAGACTTAGGAAGATTGACTTACCAAGTTTGGTTTATCGACATACAAGAGGGGATATGATTGAAGTCTATAAATATACCCATGGATTTTATTCAACAAACTTTGATCTACTAAACATTGCTCAAAATATCAATACCAGGGGTCATAAATTAAAACTCTTAAAAAAATTTTGCAAAACAAATGCAAGACAAAATTATTTTAGTAAAAGTGGTGAATACATGGAATAAACTGTGGTTATATCAGTAAGGCTGTGGTTATATCAGTACTGCTGTATGGCTGCACTGCCTGGACCCTAACAAGGTGCCTTGAGAATAAGCTAGGTGGGAGCTGCACAAGAATGCTGCGTGCGGTCTTGAACAAATCGTGCCCCCATCTCACAAACCACCCGAGTGAGACGGACAAGGGATGCTGGACACTGCTGGAGAAGCAAGGATGAACTCATAAGCGACGTTTTCCTGTGGAAGCCAACACACAGATATGCTAGTGTGGGCCGCTCAACAAGGACCTACATTGACCAACTGTGCGAAGATGATGGATGCTGCGCAGAGGATCTCCCTGAGACAATGAATGATAGGGAAGGTTGGCAAGAGATTGTCATGGATATCTGTGCTTATTGCACAACATCATGATGATCATCATCATCATTGTACAGTTGGATTTAAAAGGCTTGAATGTTGAAGTGTTATAAGAAGGTCTGAGGCTAAAAAGGAGAAAGTTCTATATCCAAAGTGAAACAGCAATGAGAATCAGAACAATGACCTTTATCTTAAAATAGAAATTTGTTTGTCTTATTAAGAGGAGAAACAGCTTCATAACATTTAAGCAAAGTTCTTTTGGAATGTATAAGTTAGTATGTATATGTACATGTAGATATGTGAGAGATAAAGTAACAAAGAACATATATGTGTAGATGTGTATGTGTGTGTGGTGTGTGTGTGTATGTATGTGTGTGTGTGTGTGTGTGTGATATATATAAGTGTGATTGAATGTGTTTATGTGTATATATATATTTACCAACCCCTCCACACGAGCAGGATGCGACACAAGGTCAATTTATTAAGCGGAGTTCAACAGGTTTGAATTCAGAGTTTTCCTTCTCCTAGACCGGTTACCTAACCAAGGTTAAAGAGCCCAGTCTGCCCTACTATTTACCCATAGCTGGAGGGAGAGTAGAATACATACCTTTCCCAAGGGTATTAGCGCTAAGTGAAATGCAATTACCACGTCCAGGATTTGAACTCGGGGCGACGAGTCCATTTCCGATGACTTTAACCATTACACCACACGCTTGTTTATGTGTATATATGAATGCAAGTATTTTACAGCTTATTATGTGAATAGGAGTTTTGGAAAATATGCATATATAGTCGTTGGGGCGGCCTAAAGTCGGTATCAGCCAATCAGCGAGGGAGTCTATCCCCTTTTCACTTGCGCTAGACCAAGGAGATTATTTTAGCATCTGAGGTGGAGTGCCACACCTACGAATGCATATATACATATCTATATTACGGGGTGATTGAACATCTAGGTGGGAATATATTTGTACAAATGTGCGTTTATTTGTTTTTAACTCTTATCCATATAACCTTACTATTCAACCCATGGCTGGGGGTGTGAGTGAGTGAGTGAGGGGTGGGGGTCATACATTTCTCATTCCAAAAGTGAACTTAATAGCAAGACTGGAGTTTGAACTCACTTACTAGTCCAGTAGGTTAGCCCTTACACCACAAGGACTGCCCCAATTTCTCAGGTGTGTATATATACATATTAGATGAAGGGTGAAAAGGGACTCCCCTATTTCCCAGGTGTGTATATTAGGAGGTGAAGGAAGACATAAAAGTTATTAGAACAGAAAATGAAAATGGTCAAACTGAGTTTGATTTGGTTTGTTTTATTTTACGGCATATCAACCTCAGTGGGTCATTTAATGCCGATAAAGTTTTGAAATAAATCAATTCTTAATGGATAATACAATTTTTTTTTTTACATTTTTCTATTTAACCCATAGATGGGACCCTAACAGGTACTACCACTCCGGGTCAGAGTGGACCAGGGAGCAATGGTGATGAATGGGGTGCTCCACATTCCCCAAACCTCCAAAACTGGAACCTCACCATCAGATAGAGTTTAACGTCATTCCCAAGACATGTAGACCCGCAGCCACCGCCTTCTAGCACCCATATGATAAAAAGAGGTTGGGGCTTGCCATAAGGGCAAACTGAGTCTGAATTCCAATTAATTATATTTAGGTAAAGTAAGTAAAATCGTCGGGGTGGCCTAATGTCGGTATCAGCCAATCAGCGAGCGAGTCTATCCCCTTTTCAATAGCCTACCCTCAGCTCCTCACTTTACTGCACAGATCCCTGTGCTATTCATACGCTGAGTTGGCAAGGGCCAATATCGAACCAGAAACCTTGGGATTCCTAGTCGAACTATTTACTTTGCACTAGTACCCTTTAAAAAGGCACAAACCCATTTCTCCCTGTGCTTGAAGTCAGGAGCCTTCATGTACTAATCAAGAGACTTCACAGAACTTCAAACTGAACCGTTTATTTTATCCAAGAGGGTAGACTGTTCCTATTCCATTAACCATGCCCGGGTACCAGTGTTAAGCTATGTTAATTTGGTTTGTTTTGTTTTACGGCATATCAACCTCAGTGGGTCATTTAATGCCGATAAAGTTTTGAAAAGAAATCAATTCTTAATGGATAATACAATTTTTTTTATAAATACATTTTCTATTTAACCCATAGATGGGACCCTAACAGGTACTACCACTCCGGGTGAAAGTGGACCAGGGAGCAATGGTGATGAAGGGGTGCTTCACACTCCCCAAACCTCCAAAACAGGAACCTCACCATCAGATAGAGTTTAACGTCATTCCCAGGACATGTAGACCCGCAGCCACCGCCTTCTAGCACCATATGATAAGAAGGGGTTGGGGCTTGCCATAAGGGCAATTTAGCTATGTTAAGTATTCTATGTTATTATCACCCTTGACCAGGATTGAACTTGCAACCTACAGATGATTGTCACTAAGAACTGTATTAACTCAACCCTTATATCCATTGCGCCATGTGTTCAAAATTCAGACAAATGGGAAATAAAACTAAAACTTGTCATAGGATTAATTTTTTTTTAAAGCAAGTACAAACTCCAAATAAACTGGTTAGCAAATGTTTTCTTATTGTGTGTGGCATTATTAGTAGAAAGTAATTTCTTTTGTCTGAGGTGGAGCACCACACCTACCATCAGTAAATTTCAATATAACCTTTAAATATGAAAAGGTTCACTAATTCTGGTTTAGGGACAAAGCAGGAAGAGTGTCATCATTAGTTCATGCTGACAACAGGGTTAGGTTTAGTTTTTACAATTTTAAAAAAAAAATTCTAAAAATCATCTGTTAACAAACAACCGGATATTGGCAGTGTAAATGAAAAAACATGTTCTTCTTAATCGAGATCAAAAAGGGGTGCCTAAAGGTCATATGGTCCCATGTAAGTATAAAAGAATTGTATAGATTAAGTTTTCTTCTCATATGCTTTTAAATTTATACATATGGTATTATGGTAGCAAGAAAAAAAACTACTTGAAGTAAATATATGACTCTTATAAAGAAATTTCAAATTACTCTTTTTTAACACCATTATATAGCAAACATTTACCGCCTTTCTTTTTAGAAAAAGATCAAATGGCTTTAAACAAGCAAATCTGCACTGTAGATTGAGGTTTGAAGTTTTAAGCTTTGTTTTTTTTTTTGTTGTTTTTTTGTAACTTTTAAAAATAGTAGTTAAAAAGCATGGACCATATGACCTTAAGGCACCCCTTTTTGATCTCGATTAAGAAAGGACATGTTTTTTATTTACACCGTCAATATCCGGTTGTTTGTCAGGGGTTAGGGTTAGGGGTTGGGGTTAGGGTTAGGGGTTAGTTTTATAATTTAAAAAAAAAATCTAAAAATCGTTGTTAAAACAACCGGATATTGACGGTGTAAATTGAAAAACATGTCCTTTCTTAATCGATATCAAAAAGGGGTGCCTTAAGGTCATATGGTCCAAAAGCATAAATAGTAGTTGTCTGAGCTGGAGTTTGACATGCAACACCACAAGAAAAATCAGGAATTTGTTGCAATTAAAAATCTTGTGTTTCTATTCCAGCAGAAACATCAGTTGAATTTACAACTCTGACAATGTCACTTGTTGACAAAGAACGCTAGAGTTTCATTTCATGTACACACACACACACACACACACACACAGTGAACTGGGACAAGTGTTACTTAAAGGTTCACAGTAAATTATGAAATATTATAAGATTTCAACAAGCTTCCTGGTGACCTCATGAAAAGTGAAAACAAACTTCCTTCTTCTTCTTTCTTTTCAGTCATAAAATCTATTCCCTTTCCTATTCACTTGTTCTGATAGCAATCTCACAGATTTCTTGTTTTTATACCATTCTTATTTGTTGCCTCCATCTTTGCTCCTTTGAGAGTTTATAAGAGTATCATCATGTTACAGAGAAAGAAAACGAAAAAAAAAAAAAAAAAAAAAGAGAGAAGAAAGTCTTTCTCATTGTGCATGTGAGAATGGTGGCATTTTCTTTTTCAGTTAAGATTTCAAAGCAACAAGAAGAAACTGTATGTAAACTTTTAAGGAAATCAATAGTTATAAAGTATAAAAGACTTTATTATGGTTAAGTTTACATATGAGAAAAGCATATAAGAAGAAAACTTAACCTTAATCAATTCTTTTATACTTACATGTATCATTTTTATATCAACATGATTTGTTAAAACAAACTTCTTTACAGAAAAAACGGACCATATGACCTTTAGGCACCCGTTTTTGATCTTGAGTAAGAAAGGACATGTTTTTCATTTACACCGTCAATACACATTGTGCAGTGAGTGCAGACAGGGTATTGTCAGACTGTGTTGAACAAAGTTTTCAAGTAATGATGAAGTAAGGAGTACCATGAATTAATGGCTAAAATCTCAGTCCAAAAACTTCTATGCTAAAGAAATACAAAAAATTTAATCTAATAGGTTGAATTTACTGGTGATAAATTAGCCATACACTGATTTTATCCACAAGGAATTTATCTAGAATCAATAACATGCATTACCAATGTTCTGTCAATTTTATTATTCAACAGAATTGGATTACTACAAGGGCTGGTTTAGCTCAGTCGGTAGAGCGTTCGGCAAGGATCAGAAGGTTCCTGGATCGATACCAGCCCTCGCCAACTCAGCGTATGAGTAGCACAGGGGTCTGTGCGGTAAAGTGAGGAGCTGATAGTAGGTGTGGCGCTCCGCCTCAGACGCAAAAACAATCTCCTTGGTCTAGCACTAGTGGAAAGGGGATAGACTCCCTCGCTGTCTTTAGTCCACCCGACAATTTTACTTACTTAGATACTCTTATTTGTTTTTGCTGCTCATTGATATCTATATCTTTATACTCGTTTTCCTAAAAAGTACAATTGTTATCATCTTGCTACAACCTCTGGTTAAAAATGAGACCATCCAAACCATCCAAGATGAAATGCAAAAATGTAGATCATGATTATCTGTTGTTGCTTATCCGCCAAATTCTTATTTCTTATGAGTATCATCACCTCAACTAAATAATGGATCATTCCATTTTTATTATAAAGAAAGAGAAGAAAAAGGACATGCTACAAAGAAAAAATATAATAAGAAAGAAAAGTAACAAAGAGAGTAGGGGAAAGATAGAGAGAGGGGGTGAGTGTAAAGAAGCGATAATGCTAATCTGTTTCAGTCAAACATAATGAAAAGAAGGAAAGAAAGAAAAAAAAAGTGAGAGAGAGTTAAATCAAGATTATTATATTTTTTACATATTGAAAACATATCAAACTTAATAATTAAATTATCATACTGTGGTATATCCACAGGTCCTGCTAGTAATGATATAATGCCAAAATGACTTTTTCCATCCAACAACAAATTTTGTTCTAAATAATTATGTATTTACTCAGCCACTCCCCCATGATTAGGATGTGACACAAGGTCAATTTTTCTGTGGAGTCGAACAGATTTGAATTCAGAGTTTTCCTTCTCCTAGACTGGTTGCCTACCCAAAGTTAAAGAGCTCAGTCTGCCCTACTATCTACCCATAGCTGGAAGGAGAATAGTTGGATTCACATCTTTCCAAAGGGTATTTAGCTATGTGAAATGAAAACAGCCTAATCCAGGATTTGATCTCGGGTAGCCATGTCCATTTCTTTCTCTAAACTCAAAAAAGGAAATAAAATGATCCCATTCGTGAAAATATTCTCTGGGTTTTTATCATGCATCAGAATTATTTCAAAAGCACAAAGTTTTCAGGTTGCAAAAACATTGGAGATATTGAATTTAAATATTGTCACTATCATTGAAAATTATTTTTTTGGCAAAGGTTGAACTCCGCTTAAGAAATTGACCTTGTGTCACATCCTGCTCGTGCGGAGGGGTTGGTAAATATATATACAAAGTAAAACATTAAGTTGCCCATTATTAAGAATTAGCAAGGATAGCTATGAACATGGAGTTTATAAGAGCCTCTCTCTCTCTCTCTCTCTCTCTCTCTCTCACACACACACACACACACACACTCATATGCACAAACATGCACACATTCACTTACCAGTGCTGTGGATACTAAAAAAGTATCTATCTTATTTTTTTCTACTCAATCCTGATCTTGGCAAACATCCAACTTGGAAATGGAAACCAAGTAAACAATAGATGCACAAGTGAACATACTTTTCTATTTAGAAAAACAAATGCATTTGTTATTTTTTGTGTTCTTTTAATATATGTGTCAATGTGCATATTATCATCATTATATCATGGAAGATATTTTGTCAAGAAATCTACAAGTCCCTTTCAAATTCTCTAGTATGATGGAAAAAAAAAAAGATAAAACATTTCAAAGAAAACAAATGAAAGCTTAAAAACAATTGAATTGATAATTATAACAAAAAACATGGTTTCAAATTTGATAATTAGTTACACAAGAGACCTTTTGAAAAATGTTTCTTTATAACCCAAAAGTTTTTCAATTAGTGATTCAATGTCAAATCAACAAATTTTTAGACAAAAATACTATGGTGTCCCGGGTGTGACGTTAAACTGTATCTAATGGTAAAGTTCCAATTTTGGAACTTTGTGGAGTACCCCTTTATCGCCATTACTCCCAGGTCCACTCTGAACCATAGTGGTAGTACCTGTTAGGGTCTCATCTATGGGTTAAATAGATAAAAAAATTTACATGTCATAAAGATCAACTAACCTTTCTTAAAATACCACGACCAATGACCGACATGGATTTTTTTCAAATTTGCTAGACTTATAGACCTTCAAGATACAAATTAAATGGCACCAATCTCACCTCTCAAAGTTGAATGGTTCTGTTATTAAGCATTTAACCTTTGCCAAAAAAATAATTTTCAATGATAGTGACAATGTTTAAATTCAATATCTCCAATGTTTTTGCACTCTGAAAACTGATTTACCTACCATTTTAAAGAATTTGGATGATCTAAAATGGACCATATCTAAAATGGATCATATCTAAAAATGGACCATATCTATTTTTCTTTTATCTTAGAGGTCAAATAAGACAAGTTGACCTTGACATTAACCTTTTACCATACTTTTCTCAAAAAAGTATTTATCATTTTTTTCATGTGTACAAAATTTCACAGTGGGAATTTGAGTAGAATCCCATTTAATCACATCAGACATCTCTGCTTTCTAAATCTGATGTTATTTGAAAATACACAACCATTTATCAACATAAAAAAACAATTTACAAGAGTTAATCCCTAACACTGAAAGTTAAAAAGTTCTCTAAACATAAAGCTTTATCAAAAATGCCACAGAGTAAAATTAAAATGTTCTCAGAAATATAAAGCTTTATCAAAAATGCCACAGATTTTTCCCAATATTAAGTTAGTATAGAATATTCCATCCAAATTTTCATATTACACTTTCATGATAAATTAAAATCTTTTGGTTTATTAGTAAAGTTTTATTCTTCAACTTGTAATTTCAGTCTTTTAATATACTTTATATTTTTTGATTAGCTCATTCGCTATTCCTAGTTCGATACCAGTCCTCGCCAACTTCTGATGGTTGCTATTTCCTTGGTCTATTGAAAAGGGGATAGACTTTTAGTTATCCTTGATTTAATAAAAAGTATAAAATCTACTTAAATAAGGACTTAAAACCATTCACTGAGTTCATAGTAACAGCTAAGTCAACAAATAAAATACAAATAACAATACAATTATTTCAAACAATTATCTTTCAACAATACATTTGGACTGTTAACCTTGTGTAAGAAATCTCTTAACAACTGAACAAGTTCCATCAGGATTTTAAGAATAAAAACAAAAATCTGTTCTTGTGGAAAATTGTAATTCCTTTATTTTCTGAAAAAGCGAGAAAACTTTGAATAATATTATTTTTATGATATATATATATATATATATATATATATATATATATATATATTTACCAACCTCCGCATGAACAGGATGTGACACATGGTCAATTTCTTAAGCGGAGTTCAACAGGTTTGAATTCAGAGTTTTCCTTCTCCTAGACCGGTTGCCTAACCAAGGTTAAAGAGCCCAGTCTGCCCTACTATTTATCCATAGCTGGAGGGAGAGTAGGATTCATACCTTTCCAAGGATATTAGCGCTAAGTGAAATGCAATTACCAGTCCAGGTTTTGAACTCGGGCAACGAGTCCATTTCCATGACTTTAACCATTACACCACGTGCTTCCCAGTTTTATGATATATATATATATATACATGCCAAATATAGTGAGAACACAGTGTGATATATTTTAAATTAGAAGAAAGCAGTTTATGAATAATTCTGATGTTTATGAGAGCCCTGCCCTCTTCATGAAAAACACAGAGGAGGGAATTTCTCAAAGGCATTTTAAAGGTCTTCATTCATAGTTTTGAATTCTCCTTCTTCTCGATTAGCTGCCAACTATGGCTCAGTTTTCTTTACTATATTACCCATAACTAGAGGGAGAAGAGATTGATTCATGCCTTTCCCAAGTGAAGTGAACACAAATTGTCTCAGCTGGAATTTGAACTCAGGTATCCCCATAGCGTAGTGGTTAATGTATTAGACTGTGACATTTTAGTAAGTGTTTTCAAACTTCAGTTATGCTATTACATTCACTTTTAGACTAATACCCTTGGCAAAGGTATGGACTCCTTCATCCCCCAGCTATAGGTTAAATAGTACCACTACTATTCTTCTACAAGGATGGCTTTGGCATGAAATAATATACAATGATTGATATGCCATTAAACAAAGAAATTGAAACTGATCTGCTGATTGTTTCCATAGGTGGTTTTTTTTTTAAATACCTTAAAATAAATCATCAGAAGATAACCTTGAATTCAAACATGGTGTCGGAGTTAAAGGGGCTCTGGTGAAAATCCAAGGAGCATCTCCATTATCATTAGGAATCAACGTCTTTTGGTATACTTGTCACTGCGTCTGTGGGAAATTTGCAGCAAACAAGGACATCTCCTTCCCCTGACTGGGATATGTATGCGGGGTTTGGGGACTACTTGTGACTTTCCTATTTCCTTGTTACTATTTTCATGAATTCACTAACTATCTTATTCATTCAGAATATGGTGAATTACTTGGATGGAGCCGGCTCAACTGAACCAGGGTGAATTCCATAACAACAACAACAACAACAGCAGCAGCACCCCCCACCCCATCTCTTTGTGGATTGATTATGGTTTCCAATGATCTCTAAGTATTACCTTAAAAAAACCAGACCATATTACCTTTAGGCACCCCTTTTTGATCTCGATTAAGAAAGAACATGTTTTTCATTTTCATTTTAGGGTTAGGGGTTAGGGTTAGGTTTTATATATTTTTTTAAAATCTAAAATCATCTGTTAAAACAACCAGATATTGACGGTGTAAATGAAAAACATGTCCTTTCTTAATCGAGATGAAAAAGGGGTGCCTTAAGGTCATATGATAAACAAAAAACAACTGATCTCGATTTTGTAACACACAGTTCTAGGATATGCTTTCTTTAATACAGGCTTATATATATTTACCAACGCCCAAACAGAGAAGGATGTGACACAAGGTCAATTTCTCAAGCAGAGTTTAAGAAGTCTGAATTCAGAGTTTTCTTTCAACTACACTAGTTGCCTAATCAAGGTTAGCCTAGTCTGCCCTACTATTTACTCATAGCTGGAGGGAGAACAGTTGGATTCATACATTTCCCAAAGGTATTAGCGCTTTGTGAAATGTATTTGAATTCAACTCATCATGTCCATTTCCTACGATGGTAACCGTTACACCACACACCTCCATAATACAGGCTTATAGTTCTGCTGAGGTATTTGTAAAGTTATTCAAAATATTCACAGTGCCAATAAAATAAAATAGTTTCTTGAAAGCAGCTGTGGACTTGTCTGTGAAATTCAATACAACGAAAACAATTTGTAAAATTAACTAGACATTCAAGAATGGAATTATCAACCGCACAAAAGATTGTGGTTACCCAACTTCAAGAAGAGAGAATTTAAAATAGTGAATAAACCTTCAAGTAATTTGAACAAAACTATCACTGCACTCACTGTAAACAAAGTGTGACTGCTGCAACCATCTATATATTAATACTCATGTTCCTTAATTGTACAACCGTTATCATCCTGCAACACCCTCTGGTTAAAAATGAGACCGTCCAAATCATCCAAGATGAAATGCAAAAATGTAAATCCTGATTGTCTGGTGTTGCTTATCCACCCAATTCTTATTTCTTATGAGTGTCATCACATCAGCTAAATAATGGACCATTCAAATTTATTATAAGGAAAGAAAGGGAAGAAAAAGGACATGCTACACAGAAAAAATATAAGAAAGAAAGATAATAGAGGAAAGGTAGAGAGAGGGGGTGATAACACTAATCTGTTTCAATCAAATACAATGAAAAGATGAAAAGTAAATGAATGAAAGAAAGAAAAAAAAAGAGTGAGAGAGAGTTAAATCAAGATTTTTACATATTGAACTAATTGGTAATAGCTCTTAAGTAAACATATCAAATGTTGTAATAATTAAATCATCATACTGTGGTATAGCGTTTAGCTAGAATCCACAAGGTTCCTAGTTCGATACCGGTCCTCGCCAACTCAGCGTATGAGTAGCACAGGGATCTGTGCAATAAAGTAAGGACCTGATGGTAGGTGTGGCACTCCACCTCAGATGCCAAAATACAATCTCCTTGGTCTAGCGCTAGTGAAAAGGGGATAGACTCCCTTGCTGATTGGCTGATACCGACTTTAGGCCGCCCCGATGACTACTGTGGTATATCCACAGGTCCTACTAGTCAAAAAGTGATTACACACAATCTACATATTGCATAAGAATACCAATGTAAAGATTGCAAAAAGAAATTGCAATTGGATTTAGAATTAGAGCATATCTGCTCTACTTACTCAACTTGGTGCTCAAAACAAACTTAATAAATATCAATACTATTAATGGTTAACAAGATAAGAAATTAAATGACAGCTGTAACCCATAATTTCACTTTGTAATTTGAAACAGTTCATATCTTTTTATTATGGAGATTATGTAACTGTCTGTCTGTAACTGAAACTACATCACCACTGATGTCATCAATTTCCTTAGTTATTCAAGTTATATTTTAAACGATTATGAAATAGTCATTATTTAATCTTAATTAGCATCTTATTTATAAATGATGTCTCTATTAAAGTCTATCTGAGTAAGATTTGCCGCAAAACTGCACATATCATTAATGCCTTTAAAATCCTGAAATATCTATTATATATCTCTAAAAATTAAAGATTTGCATAGTATATGGTGGGAATAATTTGCATAATGATTTTAACAAAACTGGTTTTAATAAATAATTATTTGCTGTTATTGATTTCTAATACAATCATGTTATTTTCAGATGTATTAAAAGCAATCCTATATATAATCTTATGTGAGAAATCCATAAAAATAACATTAAAATAAGTGTAATATTTTAACACTAGCAGGACCTGTGGATATACCACAGTATGATAATTTGAATGAATTCAACATTTTATATTTTTACTTAAGAACTATTACAAATAGCTCAGTATATAAAAAGTATAATAAACTTGATTTAACTCTCTCTAACTGATTTTTTCTTTCTTTCCTTCTTTTTATTATGTCCGATTGAAACAGATTAGTGTTATCGACCTCTCTTTCTAACTTTCCCTTTCTTTCTTATTATATTTTTTCTGTGTAGCATATCCTTTTTCTTCCATTTCTTTCTTTATAATTAAAACGTAATGGTCCACTATTTAGCTGAGGTGACGACACTCATAAGAATTTGGTGCATAAGCAACACTAGATAATCATTTAACTATATACACTGATATAGTTACATTTAACTATATACACTGATATAGATACAATTAACTATATACAGATATAGTTAGATTTAAATATATATACATTAACTATATACACTGATATAGTTACATTAACTATATACACTGATATAGTTACATTTAACTATATACACTGATATAGATACATTTAACTATATACTGATATAGTTACATTTAACTATATACACTGATATAGTTACATTTAATATATATACATTAACTATATGATATATACATACACTATACATATAGATATAGATATAGTTACATTTAACATATATACACATTGATATATATATATACATTTACATATACACTGATATAGATACATACACTATATAGACATACATGATATACATTTATTTAAATATATATACATTTAACTATATACATATAGTTACATTTAACTACATACACTGATATAGATACATTTAAATATATATACATTTAACTATATACACTGATATAGTTACATTTAACTACATATATACATTTATATATACATGATAAAGTTGAAAAAAGATTGGCACAGGTGAAGAGATGTGTGAATCTTGAAAGCAAGAACATTGGTTTTTTCTCTTTTACTTCTCACTTTTTGCCAAAATGTTGGCAAATCATGGATTCCTTTGTGATAGAATGAGATTGGGGAAAAAAAAAAAAACAACAAATAACTACATGCGCCCAAAATGTACATAAAAAAAAAAGAAGAAGTGAAATCCAAGAGAAAATCTTGGCAGTTTAAATAAAAGAGATAATTTTTGCCATTTTTGGAAATAAATCAATATAACTTTGCTTTCTGTAAATAAACTCATAAAAGAATAAAAAACTAAAGTAATTGCTTGAACATTGGAAAATTGGCATATGATTGGATAAATAAAAACATATTTTTATATAAAACATTTCTTCCTCTTTTTATTTTATGAATACTGATCCATTTTTTTTACTCTCTCTCTCTCTCTCTCTCTCTCTCTCTCTCTCTCTCTCTCTCTCTCTCTCTCCATCTTTCTCTATCTCCCTCTTTCTCCTCTCTCTCTATCTCCTTTTCTTCTCTCTCTCCTTTTCCTTTCTCTCTCTCCTTTTCCTCTCTCTCTCTCTCTCCTCCCTCTCTTCTCTCTTTTCTCTCCCTCCCTCCCTCTCTATCTCTTCTATCTCCCCTTTTCCTTTCTCTCTCTCTCTCTCTCTTTCTCTCCTCCCTCCCTCCCTCTCTCTTCTCTCCCTCCCTCCCTCTCTATCTCTTTCTCTCTCTCTCCTTTCCCTTTCTCTCTCTCTCTCCTCTCTCTCTCCTTTTCCTTTCTCTCTCTCTCTCTCTCTTTCTCTCTCTCTCTCTCGCTCTCTCTCTCAATCAATCATTCCTACCCAATCTTAAAACAATTGCTTTGTTAGCTCATTTTAATAATTATTTTAACTACTTTCTGATAAATCTATTTTTTAAAAAGAAAAATTAGTTACCTAAAATAACTTACAATATTATGCAATATAATCCATGGCAAAGTGATTGTACAGATACTATTTTTGTCTTATCATCTTTTAACAAAGCAAATAAAGAGTTATTTGGCTATTATAAATTAATTTCTCAGCTGCTCTGTATGAAATGATATATTTATCATACAGTGAGCTCTCCTGAGGACTTCATATATATGTCTATGAGTGTGCATATATATATATATATATATATATATATAATATATATATATATAGAGAGAGAGAGAGAGAGAGAGAGAGAGATGTGAGGTATCCAAAACTTGGTAGTAAGGGATGATTCTATACGTGATATCTAAGACACACTGTATTATTATTGTATGATCCAGTATGTATAAATACAGTGAATCTTTAAATCACTACAGAGAGCTCAATGTATATATATATATATATATATATATATATATATATATATTGGATGGATTTACACACCAATTACAGTGGCAGGATGTAACACAAGATTAGTTTTTAAGCAGAATCAGCTGGTGTGAATCCAGAAAATTTTTTTTTTTTTCTAGACCAATTGGTAAAGCTAAAGAGCCAAGTTTCTTCTTATTTACCCATAGCTAGGGGGAGGAGGAAAATAGAATGGATATCCAAAAGCATTAACACAAAGTAAAATACAAACAATGAATATAAATGAAAGATGAAACAAACAACAAACTAACTTTCCTAGACATTCTACTAATTCAAAACAATTACATCTTGGAATTCAAAATCTACAGAAAACCCACAAATAAGAAAAACCGCAGGAATTGTTATTGACACCATAATGACACCTTAGAAATTACAGCACCAGATACTTATAAGTAACAGTTTTTGGGAGAGCAACCATATGCTAGAAGTATCTGCTCCATCTTTTGTCTTTGTATAGATGTAAAATGCCTTGGAGAAATCTACAAACAAAAGTGTTGCCTCAAAATGTGTTGCGCATATTCCTTCGAAAATTTGATGAAATGTCAGAATTGAAAAAGTTGTTGATTGATTTCTCTGAAATTTTTCCTAAGAACTTTCTCAACTTCTGGTTAGGTACAACTGAGAAACAAAGCATTATAAACCTTAGCAATTATGGCAGTAAGAGTTATACTTCTGAAGTTCTTAGTGATTCTGAGGACAATTTTTTTTTTCAGGAAAGGAAGGATGCAGTCTTTTGGCCATTTCTCTATTGTATTTTGTTAATACAATGCATCGCATAATTGAAGAAATATGTCATCAAATTTCCTTGTCTTCCATAATTGAGGAGGTATTTCATTGAGGCCTGCAGCTTTTATATCAGTACTCATATAAATATAAATAGCAATATCTATTTATGACAGTGGAATGATTTTTATAACTCATTTTGAGTAAATGTTACTTTTAAAGTCATATTGACAAGAATATGACTGGTTTTATTTCAGGCTTAAGAGAAAGTATCACAGTATGCCACCCATGTTTAAGATATTCATGTTATCTAAAGAATAAATAGCCCAAAAAAATGATAATGAAAAAATGTTATTTTGAAGTGGGTATCTTTTAGAAAACAAATCTGTCATGGTAACTGGAAGAAACAATGTTTAATGAGGTCAGTCCTTCTTAAAATCTTTAAAGCAAAACAGATGTTGAAATGCTCCAATTCAATAAACCATAAATAAATAAATAAAAAAGCCCAGTCAAATATAAACAGAATTTTCTTCTGTTTTGAAGAATAATTAAAGTCCACTTACCGTCGAACTGGGAAGACAAGGCAGCAAACGGTTGTAACTGAATACAATCCAGAAAGCCACAAAGTCCTGCAAAATGACAGAGTATATATAAGACTCCACAATGTCATTCAAATCAGGCAGTCAAGCAGCCAATCGGAACTCAAGGAATGGAATCATCCAAATCCCCCAGATTCATGGATGGATCATTCTTGAGTCCTATTTATATCAGCTGTCTTGGACACTGCTTGAGTTGTACTTAGCTGCTGTTATTCAAACCAACAGCAGGCTAACTGACCTCAATATGTTTCTTTGTTTCATTCACTCTGGGTCAATTGAGCTGGCTCCAACCAACAAATTCATCTGTGATGAATTCATGGAAGGAGTAACAAGAGAATATTTGACTGGGCTTAATAAGAAGGATTTTCCTAGGAGTCCAAGAGTTCAGTCCAACACAGTAAAGTGTCTAACTGGATTTTTGCTCACTTTTGTCCCACATTATTTTTGTAATGGAATAGCCCATTGTTGTACGGTTTCAAAATACCCTGAAGATGGCCCACGATAGGGCGGAAAGTACTTGGTCTATGACATATGGCAAATACATCAGCCAATTTTCGCCAGATATTACAAAAATAATCCAGCAATACGAAAAAACAAAGGACAAAACTTGCAGACAAAAAATGGCTGCATTATATATATATATATATATATATATATATATAAGAAACAAATGTAATAATAATCATTATTCTCATTATGCTATAAAAAGAAGATAGGATACATGTAGGAAATAAAAATATATGGATTTAGTTTGGACAAAGAAAGAAAATTCCTTTAAAACATTTGTCTAGTATGAATAACAAATATATCAGCTATATGTTTAAAATCTGACCTTGGATCTACATACAATTGAGTGTGCTAGATTTATATTCTAATTGAAGAAAACTCAAATTACAACACAAACTGTTTATACAATCCATTAGCTGGTTGAAATTCAATTAAGAGGTGAAAATAACTTTATATTTCTGCGAAGACTGTTTCAGCCTAATGATTTTTTCATCTATCTATATCTATGCATATATAAAGGTCAGTTGGTATGCGTGCACATATGTCTGGATGAAAAAATAAAACAATTTACGACAAAGTAGATACATATAAACATTAAATATCAATGGTCCTTGCTTTTTGTGCAAAAATAATAAAGATTTGATTTATATCGTGAAGATAATTAAAAAATAAAATTTAGATATTAAGTGCATGGAATTTTTTTTTCTTTTTTTGCATTTAATATATTTTAAATAGGAGACATTAATTTTTCTTTTCAGAGTGTCTGTGCACTTTTTTCTGACGCCCCATCAAGCCAGATCAATGTGAGGTCTTTTTTACATAGGGATTTTAATGGGGCATCCTGCAAGGATCTAACTCAATAATTCAATAATTTATTGAATATCTTTTATGTCTGTGTCTATCATCATATAATTCAATGACAGCTAGAAATATGATAATGAAATTTTATGTACTTACTAATGGGGCCTCAAAAAAACGTTTTTTGTTTATCGGATTTTGAAAATTACAAAACTTTTGGATTAAGGAGTTTAATTAATAATGTAAGTATAATACTAAAATGGATCCTTATTCAGTAATAATGGATCTGTGAGACTAAGATTTTTTGCCCTCCTCTACCCAGGTGATGCAGGTTAGCTGCTTCTAGTACATATATAAAAAACAGTTGGTATGTATGTATGTATGTGTGTATGTATGACCGAAGGAAACTATGAAAATAAAACAATTAATGACAAAGTAAATATAATATATATATATATATATATATATATATATATATATTCTCCTATATTTGACAGCTGCCTCTGGCCGTACAGGTTAAAGGTTTGGCGAACGAAAGTTCATTCGGGTCTCAAACCCGGCCAGAGGTAGCTGTTACGGTATAGCCACACTGATGAAAGGTGAAACCTTGAAACACGTGTCTGTGGATTACTTATTTATTATATATATACTCCCATTAATGATTGAGTTCTCTGAATAGGGATTTAATTGCAGATTCACCATTCTGGCGTCTAGCTAACCCTCGCGTTTGTTTACAAACGTTTGAGGACTCTAGTGAATTCATTTCTGCTTAGAAATGTAGCGATGAAATATTCTCGTATATTTGACAGCTGCCTCTGGTCGTACGGGTTAAAGGTTTGGCGAACGAAAGTTCATTCGGGTCTTGAACCCGGCCAGAGGTAGCTGTTACGGTATAGCCACACTGATGAAAGGTGAAACCTTGAAACACGTGATTACTTATTTATTATATATATATATATATATATATATATATATATATATACTATCACCAGAGCTTGCTTTTTGTGCAAAAATATGAGGATTTGATTTATATTCATGAAGATATTTAAAAATTAGAATTTGAATAGTAAGATAAGAGAAAGTCATTGGTGGCATTTGTGATTAAAACATAAACAAATCAATTATGGAAGACAAAAACAATCAATGGATCTGCGAGACTAACGTTTTTATACCTCCTTCTACAAAGGCAACGCCGGGTAGCCGCTTCTAGTTAGGTTATATAGTGAAGCATTGTATAAAAGATGTGGCCGAGGAGCAGTCACAATCAGGGACATCATTAGGATGTGTGGGGCCGATTTAGAAAATTGTTAGTGGGGCACTCTATTCTACAAAATTATTTCAAAGTTAAGTTTGATTTGTAGATTGATTTTAAAGTCTTATCACAAGGTAGAAAAGGTAACAAGTATGTTATTCATTTACCTGTACTTTTATTTTTTTAAATGTTTTTTATGTTTCCTTAATATTTCAGGATAAGTATCCCATCTTCCATATGGGGCCGGGTTAGCTCAGTTGGTAGAACGTTCGGCTAGAAACCACGAGGTTCTTAGTTCGATACCAGTCCTCGCCAACTCAGCACAGGGATCTGTGCGGTAAAGTAAGGAGCTAATGGTAGGTGTGGCGCTCCACCTCAGACGCTAAAATAATCTCCTTGGTCTAGCGCAAGTGAAAAGGGGATAGACTCCCTCGTTGATTGGCTGATACCGACTTTAGGCCACCCCGATGACTTTACTTATCCCATCTTCAGAAGACCTTGGATCCCATAAGGAGATTTTCACAGCTGCCTGTATTAATCCATGTTAATGTGGAGGAAGTAACATATGTGTTTCTATATTTCTTTTATTAATTCATTCAAACATTAAAAACAAATACAGAAACTAGATTAAATCAAGCTTTATCTATGGTGAAAATATTGACTTCAACATGCCACCTTCCAGGCGTTTAAAATTCACTATTAAATTTTTAAGATATATTAATCGATACAATGAAGTTACAATGAGATTACATTCCAAAAACTCGTTTCTATGAAAAAAGAATTTTTTAAAAAACATTGTTTGCCAATCCAAGGTTATGTAGCTGATCAAATATACAAGGATAAGAAATTTGACAACATCTAACTTTAAGTGTATGCAATAGATACGTCATAGAATACGCCAAGAAATTATTTTTTTTATCTTACTCACATAAGTGAGGATTCTTATTTAAAAAGTGAAAAGATTTCATATGTTACTGACAATGAATGTATCAAATCTAATAACAATATAATAAAATAAAGAAAAGACGTATGATGTGGCCTTACTTGCAAATGGGTCGGAAAATTAAAACGGAAAGTTTTTTGGTGGTCCCCCATGACAGTTTATCTACAGTCTATGAATTAACTTTTTGTGAATTGGGTTAGGGTTTAGGGGTTTGGGGATTAAGGTTGTTTTTAATTACGTATTGCTTTAAGAAAAAAATAAGGTTTTTAATTTTCCGACCAATTTGCAAGTTTAGCCATGATGTGTATAGTATACACATCAGAGAAGGAACTCGATTTCCACCGAATATTTATTATTTTTATTCATTCATTCAAAATGTATTCAATGTGCCTTGTTTGTTTTTTAGTTGCACATTTTATTTTATGACTGGACAAGACTAACAATAGAGTAGGAGAAGGGCGGAGAAAGAAAGAGGGGATGAGTGGAAAGAAGAAGAAGAAGAAGAAGAAGAAGAAAGAAGAAGAAGAAGAAGAAGAAGAAGAAGAAGAAGAAGAAGAAGAAGAAGAAGAAGAGAAAGGAAAATGAAGAAGAAGAAGAAAGAGAGAAACAGAGAAAGGACAAATGAAGAAGAAGAAGAAAGAAGAAGAAGAAGAAGAAGAAGAAGAAGAAGAAGAAGAGAAGAGAGAGAAGAGAAGAAAAGAAGAAGAAGAAGAAGAAGAAGAAGAAGAAGAGAAGAAGAGAAGAAGAAGAAGAAGAAGAAGAAGAAGAAGAAAGAAGAAGAAGAAGAAGAAGAAGAAGAAGAAGAAGAAGAAGAAGAAGAAGAAGAACAGGAAAAACAAGAATGGGCATTTTTATTGCACGAGGAGAAATTAATGTCAGCAAGGACACTGAAATATTTTTAAAATATTTTGTTTCATAGTATAAAAATTGGAATCATGTTTTCGTTTTTTGGGGGGTTGTTTTTTTCTCTTGTTTTTCTAGCAATTTGTTGTTATCAAAGCCAAAAAAATAAAGGAGGTCATTTGAAAATTCACTCAGATTTCAGATTTGTTAAAGACTTTCCGACACAAGTAGAAAATAACTTTGAAAAAAAAACAAAAAAAAACAACATTGTTTTCGTTTTCGTGGGGTGGGGATAATAATAACGGACATGTTCGTTCGTTGTTCACTGGCCTGGAAAAAAAAAAGAGCTAGTTATGCTTCTTTAGAATTTTTTATAACTTCAATCATGTGCGTACCTGTTTATAAAAATGAAAGAAACTTTAGAACAAAAGATTGGGTATTCTCTAGTGGAGTGAGTAACCAAAGTAGGGGGTGGGGTGGGGGGCGTTACATAGCTGAGTTTTTCAAACCTTGAAAAACTCAGCTTATATAACACACCGTATTTTGGAAATCTTGAAATTCAAGGTCACAAAAAAAAAAAAAAATGAAGAGACGCAATCTGGTTGTCAGTTTGATGTAAACTAACTTTTGTAATATGTCTATATAAAAAAAAGTAATAAAAAAGAATCTCTCTCTCTCTCTCTCTCATTTCCTTTTTTTTCAATCCAATGTGGATTTGCCAAAAACGGATGTTACGAAAATTGTCACATCAGTTTCTATTACAATATATCTTATTATAATGAATATTCGGTGTCTTTGTCTGTAATCAAAACTATTACATCTCAATAGCCTCGAGAATGGCGCAAGTTTATCAATTTATATTATGATCAAAATCATTAATACATATAATAAACCTTATTTATTAACGATGTCACTGTGAAAATCTGAGTTAGATTTGCCTCAAAACAGTCCATTGTTCGATAGGTATTGAGAATTTCCTATTTTTTCTCTCACCATAGCTAAGAGAAGTATGTATGTATTTATCTCAACTCTTTGCCACGGACAGGATGTGACACACAGGATGTTATACAGTCAGTTTCTAAGCAGAGTGCAGTTACCTGGTTTCTCGGAACCCTGTGTCAAGTGGCTTCCGCCATTGGACCGGTAAAATATATAATATCAGCGTGATCCCAGGGAGCCATTCCCCCAGGCAACGCCTGTCCCCTCGATTTAAAGGGACAGGGCTGGGTTTATTGCCGGTGCCTGAGGCGCCTGAAAAGAGGAATGTTGAAAGGATACATAGAGGGCTATTTAGCCTTAGTGTGGTAAACAGTCAAGGAGAAAGAAAACTTTGAATTCAAACCAACTGTAGTCATTTACTGACATTCCACTATATCAGTTGAATAATCTACCAACATGGTTTGTTTTGTTTGTTTTACGGCATATCAACCTCAGTGGGTCATTTAATGCCGATAAAGTTTTGAAATAAATCAATTCTTAATAGATAATACAATTTTTTTATAAATACATTTTTCTATTTAACCCATAGATGGGACCCAAACAGGTACTACCACTCCGGGTCAGAGTGGACCAGGGAGCAATGGTGATGAAGGGTGCTCCACATTCCCCAAACCTCCAGAACTGGAACCTCACCATCAGATAGAGTTTAACGTCATTCCCAGGACATGTAGACCCGCAGCCACCGCCTTCTAGCACCCATATGATAAAAAGGGGTTAGGGCTTGCCATAAGGGCAATAGGGTTGGGACAATCATATAGGTGCTAGGGCTTGACGTGACCAGCCGATTGATCGGAGGGGGCCTCTCCGACCGTCTGTCTAGCCCAAGATAGGGCCAAAGTGG
Source organism: Doryteuthis pealeii (assembly GCA_023376005.1). Classification (NCBI taxonomy): domain Eukaryota; kingdom Metazoa; phylum Mollusca; class Cephalopoda; order Myopsida; family Loliginidae; genus Doryteuthis; species Doryteuthis pealeii. The sequence goes on from CM042153.1 coordinate 71,484,618, forward strand.
AGCATTGCAAGTCATGAACTGCTCATCCACCTGGGTTCTATCCTTAAGCATCACTGGTTGACATATATATATATATATATATATATGAGATCCATATGTCTAGGTTTCGGTCGCAAACACGTGATGGACCTAACGGCCCAGCGATTGTAGCATATACTCTACCACGTAAGCAGCGGTTAACTAAACACCCCAACCGACCAGCGTACGCAGCAAACTCTTCCTCACTAGCAGCAGTCAGCTAAACACACCAGCAGTACACCAACGAACCAGCAAACGTACCATACTCTACCCTAATAGTTCACCCGGACTTGGGATAACACTACATGCAAGCAGATGCAGCAAGTCAACCTAACCTAACAGTTCAATTCCGTCACATACGACCATACTCCCTCTCTTCTCTCTCTCTCCTTCCCCACGTGACCACGTGCAGCACAAGAGATGTTGCGTTGTTATCCATATATCAATCTGTCCTAATAGTTCATCCCAGACCTGGGGTAAGGAACGAGAAGAACCGTCGCAACCTCGGACAAGTAGTAATGGCGATAGCCAATCTACCAACAGACTCACACATCCGTACAACTCGATATCACTACCAAAACTAGGTCACCACTTCATTCTAACTACCTTAAAACACAGCAGAACACTCGTCCGCGCAACTCACGCAGCGAGAATAAATACACTGTCCACTACAATACGTCACAGTCCCCAGTACCACGTGTGAAGCCGAAGCACGAGAGCTAAACTTCTTTTTTTTTGTCCACTACTTCATCCTGACTACAAGTACTACTTAAAAACACAAACAGAACTTTTCTCCGACTGTTCACATTTCCTTTCTATTAATGTTGCATTCATGAAAACACCCTTCTTTGCTGTTTGTCTTTCCATTTATTTATCACAGTGACTAACAAAAATACAGACTTTATCACTTAAAAAAACGCAAATTTAAATTAATCAAATCAATTATCTAAAGTTGAATTTTAGTTTTACTTGAAAAAGTGTTACATAATAAGCAGCAGTAAAAAAAAAATTAAAAAAAAAATAATAATAATAATAATATTACATATCTAATTAATTTTTTTTATACATTTTAAACGTTATTAGCACCAAAATTTACGAAATCCGACATTGTAAGTGAATTAAGAAACGTACTTTTACCCTTTATCATCCTCTCTTTGTCTCCTGTCCAGCATTACCATACACGTATTATAACATCTTGATTTCAAACCAAAAGATACCTGGTAGCTTGTCTGCTAATTTTTCAAATCTATGACACCGACAGTACAAGATAGATATTTGAAAAGTCTGTTTACTAAAGGTTTGATCTATAAAAATGCGTTACGTCAAACACAAAACTAGTTAGCTGAGTTGGCAGTTTTTTTAATCAATAGTAAATCTAATTTTAAACTAAGTTGTTGTCAGAGTGGCCTATTGTCGGTATCAGCCAGACAGGGAGATTGTTTTTGCTGAGGTGGAGCGCCACGCCTAGCGTCAGTTCCCCACTTTATCGCACATATCAGATTATCCAATCTGTGCTACTCCTATGCTGAGTTAACGGGGACTGGTGTCGAACCGGGAACCTTAGGATTCCTCGGCGGGTGCTCTACTAGAATGAGCTAAACGATGGAATTATAACGAAGATTAGATGTGGCTTTTATAACTGCGTTTTTTTTTGTTTGTTTTTTAATTTGGTGGATGATTAAGAACAAGGAATGTTTAGTCCTCTTCGTTTCTATAAAAACCTTCTTTTGCAAACTATTAGTGAAACCTAGCAGAGGTTATAAGTATTTATTCGCTGTCTTCTAGTTAGTAGTTATAGTAAGTATGTAGACTGAAAGGGTGTCTCGGGAAAGAAATAGTGCCACCAGTGCCTATCAACAATCACCGCGCAGGAATACTGAAGCAACAGTCAAAGGAAATGTTCTTAGTAACAGTTTTGTTTGATAGTATCAATTTGGTGGGGAATTTTTGTTTGTGAACTGATGCAATTCCTAACAGAAAGCTTTCTTTTTTCTCTCGCTGTTTTATTTATTCACTAAAAGCGGCTACCCAGCATAGCCTAGATAGAGGGGGGGGGCACTGCGTATTGATTTGTTTACGTTTGAGATTTACAAATGCTGGACATTTTTAAATAGAATTTCAATGCTATTTCTATGTATATTTTGATTTTTAAATATCTTTGAATGAATATAAATCAAGTCTATATAATTTTTGCTCAAAAAGCAAGAACCGGTGATATTTAATGTATTTACTTTGTAGCAAATTGTTTTATTTTCGTAGTTTCATCCAGACATACTTACATACATACATACATACACACCAACTGCCCTTTATATATGTACTAGAAACGGCTACCCAGCGTCGACTGGGTAGAGGGGAGAGGGCAAAAAATTGGTGCATTGATTTGTTTACTTTTGAGATTTACAAATGCTGACATTTTAAAGTATAATTTCAATGCTATTTCTATGTTTATTTTAATTTTTAAATATCTTCGAATATAAATCAAATCTTCATAATTTCCGCATAATAAACAAGAACCGGTGATATTTACTATTATCTGCGTTATTCGGACTATTGTCCTCATCTTCATTGTTATCTATACAACGTTTCGGCCGATTACGACAAGAAGGTTCCCGATTACGACAAGAAGGTTCCCGAGTCCGAAAATGAGGTTTCCGAGTCCGACAAGAAATACCTGAAGAAGGTCAGAGGGTATATCGACCGAAACGTTGTACAGATAACAATGAAGATGAGGACAATTGTCCGAATAACGCAGATAATAGTAATCATCAAGCCTCATCTCAAACATTCAGAGAAACGGTGATATTTAATGTGTATATAATATTTACTTTGTCATTAACTGTTTTATTTTCATAGTTTCATCCGGACATACATACACACCAACTGCCCTTTATATATGTATAGATAGAGAGATAGATAGATAGATAGATAGATGGAAGACAGAGATGTCATTTTTTTTAAAACAAAATGACATAAATAGTCAACACTGCTAAGTGTTAAGAGAAAGACACAAAAATGAGTCAGGTTCGAGTGTTAGGTGAGCAAATATATCAACTTGAAAACAAATAAAAAATGGTTGGTTGGATTTTATGGCATGTCAACCCCTGTTGGGTTATTTATATTTATGTTGGGTCGTTTTATGAACGAAGACGGTTTTTTTTTTTTTTTTTTTTTTTTTTTTTTTTTTTATTTTTTATTCAATATTTTTTTTTCAAACTCAATTTTTTTAACACACCCTAACATGTACTACCACTCCGGGTCAATTTTTTTTTCAAACTCAATTTTTTTAACACACCCTAACATGTACTACCACTCAGAGTGGACCTGGGAGTAATGGCGATGAAAGAGGAATTACACACTCTCCAGAGCTCCAGAATTGAAACTTCACCATTAGACGCAGTTTAACGTCATATCCGGGACACAAAGACTCCCATTCACCGCCTTCTAGCACATATATGATAAAAAGCGTTGTGGTTTGGCATAAAGGATAATAAGGTTGAGACAATGATATAGGTGATAGAGCTTGACGTGACCAGCCGATTGATCAAATGGGGCCTCTCTGAGCGCCCGTCTAGCCAATATGAAGTGTTGCATATCATGGAGTGCTCAGCCACCATGAATCTGTACTTAAGCATCACGGGTCGCCACTAACGTCCAACAGGTGGTCCCATTGGGGATAGTTGTTTTACAACTGTAGAGGTGCAGTCGGTGTATTCTAAAGCCCGATCTGACAGAGCTGAAGGATTTTAGGGCAATCTTATAGTCACAAATGCCGTCTGCATGATCAAAGAAAAGGAATTTAAAAACCATTAACTTCAAAGAAGCCTTTCTTGGGTTCTTCGCAGGCTTAGCAGACCATTAGTAATGAATTCGATTCTCATTGGGCGCCCCATGTTTCTGACCTTGTGCCAGACTGAGCTAAGCTTAGTAAATGACAACTTCTAAGAAGACTCTTCATTCATGTATAACGCATAACTTAAACAAAACTTTTTTTTTTAATTTACCGTAGATGCCCAAAAGGTGTAATGGTTAGCAAGCTAGTCTCGTTGTTCCGCTACTACTAAAAAGCGAATTCGATCCTCGCTGGATGCCCCATGCTTGTGACCTTGTGTCAAATCCTACCCGTAGGGTAAATAATCTTTTTTTAAGGAAGATACACTATTTTTAAACAAATGACATGAATAGTCAACACTGTTAGGTGTTGAAAGAAACAAAACCAAAATGAAAAAAACTACTAAGATTAAAGTATCAAGTGATGGGATACATCGATAATATTTTACAACTGATTAAGCATTAAATACCATTGGATTTGTTTGTTTGTGGTCTACAAGAATGACAGCATAAGTATGACACTCAAACTAAAACTATTTGGCTAACTATAAGTTTATTCTATTTACCACGTATCCCACATATACGGGTCAGGCACAAGGCCTATTAATGTGGGACCATCCATGAGCCGAGACTCATGGGATGCGGGTGCAAAAAATACGTTTATCCGTCGGCATTCCCCCTCAAGGGTGGCGCCTGAAGCACCAGGTAATAAACCCAGCCCTGTCCCTTTAAAATGAGGGGACAGGTGTTGGGGGGTGGCCCCCTGAGATCAACGTTGTTAGTTTACGCGGTCCAGCTCCGAAGCCACCGGACCCCCATTTTTATATTTTTTTTTTTTTTTGGAGGGGTCTCTCAAAAGGCATGACAGTAAGTGGGAGAGGAGTAAAATTTATTTTGTGTAATTAAACTGAGTAAAATATCAATGGTTGATTGTTGCAGAATCCGATCTCTAAATTAGTTGTGGAAATCAAAGAAAAAAAATGTTCTTAGTTGGGGGGGAAGAGAGAGAGAGAGAGAGAGAGAGAGAGAGAGAGAGTGTGTGTGTGTGTGAGAGAGAAAAGGCACGTAAATATCTTTTTTTATCATTCTTATTCTTAGCAAATCCAATAATTTGGCCCATCATGGTAAGAATCTTAACTCTGAGTATAAAAGTAAGTATAATTGACAGAGTATCAGCCGAACAGCGAGGAAGTCTATCCCCTTTTCGCTAGCGCTAGACCAGGGAGATTGGTTTGTTTTTAGATTGTTGTTCTTTTTTTTTCTGAGGTAGAACGCCACGCCTACCATCAGCTCCCCACTTTACCGCACAGATCAGATTACCCAATCTGTGCACAAAAAAAAAAAAAAAACGATCTCCCTGGACTAGCACTAGCAAAAAGGAGATAGACTCTCACTGTGTGGCTGATACCGACAAAAGGCCACTCCGCCAACTTTACTTTTCATAAACATTTTTATGGCCATAAAATGATGGTCTAATTAGTTTAAATGAAAATCAACTGAAATTGAGATGAATGCAATACTAGTCAAACATTATTAACAATATTTCAACTAATAAATAAAAAATAATTTTAATACTAATACTACAAGTAATTCTTTGTTGAAAATATACCATATTCCTAATCTCATTTAATTTTTCAAGAACACCGATACCACTCACATAAATCCCCAAATGGGTTAGAAGGGGTCCCATAGCCTTGGTCGGCAACCCATCTAAATCAAGAAAAGTCCGACACAAAACCTCTTTTGCCTTTCAAGAAAAGGCTAAGGGAGTAAACCCCGAAAACAAATCAGGAAGCCGGAGTCCCTAAGGTGGTGTGATGCTGAAATCTAGTGCTACTCATCAACTCCTGCGACACTATCGTTGCCAAACTGTATTGGTTCCTTGCCTTTCCTTTGGATCACAGCGGCAGTGTAGAGAGGGTGGATTTGCTGCATAGGCAACAACCCATCCTCCATATGAACCCGCCAGGCTATGTAGTTAAAAAAAAAAAAAAAAAAACACTTTGACACTACTCCATCGTTTCTCGTAGACGGAAGGCTGCCAACAACAATTATATACAATAGTAAATGGAGGTAAATAAAATAAATGGTAAAGGTTATTAATTAGGTTGTTTGTTGTCACTGAATTTTTTAACAAGATTCTCACCCACTTAAAATATTTTCTCCAAAAGAATCAAAATGACATTCATTTGACCTAAACATTAGTCAGTGACCATTGTTACAAACAAAAGAAAACAGACATTCATTGAGTACGTGTGCTAGAAAAAAAAATCGAATAGGCTATTTAGCCGGTTCTAAAAGCTAGCATCCGGGCATTACATGTTTAACGTCTTTCCTTATAAAAGATTATGTGAATAACTTTTTACACGCTTCGTGTTTGAAACGAAAAAAATTATATTACATTTTCATAAATATCAACAAGATTTCATTGTTAGGGTTATGGTTGGGTTTAGGGTTAAGGTTAGGGTTACAATTTTATGTTTTAACAATTGATAGTGGAAAATGCCATTTTTCCACTTTGGAAAAAATTCATGATAGTCAAATTTACCTTTATCCTTTCCTTTATTTATTTATTTTTTTTAATTTGTAAAAATTCACACGTTTGATCAGTATCACTAAGTCATTAACGGTATCTATATTTTTCATTCAGAATTTTTTTTTGTATCTTTATCCTTCGCAAAATATAAATATAAATGAATATGAATAAACTTGAGTTAAATCTGTGTCGTTATTTTTAACATTACTTGCATTCCCAATAAAAAATATTTACAGCGACAGTAAAATAAGCATAAAAAAGTAGGTTTGTCTATTTTACGAGGACCGGCTAAGTAGCCTTTACCAAAAAATCGCATTAAAGATTTTACAAGAATAAATAAGGCAGAAAGTTACATAGACTTTAAGAAGGTGGGACTTGATGAATCATTTAGGAATCCTTAAACAAATACAAATTCATTCTCCAAAAAGGAGGATCAAAGTTTGTTTTTTTTATGTTGGGGGGTTGCTTTTTTAACCAAGCTTCCCTGTTCAAACATTAAACAGCGAAGAGTTATCTACAGTAAGTAGCGGTGTAAGCGATTTATTTTTACATCACATATATTCTATGTACGAAAGAAACACTTGCCCAGAAGCCAAGCTTCCAAAACTGAAATACGAACCAGTTTTTTTTAATCATTTAACAACCTCTCAAAAATAGTAGTTGCTGTTTTCGTAATAGCAATTGCTGTTCTGTTCTATGTTACCGTTATCGTTTCAATAGCAAAAAAAAAGTTTCCTTTCAAATATTAGTAGATATATCTAGATTGTAAATAAATGGCTCCATCATCAAATCTACCAAAAGAAAGAACATTTTTATCAGATGAGCCAATAAGTTCTAGTAGGAGTAGCAATAAGAAATCAAGTCCATTTTTGTAGCTACAGAAAAATCAATAAAAAAAGAAAAGAAAAGAAGCAATGATTACATTTTGTTAAGTACAACAGTATAAATATCTATTAAAATATTTTGTATAGTCTTTCTTTGTTTAATGTTTTGTATAATAATGGAATATTAACACTCAATGGGCACTAGTTGGGACGAAATGGTTTTTGTGTGTGATCACAACTTGAAAAATATTCTATCTCTTATATTAAAATGTGTGTGTGTGTAAAAAAAGCTTTTTTATGTCAAGTAAAGCCAGCAGTTCTGCGCACACAATTGCACGAAAGAGAAAATGGCAGAAATTTCCACAATTAATGTTACAAATTTAGATGATAAGTCAATGATAACAATTCTCCATTCACTGCTGGTGATGTTTAACGGAAGATGGAATAAAATAAATCAATTAATGAGGAAAACTTGGGGGAGGGGGAATCAAAACAAAACAATTTTAAATTATCCTAAATAAGAATCAAGAAAATGGGAGATTTCATAATTTCTATTTTAAAATTAAAACCAAAAACAAAATATTGTAACTATTCTGATTTTTTTTACCACAATAGTAACAATAACATACCAATGTTAACTTTTGTTTACATTAGATTACATTTTTTTTAAAAATACATTTTTTCAAGTTTATGAGATTTGACAAGATTTTATTTTAACCCCCAAAATCCTACATAGATGAAAGTGTTGTTCATAAATTGCAACAAGTCTTCTTCAGCATTAGATTTTATTCAAATTGACGGACGATGTTTTTTAACAAAGGAAATAACTTATTTCCTATCACCACTTATTTCAAATCTCTTATTGTTGGTGATACTGAATTTCCACTATTGACCAAATGAATAATATATGAAGTATATTAAATTGACAAGAGACGAGATATCTGGCTGACTACAGTTTCGATTGCACATTTATTCTTAAGTGTAAACAATAAAAAAATAAAAATAAAGTGCAGAGCGGTGTTTATGTTTTCTTTTTTGTTGAGGGGGGGGGGTATGTCATCATCAGTTTACGGTTTAGTGTTGATAATTTGTACTATTAAATTCGATTATGCAACAAACAGGATATTAATGTCATTTAGGTGATTTAAATGTGTTAATTCCCAAATCAATCTTCTAAACAGTGTTTACTAAACACACTGACCTCAAATTAGGAACAAAAAAAAATAAATAAATAAAAAACGGAAGTACCAAACATAATAACAACAACCTTTGCTACGTAGGCAACTTAGTCGATAATATAAGTACATTATGTCAATGTGTGTTTAGTTTTCTGTAAATGTTTAAAAAATTAAATATTTTTATGAAATTGTTGAAAACATAAATGCTGCAACCATATAGGTTTTCTTATCTGAATATGCAATACGCATAAAAAAAAATTCTAAAATTAAATTTTTAAACATCTACAAAAATTTAAATACAAAGATTCCAATATGTTTCTACTCATTCTATTTCTGCCACAGTCCAGACACGGAAGAAAAAAAAAGAAAGATTGAAATATGACGATCTTTATAAATAGAAAAATTTACATAACAATTCATTCTTCCAGTAAGACTAAGTTGTAAACAAGAGAGAAAATTCCATCGCTTTAACAGTGTTAACAACACGTAAGTGAAGGGCGTGGCCTTTGTATGTGTTGAACAATTTTAATTTTTTAAAGTATTGAGTCACTGACCATAAGGATTATTTTGAAAACCCAACACGATAGTAAGAAATAATTAATTCAAAACAAAACTTTAAAATAAAGGGGGGGGGTCTAGCATTTTAAAAAAAAATACGAATGACTCTAGTCATTCCTAGGATAAACAAATATTAAACAAAATGGTGTGTGACCAACTACTACAATTTCGAATAGGGGAGTAATTTTGTTATTTTGTTTTTATTATAGTAAAGATTGTTTGAAGTGGTGCTGGTATACTTTTTAAATCATTTTTTGTTTGGCGCATTTTTTTTCGTTGGTTTGTTAGTTTTAATAAGATATTCCGAAGTAACCAAGTCTTGGAGTCATACCAAAATAAAAATAAAACTAATAATTGTAGTACTAGTAGTAGTAATTTTTCCCACAAAAAGAAATAACATACCCTAACGTGGTCAGTCGGATTTTGGAAAAAATGCATAAATAAATTTAGCAAAGTTATTTTATCCTCCTCGTTTTAATATTAATTAACTTCCAAAATTAAATTAAAAGGATAAAAAATCATTCCATCCAATTTTTTTAAAAAACTGAAATTTAAAACTAATTCTAAACTAAACTAACTCGGCAATCTTTGTTTACAAAATAATTTAAGATTTCTTTTCAAAGATTTACAAGTCGATAAATAAGAAATGGTTGAGGTTATACATTTTTATTTGGCATTTTTTAGGTAGTAGGCTGAAAGGGGAAAAAAACTTGCTTCATTAAAATAAAGTTCAACATCTCTAAAAAAAAAAAAAAAAAAATCAAATTGAAAAACCTAATCATCTAGTTGTGTATGTGTGCCTTTTCCCAATATCATATACCAAACTGCGAATAAGACTTATTTCAGATTTTAAAGAAAGAATTAAAATGGAAAATAATTAGAATTGCTGTGAGAAGCGAATTATTCAACACCATAGTCCGAGTATAGAAATCGTCTTAATGTGGTCACATGACCACACAAATACCTCTGACTTAGTTTACAAACCCTTTCTTTTTAAGCTTTTTGCAAATGTTAACTTGTATAGTATACTTTTCTTCTTTTTTAAGAAACTTTAAAAATGAAATGATGTATATTTTTTTTCAAAAATAAACAAAGGGTATCCATGCTGCCTCCTGTCATTTTCTTGAAATAGGAATTTTTTTACGAATATTATGGTCCACCACAAACAATACAATTTAGGTCAATACCTTTAAAAAGATTTCATAACTCCAATATAAAAATTTATCTAAAATAATTTTTTTAATTATTTTCCAAGAAAAAATGAAATTAACGCTGATGTGAGGAGACCTTTGTTATCATTTATTTATCAATTTAATAAAAACTGACAAAATTAGCTATGGATCAATTCACTTCAAACTTCAAATTTTGAGGATCTAAATATCAGATTTCTGAATGTGTTACCGTAACACAATCAAAAATGGTAAATCGTAACAAGATTTTTGTTGGTACAATAACATTAAAATTATCTAACTTATAGAATGCAATTTCCAATCTAATAATAGTATAGTGTAATTTCTATTGGGCTCACCCTGATCAATATAATTTCTCAAAGGGAGATAACTATTAATGCAAATTCTTTCTTTCTTTTTATTTTTGCAAGAAATGGTTGGTTGGTTGGTTTTAAAGCAGATCAACACTTGTTGGGTTATTTAATGCCAAAGTCAGTCTCTTTTTTCAAGCAATTATATGGTTTCAAGTAACTAATGATAATCATTTGTAAACAATTATAGCTTCAAGTAACAATTCTTAATACAAATGATGCATACACAATTATACGGTTTTAAGTAATTATTCCTATTTAATAATAATCATTTGTTTATACAAAGTGGTAGAGGCGCCTATGATGTAATGGTTATCATCATAGGAAATGGACAAGTTCAAATCCTGGACGAGGCTGTTTGCATTTCCCATAGTGCTAATACCTTTGGGAAATGTATGCATCCAACTATTTGCCCTCCATGGGTAAATAGTAAAGTAGACTGGGTTCTTTAAGCTTGGTTAGGCATCCTGTCTAGGAGAAGGAAAACTCTAACTTCAAACTTGTTAAACTCTGCTTAAGATATTGACCTTGTATCACATCCTACCCATGTGGAGGGGATGGTAAATATGTACTTGATCCAAGGATTGAAATTTATATGGTATCAAGTATTCCAATCTAATCTATTAATAATGGAGATTCGCTTCCGGTTTTTGTCTGTAACAAAAATTACGTCACTGCTTACGTCACATTACCTAAAATCGTCATAACAGAATAAATACACTTAAAATTTGAACATGCAACATTAGACAGTCCTCATTGTTTTTTAAAACAAGTTTTAATAAATACATGACTGGTATTATATATCTATATATAGTTTGTTTTATTTTAATACATATTTAAAGTTTACATTTCAAATTGTTTTATTTTTTAATCCTTTAATGAATTTGATGATTTTACTTACTTAGGGTACAAACTCGCTGACATTTAATTTTTTACTCCCACCCCTCAGGCAATATGTTTCAAAAATCTATTTTTACATCGCCTGGAGGGCGTTTTTATTTTGTACTAGTATTAATAATTTTCAAAAAGACCTATTTGACAGGATCTTAAGAGGTACTATCACCCCAGGACAAAATGCATCTAGAAGTGGTGGCAACAAGGGGTACTCTACAAACCCCAGAGCTGCACAACTGTAGCCTCTCCGTAGGATACAACTTTGTGCCATACCCTGGATTTCCATTTTGCAGACGTCTTCTACAGAGGATGCAGTTGACATATTCTAAGTCTCACCAAGAGAGCTATTTTTGGTTTGGTTTGTTTTTTGTTGGTTGTTTAGATTTTTACAGCATGTCAATCCTTGTTGGGTTATTTTATGCCAAAGATGTTTTGTTTTATTCATTCCTGATGGTACTCAATTTTTTTAAACACATTTTTTGAACTCATTTTTTCTATTCAATCCATGAAGATTGCTGTGCTATTAAACAAAGAAACCAAGAAACCAAACCAAGACTAGAATTAGAATCAATTTTTATGTCATATTGTGTGCAGTTATTTATTTTTTTTAAACACAGCTCCTTCATTTAACACACATATATATTTACCGACCCCTCCGCACAAGCAGGATGTAACACAAGATCAATTTCTTAAATGGAGTTCAACAGGTTTCAATTCAAGTTTGTCTTATATACTGGTTACCTAGCCACGGTTAAAAAGCCCAGTCTGCCCTACTATTTACCCATAGATGGAGAGAGAGTAGTTGGATGCATACTTTCCCAAGGGTATTAGCACTGTGTGAAATGTAAAGAGCCTCATCCAGTAAGTCCATTTCCTATAACTCTAATCATTACACAATGTGCCTCCATATTTAACAATACCTATAGACTATCTGAATCTTGGAGATGATGAAATGTCATTATTATAAACTAATGTATTCACACTAGTGTCTTTATATTAGTTATTATAAGAGTCACAATGTTTTGACCAAAACATTGTGACTATAACAACAAGTAACCTAAATAAGATAAAAGAAATACAAGTCAAAAATTAATAATTAATAATGAATGCCCTATCTAAAAAATTCAAATACTATTACAGGTACACTTACTGTAGAATTTATAGCATCTTGGAATTTCTTTGCTTATGGTATTATTATCATTATCCACAATTTTATTACAGAGATTATTAAAAATAGTACAAAATAAAAACACCCTCCGGGCGATGTAAAAATAGATTTTTGAAACATATTGCCTGAGGGGTGGGAGTTAAAAATTCAATGTCAGCGAGTTTGTACTCTAAAATCATCAAATTCATTAAAGGATTAAAAAATAAAACAATTTGAAATGTAAACTTTAAATATGTATTAAAATAAAACAAACTATATATAGATATATAATACCAGTCATGTATTTATTAAAACTTGTTTTAAAAAACAATGAGGACTGTCTAATGTTGCATGCTCAAATTTTGAGTGTATTTATTCTATGTTATGATGATGTTGGATAATGTGACGTAAGCAGTGACGTAATTTTTGTTACAGAAAAAAAACGGAAGCGAATCTCCATTATTAATAGATATAATGAAAATAAAGATGTTACTAGCAGGACCTGTGGACACACCACAGTATGATAATTTAATTATTACAACATTTGATGTGTTTACTTAAGGGTTGTTGATTCCTTGACGGGTATTCTACCAACTGAGCTGAGCAGCACAGGGATCTGCGCGGTAAAGTAAGGAGCTGATGGTAGGTGTGGCGCTCCACCTCAGACGCTAAAAATAATCTCCTTGGTCTAGCGCTAGTGAAAGGGGATAGACTCCCTCGCTGTCAGGCTGATACCGACATTAGGCCGCCCCGACGAATTTACTTACTTTTTACTTACTTAAGAGTTATTGCTAAATAGTTCAATATGTAAAAAGTATAATAATCTCTCTCTCTCTCTCTCTCTCTCTCTCTCTCTCTCTCTCTCTCTCTCTCTCACACACACACACACACACACACACTTTTTTCTCCTTCTTTCCTTCATTATTATATTTTCTGTGTAGCATGTCCCTTTTCTTCCCTTTCTTTCTTTATAATAAAAACGGAATGATCCATTATTTAGCTGAGGTAACAACACTCATAAGAAATAAGAATTCGGTGGATAAGCAACACAAGATAATCAGGATTTGCATTTTTGCATTTCTTCTTGGAGGATTTGTACAGTCTCATTTTTAACCAGAGGGTGTTGCAAGATGATAACAGTTGTACAATTAAGGAACACGAGTATTAATATATAGAATAGAATAAAGAATACATTAGTTAATATCTTTTCATTTAAAAAAATAAGAAAACATTGTTCTTGGAAGTTTCTTTTAGTACTTGTAAAATCTTCAATCCCACCTAAATATTACCATTTTATCACAAATGTTACAAAATATCACCACAATCAGAACATCCCCCACCCTTCCACCCCCCACCATCACAAGTGTTCGCCACTTTAGCATCAGCAGCAGCACCACCACCTCAGTAAGCAAAATCTTTTTGTATGTGTTTTTTTTATTATTTTTGGATTAATAGCAAACCTAAGTTGTTTTGAGCAGTAAACAAAATTAGTAAGATAACATTGGGTATATGAGTTGGCAAGCAAACACTTCTCACTTCTTTTTTATATCGTTTCCTTTAGGAATTTATATAACTACAGCCAATCAGCCTTCAAGTTGAAAGTTTGTAACAGAAGATGAAGAAAAACAATATATATATATATATATATATATAATATATTATATATATATATATATATATATAAGCAAAACAATGAAGTAAGTAAGAAGAAAATAGAAGATAAAGAAAGAATTCACAAGAAGAGAAAATAAGAGGGGGAAACAAAAAAGAAAGAATAAAGAGAATGGAGAGAAAAAATCTGGGATTTTCCCTTTATAATTCACAATTCTAATATAACCCTTTATATGCATAATAGCGCGCAAGAGATATCATTAGAATCGTATTTTACGTATAAATAGCATTAGATTACGGAACCCTCCGAAGTAATCTAATCCTAACCCTAATACTAATCTAACACTAACCCTAACACTGACCTAACACTAACTCTAGTGTCTCGAAGGTTTCGGGTATTTCCGTGAAATGTTAATGAAATGTAATGCTTTTTATACGTAATCTAATGATATTATCTCTTGCGCGCTCTTCTGCATTAGTATTTAAAAAGTTTTTGATAGCAGACTATCTGGTTAAATTAAAGAAAATGTTGCTAAAAATCGTCTCCAGCTGTACACACAAACACAACTAAGTATACATATAGTCCATACATTGCCATTGACATTGCAAGTAAAAAAAAGAGAGAGAATAACAATAAGTATCTGAAAAGAGAGAGAGGCGGGGGGGGGTAGAGGAAAGACAAATAAGTCAGTATTCAGTGAAAAAAAAAAAGGGAAAAAAAGAAAAAGAAATCTAATGAGAACAGTGAGGTGAAGTGGGAGGAGTTGAATTAAGAGTAAAGTGTTTCAGCAGCAGCAGCAAGGAAAAAAACCTACTGAATTCTTTCTTTCAGCTTAATGGAACTTAATTCTCTTTTCAAGGGCAGAGTGAAGTAAAC
The DNA here is from genome assembly GCA_023376005.1 of Doryteuthis pealeii. Taxonomy (NCBI): domain Eukaryota; kingdom Metazoa; phylum Mollusca; class Cephalopoda; order Myopsida; family Loliginidae; genus Doryteuthis; species Doryteuthis pealeii. The sequence goes on from CM042153.1 coordinate 71,499,632, forward strand.
AAAAAAATTAATTGGTCAGCTTTTTCTTCTCCACAAATAGAATAGAAAACAACATAAGTTCATTGTTATACACTTTTATCTAGGAAAGAGGGTTGGTTTGGTTGGATTTTACGGCATGTCAACACTTGCTGGGTTATTTCATACTAAAGACATTTTGTTTTATGCATTGTTGGGTACACAATTTTTGGACCATATGACCTTAAGGCACCCCATTTTGATCTCGATTAAGAAAGGACATGTTTTTCATTTACACCGTCAATATACGGTTGTTGGTTAGGGGTTAGGGTTAGGTGTTAGTTTTATAATTTTTCTAAATATCTAAAAATCGTCTGTTAAAACAACCGTGTAAATGAAAAACATGTCCTTTATTAATCGAGATCAAAAAGGGGTGCCTAAAGGTAATATGGTCCTAATTTTTTTTAACTCAATTTTTAAAAAAAATATTTTTGTTAACTCATTGTCTTCTTCTATTTAACCTATAGATGGAACCCTAACAGGTACTACCACTCTGGGTCAAACTGGACCTGGAGCAATGGCGATAAAGGCATATTCCACATTCCCTAGAGCTCCAGAATTGGAACTTCATCAGCTAGAATCTAATATCATACACAAGATACTAAGACCCTCAGCCACTGCCTCCTAGTACATATATGATAAAAAGGGTTAGAGCTTGCCATAAGGGCAATAGTGTTGGGACAATCATATAGGTTCTTGACCAGCCGATTGATCGGAAGAGGCCTCTCTGACCAGCAGACGGCTCCTCCAGCCAAAGTGGAGTGTTGCATGTCATGAACCAGTCGCCACCCACAGTTCACCACCCACGGCCAACAGGTGGCCCTATTCTCCTCCACTGCAGAAATGCAGTCAGTGTATTCTAAATAAAGATCTTTTCATGTGATGTAAGATAATACTTTGTAAATATTAACATAAAGAGTCAATAATTAGAATATGGAAAGCAAAATAAGATAAAAAAAAAGTCTCTCACTTTTTTCACTAACACTAGACCAGGGAGATTGATTTTGCAATTAAAGTGGGGCACCATACTTACTACCCCCCCCACCACTTTACTGCACAGATCCAAGCTGTGCTACTCATGCACTGAGTTGGTGAGGATCGGTATTGATCACGGAACCTTGTGGTTCCGAAGCGGATACTCTACTGACTGAGCTAGAAGGAATCTGTTACAGACAACCATTCTCTCCTTTAAAAACAAAGAAAATAAACTTATCAGAACCATTATCCCGACACCCCAGGGTTTTTCATGGGGGGTAATGAATTCTACATTTTTTATTTCATACTGCAACTGTTCCTGCTGGTATGATGTTAAATTGCATCTAATGGTAAAGTTCCAATTTTGGAACTCAGAGGAATGTAGAGTACCTCTTCATCGCCATTACTCCCAGGTCCACTCTGACCCAGAGTGGTAATACCTGTTAGGGTCCCTTCTATGGGTTAAATAGAAATAATGAGTTTAAAAAAAAAAGAATTGAGTTTAAATAATAAAAAAATTTGAATACCCATCAAGAATGAATAAAACAAGACTTCTTTGGCATAAAATAACCCAACAAGGGTTGACATGCCGTAAAATCCAACCAACCAACTGCTATTACTGAAAAGCAGACAGATGTTAAATATGAGTGGCAGTTAAGAGATTAAATTGATAAGTTCCTCAAATGAATATCAAAGCAATAAGTAAAAAAAGTTAATATTTAATGCAAATAGAAATATTAGAAAAGGTTTATGGTAAAACTGTTTTTTTTTATGACCTTTCATCTATTAATAATGGAGATTCACTTCCGGTTTTTGTCTGTAACAAAAACTATGTCCTTGCTTACGTCACACTACCTAAAATCGTCATAACATAGAATGACACTCAAAATTTGAGCATGCAATGTTAGACAGTCCTCATTGGTTTTTTAAACAAGTTTTAATTAATACATACCTGGTATTATCTATCTATATATAGTTTGTTTTATTTTAATATATATTTAAAGTTATCAGAGTTTCCATTTCAAATTTTTTATTTTTTACTCCTTTAATAATTTATTTTATTTTTTACTCCTTTAATAAATTTGATTTTACTTTACTTATGATACAAACTCTCTGATATTAAATTTTCAACTCCTCCTCAGGCAATATTTATTTTACATCACACAGAGGGCGTTTTTTATTTTGCTAGTAAATATAAATATTAGTTTAATAAGTTTCTATTAATTTTAGTAACTATTTACTTTTATGACTTATTCATTGTTTGGATTATTTCTAATTTTTTAGTCAATCAAAAGTTTTAATTTAGACAACAATTTCAAACTTCATATCCATGTATAATAACCAAAATTATTATTCTTATCTTATGAGGAATTAAGAATACTATTTGTCTGAATTTTTGAGATGAGGCTTGATTATTTGGATTATTCAGACTATTGTCCTCATTTGGATTATTCATGACTATTGTCCTCATTTGGATTATTCAGACTATTGTTATAAACAAATTTTGACCAATGTGCCTTCCGGCCTTCTTCAGGTGTTTCTTGTCAAACTCGGGAACCTTCTCAAACTTAAAGACCTTCTCTTCAGACACGGGAACCTTTTTGTTGAACTCGGAAACCTTCATGTCGTAATCGTGAGCCTTCACAGAACTTTGAACCGAACCTTTTATTCAATCCACAGTGGGGTAGACTGTTCTCATTCCATTAACCATGACCTGGTACAAATGTTAAGCTATGTTAAGTATTCTATGTTATTATTGCCTTTGGCCAGGATTGAACCTGCAACCTACATATGATTGTCACTTAGAACTGTATTAACTCAACTCTTATATCTGTTGCGCCATGTGTCCAACTGAAGAAAACCAGAGGGCACATCGACTGAAACATTGTGTATAAGGACAATAGTCTGAATAATCCAAATAATCCAAATTCAGTATATATCAAACATATAATTGACAACTGATAACACTGTTTTCTATCAACCATTTTTTTTTTTTTTAAGTTGTTGACACAATACAGATCATTGGATATAGGGATTGATAAAGGAAATTAATCATACAGAATGATTTTATCATCTCTTTGTGAATAGAATGACTGATAATGAAGAAAGAATAGAAAGTTTTTGAAAACCAAAACAACTTATGACATCAAGCCATTGATAATATTCTGAGCAAGGACAATTTCTCAAAATATAGTTTTTTTTGTTTTTTTTTTCAATGCATTGTCTATTCATTTCATTCATATTTTCAACTGAATAAATATACTAATTTTTACTACGCTAAATACAATTTATTTTTTTATTGACAAACAAGCACTTCAATTGTACTTTTGATATACATCAGTCACAATAAATTAGGTTATTTTAAAAATACAATGTCATCATTATTTGACCTTTGACCTTGTAATAACAACAGCTCTATTTGTCTAATTTCTTTTTAGATGAGGCTTGATAATTTCTATTATTTAGATTTTTCAGACAGTTGTCCTCATCTTTGTTATATACACAACATTGCATCTGATGTGCTCTCTAGCAATCTTCAGGTGTTTCTTGTCAAACTCAGGAACCTTTTGCTGATGAAGACAACAACCTAAAACATCTAAATAATACATACCCTTTGTTTTTCTCTCTAACATAATTTTTCTGGGTAGCTTTTCTTAAAGCTAGAAGCTGTATAATACAGTATTACATGCAAAGACCTACAAGGTTCCGAGTTCAACACTAGCCAATGCATGAGTAGCACAGATTGGAACCTTAGTCTTTGAACTCAGGAACTTTCTTGTTGTAATTAGGAACCTTCACAGAACTTCAAACCTAACCCTTTATTCAACCCATTGGGCTAGACTGTTCTCATTCCGTTAACCATGACTGGGTACAAGTGTTAAGCTGTGTTAATCATTCTATATTACTGTCACCTTTGACCAGGATTGAACCTGTAACTTAGAGATAAATGTTACTTTGAACTGTATTAACTCAACACCTATATCCAATATGGCATGTGTCCAATTGGAGATAACAATAAAGATGATGACAATAGTCCAAATAATCCGAATAATGAAATTTACTCGTTTCCCTAAAAAATAATGAATTTTAGTTAAACTGATAAACTATAGAATCTATCAAATTTGATAATTGATAATCTATAATTGATAATAATAATAATAATAATAATAATAATAATAATAATAATGATAATAATAATTGATAATAATAATTGATAATAATATAATAATGATAATAATATAATAATAATGATAATAATAATAATAATGATAATAATAATGATAATAATATAATAATGATAATAATATAATAATTGATAATAATGATAATAATTGATAATAATAATTGATAATCTATCAAATTTGATAATCTATTAAATTTGATAATAGGACACTCTGAACAAAAACAAAAACAAAAACAAAAACAAAAAAAACTAAACTAAACACAGAAATCACATATCAGTTGTATTCATAAATCCTTAAAAGTTCATTTAACTGAAAAGACCCGGAATTTTTAAAAATTATACTGATAAACAAAAAAAGGCGCTGGAGCTATAGAATACACTGACTGCACCTCTGCAGTAGGGTAACATCCCCTCTCCAATGGGGTTACCTGTTAGCCGTGGGTGGCGATCTCTGATGGTTAAGGTTGGAACCCTGGTGACTGAGCAGTCCACGACATGCAACACTTCATGTTGGCACTTACTTAGGCTAGACAGGCAGTTGGAGAGCCCCCTACAATCAATTGGTTGGTCACGTCAAGCCCTAGCACCTATATGATTGTCCCAACCCTATTGCCCTTATGGCAAGTCCTAACCCTTTTTATAATATATGTGCTAGAAGGTGGTGGCTGAGGGTCTAGATGTCCTGGGATGACGTTAAACTCTATCTGATGGTGAGGTTCCAGTTTTGGAGGTTTGGGGAATGTGGAGCACCCCTTCATCACCATTGCTCCCTGGTCCACTCTGATCCGGAGTGGTAGTACCTGTTAGGGTCCCATCTAAGGTTTAAGAAAAATGTATTTATAAAAAAATTGTATTATCCATTAAGAATTGATTTATTTCAAAACTTTATCGGCATTAAATGACCCACTGAGGTTGATATGCCGTAAAACAAAACAAAACCAAACTTAATGAAAAATTGTGATATTATGAAAAGTACCTGGTACCTATTAAGCATAACATTTATTATCTAGATGTAGATATAATATAAATAATTCATTTATATATCTAGATAATAAATTAAGCCCTAGCACCTATATGATTGTCCCAACCTTATTGCCCTTATGGCAAGTCCCAACCCTTTTTATCATATGAGTGCTAGAAGGCGGTGGCTGAGGGTGTTAGTGTCCTGGGTATGACGTTAAACTGCATCTAATGGTACTCCATATCCCCAGATTTCTAGAATTAAAACTTCACTATTAGACACAGTTTAACTTCATACCCAGGATAAGAATCTCTTTTCGAAATCACTGCACGGCTTAAATGTCAACAAATAGGCTAAAACCCACAACATTTAGGAATCACTAGAATCAACAACTTGTAAATTAGTTAAGGAATTTCAAGATTTCTCTTGTAATTTTATCCAGACTAAAAGAGATGCTGAGAAACCATCAATTTACAATAATCAATTATATCAATATTATAAATAACATTTGTTAAATTGAAACAAATGGGTTTACTTTGTAAACAAACATAAAAATACGGCAAAACTTGCAAATCGGTCGAAAAATTAAAACATATTACAGAGTGACCCAGAAAAAAAAACAGAACACAACCCTAAACCCCAACCCTAACCCTAAACCCCCCTAGTCAAAATTAACAGTTTTATTACAAGATTTGTGGGTTCTGTTTTTTCTGGGTCACCCTGTATACAGGGTGACCCAGAAAAAACAGAACCCAAATTATTTATTTATTTTCCCATTAAACTAACCCTAAACCCAACACTTATCCAACCCTAACCCTAAACCCCCTAGTTAAAATTAACAGTTTTATTACAAAACTACGAATTCCCCCCCCCTCCACTCTTAATATTTTTTTTACTGTAATCTTGATCACATGATAGAAAGAGAAAGATGTTAGTAAGTGAAAGAGAAAATAAGTAAACATTTACCCCATGATGAGGTCAGAAGTCATAAACTATGACCCTTGTTGCACCTCGTGAAGAACTACTACTACTACTACTACTACTACTACTATCAGCAGCAGCAGTTTACACCCCCCCCCCCATGTCCCTCATATATTTGTCCACACGAGACCTCCACTTTGCCCCGTCTTTTCAGGTCAGATTTCCTCTGCTTCAGGTACCATGTCAGCCATACTACCTGTTGAATGGTCAGGTTGTTGGCATTTAAAACGATTCCCCACCCGCTTACTTCGACCTAACAGGGTGGAGAGTGTGTGTACGCATCCAGCAGGATTTTAAAAAATTAAAAAATAAAATAAAATAAAAGGTAGCTGAGATCAGCTAGATCATCCAATGGCCACTCATACCCCGAGAAAACAAGTTTTATATACTTCTTCAAAAAATCACAACTTAGCAGTTGTTTTGTGCACACCTGAAGCACACACCAACAAACAGCTCTGTTGTGATTCAGTGCCACCACCACCACCACCACCACCACCCCTTGACATACCTTGCCAAATCTTGTATTATGGGGTCATGCCAATGGGAAATATGCAATAAAACTGCGCACTTCGGTAGATACACCTGAACTAAGATTTATGTTAGGTTAGTATTGCGTACAGTGCTCAGGTGCACCACAACTCATCCAAGGCACATGCATAGTACATAGAATAATGTACTAATGTAACGAAAATGAATAGCGTAGTCAATAATATATACTATGTATGTGTGTGTGCGCGTACGTATGTGTATGGAAGGTGGGATATCGGGTGTAGTGTTATCGAATTACAGGAAGCATGGAGGTTTTTATATTTATTCAAAATATTATATACATGCAACGTTTATTATTATGACTATTAACCCCTTTAATAAACTAACGGTTCCAAAATTGTGATACACAAGGCCTTAAGATTTCCACCACTCTCACTCTTTATTTCTTTCTGTCTATCTATCTATCTATCTATCTATATATATATATATATATATATATATATTATATATATATATATATATATATCATATTCATAGCTAATATTGAACCATTATAAATTATTTTTATAAATTATTTTTATAAATCGAAATATTGTTCAATATTAGCTATATAATATATATATATATATATATATATATATATATATATATATATATATATATATATATATTATATATATCCAAATATATCTATCCATCTATCTATCTATCCGCATATCTATCTATCTATCCATCCATCTATCTATCTATCCATCTCTCTCTCTCTCTCCCTCTCTCTCTCTCTCTCTCTCTCTATATATATATATATATATATATATATATATATATACATCTATTTATCTATCCATCTATCTATCTATCTATCCATCTCTCTCTCTCTCTCTCTCTCTCTCTCTCTCTCTCTCTCTCTCTCTCTCTCTCTCTCTCTCTAATAATATATATATATTATTATCTATCTATCATGTATATATCTATTTATCATCTGTTCTTGTTGGAACATGTAAAACTTAATGAAAAAAGAAAAGAATCAATGTTAAACCAAAGATTCATTCATTGCAAAACTGGACAACAAAAAAAAATAATCATCTTTAATATCATTAGAATTTAATTCCTTCGTATTATTGTCTTTTTAAAAACTAAAAAATGTCGATCTATATTATTCAGCTGGATTTTAGATATATATTTTGTATTAATACAACCACAAATTCTTTCTTTTTTCTTTCTTTCCTTCTTGTCATCTTTTCATTATGTTCGATTGAAACAGATTAGTGTTATCGCTTCCATAAGCTCCCTCCCTCTCTATATCTTTCCCCTGCTCACTTTCCTCTCTTTCTTATTATATTTTTCTGTATAGCATGTCCCTTTTCTTCCCTTTCTTTCTTTCTAATAAAAAACGGAATGGACAATTATTTAGCTGGGGTGACGACACCCTTAAGATATAAGAATTTAGCAAATAAGCAACACCAAATAATCAGGATTTACGTTTTTGCATTTCAACTTGGACGATATCATTTTTAACCAGAGTGTGTTGCAAGGTCGTACTTTTAAGGAACATGAGTATTAATATATAGATTTTATTTTTGCTAGTTGCCGTCAAGCATTTTCTACAATTTGCTTTTCAAACAGGTGCATATTTGTACTTATGTATTTGTACTTACTTACTTACTTACTATTGATGAAAACTGAAAAGTGCGTCTCGTATGAATAACGATAAGAACATTTTCATCAGATTAAGAATGAGAAATATCAACAGCTTTACAATAAATGAATAAAAAATATATAAAAACAGTTTGTTTGTTTGTTTATTGATTTTAACGGCATATCATTCCGTCTGGGGTTATGTCATGCCTAACGGTTAGGAAGTTATACATATCGTGTATTTATATGTATACTTTTTAGTAATTGGTTTTAATAATGTGTTAGCATTATTGGGGATTATGTTGTATGGTATTGATTTGTTTCATGTCTATATTCTATGGTATAATTTTATTTCCCTAAAAAAAGAGAGAATATCCTCCATGTTGACATTTTTCAAACAGATCTTTTATATTGTACACTAAACAGGGAAAAGGAAAAAATATAAAAAATTTCAAGGAAAAATATAAAAAATTTTCAAGGAAAAATATAAATTTAATCAAACAGTTTTTAAAAATTCCAACTAAAAAAAGGAAAACAGCATGAATTTTTACTTTAAAGAAAATTAAACAAACAAATTCCAAAGCTCTTTCTCTCACACACACACACAGGCCGGTTTCTCTCTCACACACAGGCCGGTTTCTCTCTCACACACAGGCCGGTTTCTCTCACACACACACAGGCCGGTTTCTCTCACACACCCCTAGACCGGTTGCCTAACCAAGGTTAAAGAGTCTAGTCCGCCCTACTATTTACTTATGGAAGGAGAATGGTTGGCTTCATACCTCTACCAAGGGTATTAGAGCTATGTAAAATGCAAACAATGTCACATAAGATTTGAACTCGGATCGTCGAATCCATTCCAAACGACAATAACCATTACACCACGCACCTCTACACACACACACATATATATATGCGCACATATACATATATATATATATATATATACATTTTTGCGTCTAAGGTAGAGCGCTACACCTACCATCGATTTCCCACTATATATACATACAATACAATGTATATACAACAACGGATCAGCTGTACAACTACTTGTCTGTTATCAAACAAACCACCCGGGCACGACAAACAGGATGTGCTGGAGAAGCAGGGTCGAACTCATAAGTGACATTCTCCTGTGGGCACTTACACATGGGCACACCAGTGTGGGTCGACCAGCAAAAACTTACATCGATCAGTTCTGCGTGGATACTGGATATTGTGCAGAGGACTTTCTAGGGACGATGGCAAACAGGGATGGGTAGCGAGGAAAAGTCAGTGAGATCCGTGTTGTCGGCATGACCTGATGATAATGATCATGATGATTATGATATATATATATATATAAAGTTTGTGGATTTTCGGTATCAGCCGAATAGAGTCTGTCCCCTTTTCGCTAGCACTAGGAAAATTGTTTTTTCTGGGGTGGACCACCACCGTCAGCTCAACTCCCAGATGATTTACAGTACATATCAGATTACCCAAGCTGTGCTACTCATGCGCTGAGTTGGCGAGGACTGCTATCGAACCGGGATGCTCTAAACCCGACCATAAGTTAGGGTAGCGTGGACATGAAGTCAATAGCGCTTGGTGATTGACAGTTTCTCGTCTATGCGATTTTTATATAAATATATATTCACACACACACACACACACACACACATATATATATATATATATATATATATATATATATATATATATATATATATATATGAGCGCACGCGCGTGTGTGTTAGAGAAAATATATGTATATTGGTACTAACGCAGAATAGCGCGCAAGAGATCATTAGATTACGTATAAAACGCATTACATTTCACAGAAATACCCGAAAACTTTGAGACGCCAGTATTAGGGTTAGGGTACGGTTAGCGTTAGTTTTAGGGTTAGTGTTAGAGTTAGGTTACTTAGGGAGTTTCCGTATAATGATTACGGAAACTCCCTAAGTAACCTAATAAAAATATTCCAGCGTAATCTAATGCTATTTTTTCTACGTAAAATGCGATTCTAATTATATTATCTCTTGCGCGCTATTCTGCATTTGTACCAATATGTTTCATCCATCTATCTTTCAATATGTATATATAAAATTTTACTCAAAATCAGAAACAGGTTTTTATCATTTGATGAAAATAAATCAAACGTTAAGTTTTTCACAAATTTGGAATAATATAACAAAAGTGATGTTTTTGAAAAAAATATTCATTTCGAAATTGAAACTTTAACTTTAAAACTTAATTTTTGTTTTAGTTTTTTGTTGTTTATTTTTACACCTTCTACGTCGTTTTTTTTTTTTTTGTTTGTTTTTTGTTTTTTTTATGAAAACTGAATAAGCTGGAGAAAACAAAGCTGGAGAAAAAGATTTCTTTAGAAAATAAGAATTATTTGTATGATTGACAAAAAATAGAATAAAATAAAATAAAATGCGAGAGAATGCTCACCGCTCCTCAAAAAAGTAATTGAATAATGTTGATCTAGTCGTGTCGAGACACTAGAAAGTCCCAGTTCTGGTGAGTCAGTTTCAAAGAAAATATAATAAGGCAATTATTCCCGTTTCAGAAGTTGTCAATAAACTCTGGAAAATATTTACTTGTAGAATGTGAAAAAGGAATTTCCACGATAATCCGATCTTGGTCGCATCCGGTGGTAAACAGGCCGATAAAAACAAAACAAAAAAAAAAGGCGAAGAAGTAACTAGTTGAAAACGGAAAACACAACAGCAATAAATGAATGAGTTAAGAAAATGAGTGTGGGCCGATCTTGTTGGTGAGGGACAGTCATTGGGTGGAAACAGATGCAACCATATCAATATAAACACAAACGTGGGTGACGTAAAAAAAGCGTAACACGCACCTATTCACAAACAGCTTGTGATGTGACATAAAAGTGTGCTATCGAAAAGGCCATAGGAGAGAAAGAGAGAGAGAGAGAGGGGGGGAGATAGTGAGAGAGAGAGAGAGAGGGGGGAGATAGTGAGAGAGAGAGAGAGAGAGGAGCGGAAAGGGAGTGAGAGAGAGAGAGGAGGAGGGGGAGAGAGAGAGAGAGGCCAAGAAAATCAACTAGGGTAGGGAGGAACACAAATAAATAGGATTTAAGTACTATCAGTTCTACACGTAAACGCAAAGATGAGTGGTGAGAAGGAAACAGTGTGAAATTAGTGTAAACCTTTTTTTTAATGGTTCATGAATACAACACTTAAAAGCGGTCAAGTATTTTACTAAATTCACACACACACACACACACACACACACACACACACACAAGTGTAGGTAGGTCGCCAATATTTAATTAGGAAAAGTGGTGGTATTTTTGCCAATATTTTTTTATTAAAGATTCTAATATTGGCAAAGTACAAGTGTAATTGTTTTTAAAAAAAGAAGAAATTTTGAAAAATCTGTGTAGTATTTTTTTTTTTCATTTCCAGAGACGCAGCAAATAATTTACATAAAAATTAAATCATTGAATGACACATTTTAGTATTTTGGTTCTAAACTTTTTACTCAGAGTATGGTAGTTTCTTTTATTTTTATTTTGATACATGTCTTTTTCATATTTCCTTTTTATAAACTAACAACCAAATTCACGCAAATTGTGCTTAAGGGTGTCGTCCCTCTCCCCTAGAAGAATGCAATGGACACTGAAATGGAAAAGGCTTTCTTTCTTTTCTTTCTTTTTTTTTTTTTTTTTTTTTTTTTTACTAACCAGAATAAAATTGATATCATAGTATCAATAAAGTGATAACTTAAAAGATAGGGACGTCCAAAATAGGTGCGCACAGTTTTTATCTTAAAATTTAAAACGATTTTTAGAAATATTTAAATAGATTCTTTCATGAAAAAAAAATAGCTTCAATTGTCAATTACTAGATAAAAGCATAGATGAAATTTTAAAATTGTGTAATTATATAATAAAATTATATTAGATACTATAATTCTAAATTTTTATTTTGTTTTTCGTTTACTTGTTTTTTTTTTTTTTTGGGGGGGGTGCTTGTTTTTGTTTTTCCTAACTAAACACACAAACAAAAACTAGCAAAACAATAAACATTAACATCACTATTTATGTGAAAAGTCAGTGACCGAAAGAAAAAGATTCGCACGATGAAAAGAAGGTTGCGATCGAATTCCAAGTGTTTAGCGCATGCGCAGCGAACACACACACACACACAATTTGTCCGATGAAAACGTTTGTTTACGCTTTAATGGACCAATGTATTTGCATCGGAAAATTATTTTTTCTTATTTCGTTTTATCTTCTCTATTTAAAACTAACCTTTATTTATTTCGGGAAGGTTTCATTATCCCGAGAAAATAAGTTTTAAAGTGGAAATGAGAGAAATAACTAAAGTGGGGGCTTGATTCACAATAATGTACGGATATATAAATGTCAAAAACTGGACCCTGTGTCGCTCTTATGACAAGGGAATGTTTTGATTTTACAACGTAAATCTAATATCTAAACTGAAACCTGAGCAAATTGGGTAAATTTAAAGTACGGGGGATCTAACATGAAAAAGAAATGGTTCAGTAGCATTTTCTTTTTCTCGCCAAATTTTAAGACACAAAATAAAACCCTATTGCCGATTGTTAGTCATGTACAAAAATACGCACTTTCTATCAGCAAGCGAGCCGTGCTTTTCTTCTATGGTATGGACGATCAAAAGCGTAATAATACGGGTTTTTTTTATGTTAATAAATTCTCTTTTTATATTGGTTATCTTACGGGCCCTGTAGAAAAAATATCGCCCAGTGAAAAACCACACACAAAAAAAAAAACAGACTAAAAAAGTATTATTTAAATAAAATATTGTTTATCTAGTAAGTCAAATCTATTTATTTAGTATTTTTACATTGACAAATTCAGTCACCTACAACGAGTGAAAGAGTTTAATCAACGATGTCAATTTTAAACCTTATAAAAAACGTTTAACCTGGTTTTCTTTTCTCTTTTATTAACCACACCATTAGAACTTTTTATTTTACTTTATTCGTTTTCGTAGCTTAATCAGCCACGGAAACGAATAAAGAAAAAAAAAAATACCCGGAAGAGCAATATTTACCGTTTTTGAATTTCAAAAATAAGGCATCCGTACGATCAAAATAGATAAATCGTTATAAAAAAAACGAAAAAGAAAAAAGGTAAACAAATTTAATTCTTCATAGAATTATCTTTAAAACATGTAAAAATCATTCACAGGAATCTTCTATAAATGAGTCGAATTAACAAAATGACAAGAAAACAAGAAAAAATAACACATCTTCAGAATTTTGAGAAAAATGTCTTTTAAAAGAAAATTAATGTTTATTGCTTTAAATACCGAAAATTTTATTAAAATCTGATAATCAGCCGATTTTGTTGAATTAAAAAAAGGGGGGCACTTTAGCAGGTGCGCATTTCTATATATACCTACTCATTGTTATTTTATAAGTATTTAAAATAACTTAAGTTTGGGGTTAGGGTTTTCATGACATCACGAATTGAATTCCTAAACAAAGAGAAAAATAAAATGCGACTTTATTTTTAGGCTTCTGTAATTTAAGATAATGGACGTTAGGGAATAAAACCTGTTACTTGCATTTTTTTTTTAAAATGGACACAAAATTAAGGTACAGAAGAGGAATAAATAAGGTATTATACTTACACGGTAAAGTAAATCTATTTCCCTTTTTTTTTCTTTTTTTTTTTTTTTTGAAGTTTATTTCAGGAAGAAATGAAGGTTGTATTTGGATAAAGCGGATCAAACGGCTCCAGAAAAATACATTTTTCCGGCGTAACGAAAATAGACTGGTTACGTTCGTTCACTTAACTGACCTTAACCCACAATTAGGCAAAAAGTCAATTTTTGTAGCTCAGTGGTTAGGAAACTAGTCAAATTAGAGTAATTCGTTGATGAAAAATGTAAATACTGATTGTGTTCATTTAATGCGTTTTTCGTTTTTTCTACTTTTAAGCAATACATTCAATAATTTGGTTGTGGCATTTAGCACAAATGCAGAATAGCACGCAAATGATAATAATATCATTAGAATTGCATTTTACGTATAAATAGCATTAGATTACGGAAACTCCCGAAGTAACCTAACATTAACACTAACCTAACATTTACCCTAACCCTAGCGTCTCATGTCTCGGGTATTTCCGTGAAATGTAATGATTTTTATACGTGAACTACGATATTATCTTTTGCGCGTTATTCTGTAGTATTTGATTTTTTTCTACAATAATTTCCTTCTTCCAACGTAACCACTAAGCTTTCATTTTATTTTTCAGTTTAAGGAACATATACATTTTTGAAATCTTAGTAAAACAAATAGTTATTAATACTTAAAGATATTATTTATTCATCAACACAGTCACTGATTAAACTGCATTAAATTTAACATTAAAGTTACAAATTATTTTAATCGATCTTTTGAAAATTTTAATTTAAACAATTTAAAATTTAAAAAATTAGTTCTTTGATATTTCTTCTTAAAAAAGTGTCAAAATTATTAGGTTTCTGATCTGGTATTAAAAAACAAGTTCATTTAGTAATTCAATGTGTTTTCTAAAATGTTTCTTCATGATCAGTGCACAATGTCCATATCTTTAATACTACTACAGTACACGCACAAAAATATAGGAAAGTTCACCTTCCATTTGACTGCAGAGGATTACATTATGATAGTAAGTGGGTTAGAGGAAAAAAAATCGGAAATAATTCAATGTCACGGGAAGTGTTGGCAAATCTATTAATACGCGATTTATTTAGCTTCTTACGAGGCCAAATATGTGACACAAGGTCAGTTTAATGTGGGCTCCCCATGGGGGAGGGGGTCTATTAATAGCAACATAGACATTTTAGGGTCGTCTAATATAGCTTTTTAAATTTCAAGTGAGATTTGGCGCGCATGTGTGTGAAGGAGAGACTAAATTATAATATTATTAGGGGAGGGAGGAGTATTTTTAGTATTTGACATTCTTTAGGCTTACGCGATTGGTTCAAAAGTGTGTAGAAATATGCACGGACATAATTTATGTGAGTGTGCACACGTGCATATTTTTATTTACGTAGGTGTGGGAATAATAATAATATATATATATAATGTGTGTGTGTGTGTGTGTGTGTGTGTGTGTGTGTGTGAGTGAGAGAGAGAGGGGGGAGAGAGAGAGAGAGAGAGAGAGAATAAATATGCTTAGTTCACTCGCACCTTATTTTAAATACTGACATTTTGGCTTAAAGAATTCTGCTAAAATTTGGTAACACTTTCCTATTTCATGTGCCATATCACTGGAAATTAATACATCAAAATCATTTTTGTAAATATTAATAATGGTCATTTCAAATTAAATTAAGAGAAAGATCAAATTTGATGTCGTCTTTTTAGTTTTAATTTTCACAAAGAAAAGATCAAACAAGCCAAGACATTTTTAAAATGAACTTGACAGTGACAATGATGATGATCATCATTATTATAATAATGATCATCATCATCATTGTATTTTTATTTTAAGTGAAAAAAAAACAAAAAAAAAACAGGTCATTTAATAATGTTGACGGAAAGAGATGTGAAATATGGACAATTTTTAAGTTTTACAAAATCAAAACCTGAATGATTGATGTTTAAAAAAATCTTTTTAAATCTAAGAATACCTAATGAACCACAGACCTAATTAGACTGTTGCAATTTGTATTACATGATCTGTGTGGTTTTATGATTTTAACCAAATATCAAAATAAACATATTTCTAATTAGTTAAACTACACTATTTGGGGAACCATTATAGTATGCGGCCTACCTTTTGAATGTGGCCTACGAAATAATGTATCTCTTATAGTATGTGGCCTACCATAAAAAGCATATTATAAGGTTATAACTGCTAACCCTAACCCTATTTCAGAATTTTAGAATATTTTAGAATTAAATAGATTTCTGATTCATGTAAATTATGGTTCAATTCCTTTTTTATTTCTTGAAATTGAATATATGTGAAAAATAATTAGTTTCAATAAATTGCCTACTACTTATATCTATAAATATACTCTTACTGAGGTAGGCCACATTCAAACCGGGTGGGCCACATACTATAATAGAATAAAAAAAGTTAGGCCACATACTATAATGGCACCGTATTGTAAATACAACTTTTGGTGAAAGACTTATAAATTTTAGAAAGCCCCTTTTTTTTAATACAATGTAATTTTTACAAATAAATTAAAATATTGGATAGACAATAAAAAAAAATTGGCTATAACTTGCAAATCGGTCGGAAAATTAGGGTGACCCAGAAAAAACAGAACCCACAAATTTTGTAATAAAACTGTTAATTTTAACTAGAGGGGTTTATGATCAGGGTTAGAGTATAGGGTTAGGGTTGGGTTTTAGGGTTAGTTTAATGGGAAAATAAATAAATAATTCGGGTTTTGTTTTTTCTGGGTCACCCTGTAATATGTTTTAATTTTCCGACCGATTTGCAAGTTTTGCCAAAAAATTTAGAATATTTTCATTGTTAAATGCAAGATTATTCTTTAGACAAATTCATAAATGTAGTAAGCATTCTACCATTTTAATTTCATGAATATTATTGTTAAAATTAAAAATCGTATCTTTTTAGCAGTTAGTTTTTAGTTGGAACAACATAATCAATTGAAACAGTTATAAAATTTATTTTGCGTTTTCATTCATTCTTCAAACGAAAAAAAAAAAATTAAATGTGTGAACTGTTAACATAACAAAGACAAAAACTTGACATTTCTAGGCGAAATTAGCCGCAATCTGCAACTCACAGAATATCAAAGGGGCAGGTTTAGCTCATTCAGTAAAGCACCGGTCGAGGAACCACAAGGTTCCGGGTTGAATGCCGACACTCATTAAATTAACTAAAGTGCATGAGTAGCAAAGCTTGGATCTATACGATAAAGTGGGGGAGCTAATGGGACGTATGGCAGTTCACCTCAGACGTAATAACAATATCCCTGGTCTAGCGCCAGTGAAAAGGGAATAGACTTCCTCGCTGTCCGGCTGATACCGACAATAGGCCACTTAACGTTGATAGTTCAGCAATATCACACATTTTACATGAATATCACATCTAAAAACTTAGTGGATAAATAAAACTAGAGGCAGTCGTAAAAATGAGAATATCGGATATTTTTATTACTGAATCTGAATCGCCTATCAGAAAAATGTAAAAAAATGAGCTTTCTTCAAGTTTGATTCTCTCTTCTTGGTAGAGTTAAAGCGCTATGTACTATTCACTAAAAATAAAACGTCATTAACGAAAACCAAAAGGATACCCGGATGTGTGAGAATAGCTTAGGGATTTAGTGAGGGATAATGAATAATATTTAACACTTATTGTTGTTGTTAGTATTATTATTATTATTATTTTCCCACGTGGGTCAGTAAGTAAAGTCGGTTCGTAATTCAGCTGCACAGCCTTGACCTTTTATATGGGAAAAATTGCTCAGTTCTGATTGGTCCATTACGCTCACACCCTTTGCATAATTTTAGAACCACTTTCCTTATGTAAACAAAATATTTTGCTCCTCTCCAAAACACAAAATACACTCTTGCCTTATGAAAGTTTTGATCCAGGGCAAATACTGTTACATAAATATTGAAATCCTCTTTCGTCACATGTCATATATTAATATTTGCTTCAGAATGTTTAACCAATAGAATTGTTATTATTATTTTTTACAACAATATTTGACCTAATTTGATGCTATGGTGTGGGTAGTAAATTTCGATTCATTGTTAATATTCATTTTATTGAAAATAGGTTTAATAGAAATAATTGTCATATACGACATTAATTATTTTCTTAGTATTTTGGTTTGAATATATATAAACCATACCCATTGCTTGTTTACAATGATTTGTTTACGTGAAAGGTGTCAAGTAGCATTTTGTGTATTTTTTTAAAGCAGCAACAACCACTAAAAAGAGTAGTACAAGTGAAAGAAGCCACCATATGTAATAGTAGCTCTAACAATATTTAACTCTCTATTAAGGTCAGTTTTTATGTTTACATTTAATGTTATTTTTTAACAACCAGCGGCAACTGTAAATTGAAATCATTAATATTCAATCAATCAGAAATAAATAAACAATTGTCACTGAAATGAAAACATCGTGCACAATATATTCGAAAAATTGTCACAAATGAACCAAAATCATTGACATTCATTATCGATGAAAATATAAATAAAAGGAAGTGAATAAAAATACGACAGTTTTATTTATTTATCACAAAAGAATTCGTATAATGAAGAATGTTTGTACCCTTTTTTAACGATATGACATCGTATTTTATTTTTGTTTTGTTTTTTGTTTTTTTTCTAACTGGTTTTCTTTGAGAATTAAGAATTTGGTGAATAATTTATAATAGATGTTTATTTTTGTTTTGTGATATATACACTTTAATGCAATCTGAGTAAACAAAAGACTGGGATTGAAGAATATCAATTGATTTATTAGACAAAAAAGATTTTTTTAAACGAAAACTCGTTCTCTAAGAAATCAACAAGTATTTTCCTTTGTTTCCAGGGTTTTATGATTATCAATGAATTAATTTTAATGTTAACCAAATAACACTTCGACCGGATTACAAAACTAATTTAACAAATCATTGTCGCAAAAAATTGTCAAGCACCTTTCAACCTTGTTAAGTCATTGCTAAATTAAATTAGCATTAAACAAGTTCAATGGGTTTTTTTAAAGCACGTTTCGTTTTGTGTTATTACATTATATGAGAGTATATGAGGTAGAATTATGGAAGTCTGTTTTTGTTTATATAAAATTAAAATATTTTTTTAAGTAAATATTTGCGATTGATAATGGGCGCATGCGCAACAAATACATTTTTTGTGTCTATTATTAATGGAATTGATTAGCAACAACAATCGATATCAGAATTCAATTGATCTTTATCTTAATCGCTTAAATAAATAAATGTTACAAACAAATAATAATCTCTGATTGTATCAACAAAAACCTCCAATGAAAAAGCTAATGCGTTAGATCTTGTTTTGTTCTATTTATGGGCATTTTAAGAGATAAACAAAAGAATGACAATTTGAATTTTATTTTTAAGTTAAAATTAAAAGGCAATATATAATTTTTTTCTTTTTTTTTAGTTCGAAAATATGCCGATTAGACTTTTTACAAAAACGAATTTCTTTTCAAAACAAAGGGTCTTTTTTTTTCTTTTTTTTTTTTATATAATTTTAATAAAAATAAGGAGTATTTAGTTTTAACCAGGCTAATTTTTGTTTTGAGTAATTTCGTAAAATGAGTTTACTTAGATTCCAATAAATGGCTTCAAAAATAAAAACATTTATTCGGACATTCTGGAGGTAGGCAATAAAAACAGAACAAAAAATCAAGAACAAAAAAACATAAAACCATAGATATCAAATGTAAAAATGAAACTGAAACTTACGATGTTTTCGACGGTACTTCTATATTATGAGAGACGGCCCTTTTCTTGACCTCTGGTTGAAAATCGGCTAATTTGGAATAATCCTGGTCCTGGTCGACGAGCCTCGCTGACTTTCTGCTTTCCAAAAGTCTCACATCTTCTAGTTTTTTGTTCACTTCAAAAAAGTCACCGGTGGTCAGCATCCGGACTGTAATGAGTACTTCGTTGGTTCGCCGGTCATGGCTTTGTACAGTACCGGTCACCTCTCGGCCATTTAGAGTAATGTAGACTTTCTGTCCTTCAGAAAGATGAATTGACGACACAGACTGAAACCCCGGTCCGATTATGCTCTTAGGGCTCACTTCCAGAACCTGTCCATTCTCAAATTTCACACTGTAAGAAGTAGCTGTTCCATGTCCAGATATACGGACATGGTTACTTGGGGCGTTAATAAATTCACCACTGACATTATTCAAGCAGTTATTTACATCACCTGAATCGGGAGGTGATCGCAAAGCTTGTATGACCCCCGCATAGAATCGGCCATCTTGGCATTTTGCACTGATTTTAGTGCCCACAATTGAACGTTTTGCTAAACGTCTGTTTCCAAACATGGCTTTTAGTTTTTACACTGTTGTTCTAAATTGAACAAGAAGGGAAAGGAAAATCCGCACAGGGACTATTGTTAACAATAACACGAAAGGGGGAAAGATTTACTAGCTTTTTTTGACGTCCATGAGTGGGAGAAACATTGGTCTTCGTTGTTGTTTCTTCCTTTTTTTTAATTCTCCTCTTTTTGTATTCGTTTTAATGTTTTAAGCTGTTGCAAAATAAAAAATTTATTTTAAACATGTGTATGTAGAAGGTGCTGTTGATCGTTTACAGAGAATTACAAAAACAAACATTACAAATAAAAGATGGTAGAATGTATACTCAGTTTTAAGGGTGTTTGTTTTAAAATCCGTTTTTGTTTTATTTTTCGAATAATCAGTCTTTTTGAGTGATCGTGTATTTTTTAATTTTCATCGCATATCGATAAATGTTTTGAAAAAGTTGTTATGATACTGTTTGAGTGTTAATCGAAAAGAAATTAGAATAAAAATACTAACAAGTTGTTGAACATGATATTTTCTTTTTTAGATAGTCGATTTCAAATCGAGTTGTTAACGTTTGACAAGAATACAATTTTTTAATTAGTAAAGTATTATTTATTCATTTAACTATCAACACTATTTTAATAATTACAATTTTTTTTAATGTCTAGCTTTCTTTTCGATAACTCTGGAACCAGGGCGATTTAAAAAGAAAAATATTAAGACAGTTCAGAATGAAAATGATATAAATGAAATTTACTTTTTTTTAAATTTTAATGTTTTTTTTATTAAATATGTGAGAATATAATTATTACTGTTATTATTATTTGAAAAAAAAAAGGGGGGTAGTCGTGTTTATGTAGTCGACGAAATTTAAGTTGAAATGTAGTCACCGGTTTGTTTTGGTTTTCAAGAAGTAGGCGGGGTTTCGCCTTACACCAACAAAGCCACGTGCTCACAATCCTGCAACATGATTTGTTTACAAGCACACCCCTCGCGCTCTGATTGGTCGCTTTCTCAGTCAGTGCTGACGTCACCGGTCGTTATCGGTGGTGGGGGGGTCACCAAGCCGGCATCGCGTACACACACACTCTTCAACCCCAGCTTTTTTTGCCATGTACTAATGGTAAACACATCTGTTATTTACAAAATTATTCTCAACTTTTTTTTTATTTTCTTTTTTTATCTTCTTTTTTTTTTTTACACAAATCGGGGGTATTTTTCTTTAGCGTGAATTTTCAATAAAACTCAATTTTTGTTGTGTGGTATAAACAAAACATGGGGGACTCGAAGAGAATGTTTTGAAGTTGGCATTTAATGACAAACCCGAAACCGCTATATAAAGAAAATCGGCCTGACCTAGATGTAGATGGTTGCTGGCAAAAATGCTATATACATAACTTAATTACTACTACTGCTGCTGCTAAACATATATCAACAATACCAATCGCAAAACTGAAAGAAAATATCTTTTATTTTTATTTTTTAAATAAATAAATACTGGAATATTTAACACTAACAAATAATATAGGCAATACAGTGATGTTTTCAAAAATGGTGAATAAATATTTATCCGATCGTGTTACTGTTTGTTTAAATGTTTATTGTTTAATTGTTTATGGAATAAATTCTTAGCGTGTTGTTGTTAAGAGGGGTTTATCTTTTAAAATCTCGATACAAAATAGTGAAACTAATTAATTATCAATTGTAAATAGTGACTGTTGTTACATACAAACGTTAGAGAAACAAACCCGGCCGGTCGACGAGAAAAATGCCAGTAGTGTCAAAAAACAAACCAATTCAGTAAAAACATGTAACGATGGTAGGAAAAAATAAAACAATAATCTTTGTAGCTTCAAGGTTATATTCGGGGATAATACTCGATTTTTTAAGTGATGGGTACTTAGCAACGGACTATGAAGATATTTTATAAGGTAGGGAGAGAAAAAAAAAACAGAAGAAAAATAAGAAAAAGAGTTAAGAAATGATACCCCGGTTGGCAGTACCGGTTATTCAATTGGTAGAAGAAGGACTCATGGTGTCCTTAGTTGTAATAATTATTCCTCTAATTTTGTTGTTGTTGTTGTTGTTGCTGTTGTGGTTCGGAATATTTTCCTTTCTTTCTGTGAGTGTCGGAATCTGGTTGAAAATATAGATGTTGTCGTTTAAAAAAATAAAAATAAAATAAAAGCTGTTTGAAAAAAAAAAATTGGGGAATAATATTGGTGTTTTCTTTTCTTGTAGTTTTCTATCTAGTGTTGTTGATACTAGTCAAGTAAAGTCATCCGGCGAAGAGAAAAAATATGACTCAAAATAAAATGAAAAAGGTGAACAACGTAAACGGGACAGTTCGCATCAGTGTTGATATTTTGTTTTGAATTACAATGTTCTTTAGTCGAATAATGATTTTTTTTACAAAGTTTTTTTTTCTCTTGGGGTTTTCTTTTTTTTCTTTTTTTAAAAATAGAGAAGCCGGCTTGTCACTTTTCTGTGGAAAACAAACTGTAGCTGTTGTGTGTATAATTGCTGTGTTTTCGGTAGATATGACTTACTTACTTACTCCCTCTGAAAATTTCATCATCGTCACATATAGATACATAGAATTTTACAATAAATAACATTAAAAAATCGTTGTTCCAAAAATTACTATTTTACCATTGGTCTTTATTTTTATTGTCAAATGTTGAAAATAAAATTGTAAGAATTAACGATAGATTGTAAATAAATATTTTAGTTTGTTATTGTTGTTGCTGCTGCTGCTGTTGGTGAAGGGTGGGTGTTTTTCTTTTTTTATATACATAATAGTGGATTCAGGTCGCCGGGTTTTGACATTTGATGTAATATAGCGCTAGAATAGATAGTGACAAACTGATATTTTGATTTTATTGTTTTGGTGATTTAATAATTTGTTAAGCCAAAAAGTTACCAGACGATTTTTCTTTGTTATTTTGTTACTGAAAGAGTAAGAAAATTTCGTGCGCTTCGAAAGGGTGCAGGACAATTGATGGAACAGCTGTCTTGTTTATTACACGCATACACGTAGAGAGAGTGGGAGGAGAAAAAGAGAATAATATGGAAATTAGAAAGAGTAAGAGAAAAAAATAAGGCACTTTAAGTTGAAACTAAGAAGAGTGAGTGATACATGAAATTACGGAGAGATGGCTGAGACTTGGTAGAAAAAAAAATGAGAGGATTAGTTGAAGGAATTCAAAGAGTGGAGGATTGGGTTCGGACCAGGAGAGGTGGTAACCTTAGGAGGTTGAATGAAGATATTTATTTGTAGAGAAGGAGCAATAGTGTGAGTCTGTTTAGGTGGTGGTGACAAAAAAAAACGAAAAAAAATATATGTAACAAAATATTTGGGGTAACAACTAACAGGGCAACCGCTTTTCCAAAACAAAACGTACAACAGGAGAGGAGTCCACAGTTGATACAATGAAAAGAGAGTCAAGTTGCGTGTCTTCTACCTCTAGACTTGTGGATATCGTCAATTTTACAACCCTCACCTCTTTAACTAAAAGATTTGCTTACCATCCTGTCATACAACAAGTTTATCTTGAAGCGGTTAATTATTTTTTCAAAAGAACATAAGGGTTATAAATTTATTTATTTTGTAGATAGAAATATACTTGATAGCAATCAAGCCTGTAGTTATTTAAAGTTAATGATTTGTGGTTGCTTCTAGCGATAAAAGAAAAAAAAACAGTTATAAGAAAATAAAAGTGGAAGATTTACCCGAAAAATTGAAATCGAAGAAAAATTATTATATGATAATGAGGATTTATTTATTTATTTATTAAACTGAGAAATTTGTGCAACCTTTGAGAGTATTGACAGAAATGGACATAGTGAGGAAACAGTAACGATGGGAATTTAGTGGTAATAATAACTTTATTCAATAAAATGAGAACAGTTCAAGAATTTTGTTATAGTCGCTGTTGATAATGTACATAAGGAATAAACTAAAGTAATAACTTATTACTTCAGTTTATTATTCATGCACATTATCAACAGCGAGTAAATAGTGATTGTTATTAAATAACTATCACGGATCAAAACCGGCCGGCTGATTAAAAAAAATAACAGGAACGTAACCAGATGATCCGCAACAAGCCATACAGTGTTTACATAATATAAAACTTATAAAGTGTTTTTAATTAAAAAAAAAAAAAAAAAGGAGGTATAAGAAAAAATATGGAGAGTGGTTGAAAGAGTAATAACAAAATTCGACACCATGCCAGCTGAAAGATATAACAGCGCTCGTCCCCATCTCCACGAAAGAGAGTAATGGTGTGAGTAGTGAAAATGAGAGAGAGATAAAGAGAACATGAAAGTAAAAAAAACGGAGGGTTTGATGGGGTGTAGTTAGAGGTGAAAATCTAGATGAAGGGGGAGGAGGATAACCAAAATGTTCCCAGTGTGCACGGTACAAAATGGTGGTGTACGTAGTAGGAGCTGGTCACGTAACTTCCTCGTCTACAGCGCGGTCGTTATCATTTTCGACCGTGTCGTGGCGAGACTGTTGCTTCAAGTTCACCTATTCGCTGTTAGTAGCATACACCATATCCAATTTCGTTAGTGCCTTAGCCTTATCAGATGGGTTGGAAGGTAAACAATAATCCCGTCCACCTTTTATGTGTACTCTTTGCACCTGTCACTTTGAATAATATTTTCTTCTCTTCATTTTTACATTTAACGAAAAATCTCGTGGTTGTAAGTAAAACTAAATTACCACAAAAAAAAAAAAAGCATTTTCTAAATTATCAGGAAAAAAAGGCATGCATTTCGCCCTTCATCATTGCTGCAAAAATATAACCGGTTATTCTCACTCTACGTAATAGTGCGTAAAAATTTGTAAGTATTTGACAGTTGACACCATTTTTAGGCAGCACAAACATTTTGTTTTGTCAGCAAAATAAGCTGCAATATCGTCGGACAGGTTCGAATTCAACTCCAATTAGTTAGATTTAATTTACTAAAATATATTCCTGAATTCCAAAACTATTAAAATGTTTACTTCCTCTAAGACAAAAGCTAAACATTTAAATTGCCACCTTTTCGATACAACAAATATTTTTTTTAATTCCTTCTTTTTAGGTAAGCAAATAAAAACTAGAAAAAAAAAAACAATGAAAAAAAAAAAAGATAGAAAGTTACTACATATATTTAATTTCTTTTATATATATATATATATATATATATTATATATTGGATAATTTTTCCCTCGGGTTTAATAAGATAGCTAACAACTTTCTTTGTTTCCATCCTGCCGGGTGATATTTTACAATTCCTAGAAAAAAAGTTTTTGTAGACATTTTTTTTTTTTTTTTTTTTCACTTTCAGTTTTATCTCCCGGGGATTTTTTTTTTTCTAAGTAATATTTGGTTATTTTATTTTTAGGATTCTTTTTTTCATAATCTTCAGGATTATTTTATTTATTAACTATTCCCGAAAATTTTGCTTGAAAATACTTAACTGAATACTTTATTTAGTTGACCTTGGAATTCGGCTTATGATAGGGATAATACAGGGCAATATTCTGTTTTGTTTACTAAAAAAATCTATAATTAGTTTTTTTTTCATCATTTGATTATTAATCTTTTTTTCTTTTTAATAAAGCTAAAAGCATGTTTATTTTCTCTCCCCAGTCATTTTGCTTCATACTTTTATGAAAATTTTCAAAATTGAAGAAATTAATTTTAAAATTACTATTGCACTGGCCAGTTTCAAATTATACATCGTTTCTTTTTAATATCTAGAAATTACTTTTTTCTAATATACACATAATCCACACCAAACAATTGGTTGTATGTAGTATAGTTTTATATTTTTTAATTATTTTTATTTCCTTAAATTCTTTGCAGTAAATTTCAATTAAAAAGGTTAAATACGAAAATCAAAGATATATATTTTAGCACGTATTGCCAAGTCTTGGTACATAACAATTTTTTCATCAGAATTATTTCTTTTAAAAATTAAAATTTTACTTTAAAATTTACTTTAGTTTTTAAAACCAGCAGAACGTGTAATGTTAACAATAAGTTTTGTATTTTAAGTTCTGCACACGTACACAAATTAAACGAATCAAGATGTAATTATGTTTTTGTTTAATGCATTTGGCGTGAGTCTTATTTCCCTTAATATTACGAAATATTATAAGGAGCTCTAATGTTTACATCTAATTCTGAGCAATCTCAATCAATATTGGTGTTTACAGTAAGATTTCTTGCTGATAAACTATGACACGTTATTTCACTATTAAAGATATATATAAAATAAAGTAAACCTACCCCTAACAACAAAGTAAAACTTTTCTAAGAAAAGTTTCTGAAGTATAAAAAAGAAAATTCTTAAGTTATGACTCATGGATTTAATGGGTTAATATTAAAAATGATTCTTATTTTAAGCATTTTTTTTTTTTTTTTCAGACTAAAATATTATTGTGCAGTTAATTTCAATACGACCATTTTTCAGTTGGTATATTTCAAAGAATCAGATGACGTGTATTAACAACTGAATTTATTTTTCTTACTTTCTATAACTTATATTTGCATGAATCAGCAGAATTCTCTTCTTCATGTTTTGTGTATGTCTAAGCACATTGAAAAATTTGTAACTGATACTTTTTCAAATAACGAAAGAATTAAAATGCAGTTATTATTTTTTTATTTAAGAAAAAAAAAAAAAAAGAATTTGAAATGAGCATTTAAATAAACACTACACGATTTAAAAAAAAAAAAAAAAAAAAAAAAAAAACTTTTCAGGACCATATAAATTGATTTTTTTTTTTTCAAGTATATTTATATTAATTAAAATGACAGTATTTTTAGTGTCATTTTAATTAATATAAATATACTTGAAAAAATACATTTTTAAAAAGTAAATAATTTAGGTTTAATAATAAATTTTAGAAAAAAAATTCTAATTCATATTCATAATATTTATGGATATTTTTCAATTATGCTATTATTACAACTATTGCATAATCCTATCTAACATATGTTTAAGTAGGCTTAGCTTTGTCTGACACAAGGCCACTATAAGTGAGACATTTATTGATTCCTCTTCTAATCCAACAAAATTAATAACTTTATTCTAGAGCAGTGGTTCTCAACTTCTTTTTTTCCCTATGGGACCCCCTTTGTTTCCTATTTTACTCTGCCCCCTGCAATTCAATGTTTAAAAATCCTATTGCGTTTTTATAATTGAATATTGTCTCCTTTCCTGGACCCCCAAAATATTATATGGTCCCAAAGGATCCATATGGACCCCGGTTGAGAACCACTCTACTAGAGTATGCCACTTTGTAAATTAAAAACATACTAATTTTACTTAACATCACATGGCACTTTGTATTGGTATTTTTGTTTGTGCAATGATAGTTTGCAAATTTGATGTTGCCTCACTTAATGTGGCCTTATGCCAGACTGTGTACACTGTACACACACGATGTATGCAACTATGAAATTACTTAACATCAAGGCCATATGGTAATATAGGTATAATTTGTATTTTGGTGCATCTATTCTATTTTATGTAACTAACAGTATTTTTCAATTTTTACTAACTAACCCAAACACTTTTTCTCACTTTTTGTATTCAGTATTGACATTTGTTTTGTTTTTATTCTTAGAATATCATTTATGTTCAACTAGAAGCGGCTACCCAGCATCGCCTGGGTAGAGGGGGGGGGGTACCCTGGTGTATTGATGTGTTTACTTTTGAGATTTACAATGCTGGACATTTTAAAGTAGAATTTTAATGCCATTTCTATGTATATTTTAATTTTCAAATATCTTTAAATATAAATAAAATCTTCATAATTTTTACACAAAAAGTAAGAACCGGTGATATTTAATGTGTATATGCATTTACTTTTTCAATAATTGTTTTATTTTCATATTTTAATCTGGACATACATACAAACTGCCCTTTATATATGGAAATATATAAAGATAGATATATGAAAGGACAGCAGAGATGTTGTTACTCACAAATGGAGAAAATATCTTAGAAAATGAGGATTTTCAATTCTGTAGTTTTATTTTTTTAATCTTAACATATTCAATTATTGATTTTTATAAAGTTCTATAGGTATAGTGTTTGTTTTTTTATGGGGTCTATATATATTGTTTGTTTTTGTTTTTTTTATGGGGGTCCACATGCCATTAGAAATAAATAATTTTCCTTTTCTCATCAGAAATCTTTGGTCTTTAAACATTGATTAGAATTTAAATAAATGTCTTCAACTTTAACCACGAGAACAGATCTTATAATTCAATCTTAAATTGAGAAGAAAGGTGTTTGAATATTTTACTTTTTTAAGTATTTGTTATACTTGTCCTTTTTGTTTCTGATTTCATTGTTATGTAAGATTCACTTAAAGATCACCTTCACCTATAATTAATTGCAAATATATAAATTGGGGGAAGTACTCTATAATTAGCATATAATAGTTATCTCCCTTTGAGAAATTATACTAAACAGAGTGAGCTTGTCTCTCAGACCCACACTAAAAAAGACAAGTTTTGTTACTTGTATAGAATAAATAATTTCCAAATGTAATGTACAAAAGATCTTATAGAAATGTAATACTTACTCTTATCTAGATGATGAATGTAAGTTTCTGTCATTTGCTTTATTTATTTATTTATTTATTACTGAACAGTTACATTTAACTTCCCAAAATAATATATCAGCAAGCAACTGTAATTTGACACCATAGATGTTGGGGAGGGAAAAGGCTAAAGAAATATGGCCACTGGGTGAATTCTAGCAAGCTGAAGACAAATTTTAGGATATAATTATTCAGTAGAAAAATGAAGCAAATGACTGAAACTTACTTTTTATCTGGATGGTAAATGTAAGTATTACTAGTACTACTAGCAGAACCTGTGGATATACCACAGTATGATAATTTAATTATTACAACATCTGATATGTTTACTTAAGAGCTATTGCTAATAGTTCAATATGTAAAAAGTATAATAATCTTGATTTAACTCTCTCTCACTCTTTTCTTTCTTTCTTTCCTTCTTTTCATATTTTCATTGTTTGATTAAAACAGATTAGCATTATCACTTCCGCGCGCCCACCCCTTTCAATATTTCCCATACTTTTCTTTCTTGCTTGCATACTTATTATATTTTGTCTGTGTAGCATATCCTTTTTCTTTCTAGTAGGACCTGTGGATATACCACAGTATAATGATTTGAACATTACAACGTTTGATATGTGTACTTAAAAGCTTTAGCAAATAGTTCAATATGTAAAAATATAATAATCTTAATATCTCTCACTTTTCTTTTTTCTTTCTTTCATGTTCGATTGAAACAGATTAGCATTATCATTTCCACACACTCACCTCCTCTCTCTGTCTTTTCCCTACTCTTTCTTTCTTATATTTTTTCTATGTAGCATGTCCTTTTTCTTTATAATAAAAATAGAATGGTCCATTATTTAGCTGAGGTGACGACACTCATGAGAATTTGGCAGATGAGCAACACCAGATAATCAGTATTATCTGCGTTATTCGGACTATTGTTCTTATCTTCATTGTTATATATATATCCGAATAACGCACATAATACTAATCTTCAAGCCTCATCTCAAACATTCAGAGAAACCAGATAATCAGGATTTACATTTTTGCATTTCATCTTGGACAATTTGGACAGTCTCATTTTTAACTTGAGTGTTGCAAGATGATAATGGTTATATAATTAAGGAACATGAGTATTAATATATAGATATTTCCATATAAATTTTGTGTACATTACCACCAAAATCTTGCAACGATGTGCCATTTGTTTCTGTATTAGATCAAAATGAATGCAAAAACCAGATAATTATGATGATGTAGCTGGTGATTGAACAAAACTTTCCTTACAAACAATAACAATTATCCTCTGTGAATTTACTTTAAACCCAAGCAGTGGCACAGGTGACAGTTTTAATTATCATTTGTTTGTATCTCTTATTATAATGGAGATTCAGTGTCTGTCTGTAACCAAAACTATGTCACTGCTTATGTCACAATACCCTCAGAAATTGCCTAAGTTTAACTATGAGTATTTAGATTTACAATCAAAATCATTATTTCATAGAATAGAATAAATCTTATTTATTAACAATGTCTCTATGAAAATCTGAGTTAGATGTGCCTCAAAACAGCCCATGTTACTAGTGCTGTAATGTGTATTATATATCACTAAGAAATAAAGGTTTACATGATATATGCTGTGGTTAATTTGCATACTAGTTTTAACAAAACCAGGTTTAATAAATTATTACTTAGTGTTATCGATTTCTAATATTGTTTTATTCTCCAACATATTAAAATCAATCCCATGAATGATTTTTATATAGAAACCAACTAAAATAAAAAAAAAATTTAAGTAATCTTTTTATATGCGTCCTTATTTAATTTCATTAGTCTTTCTGATTTAATATATTTCATTACGTTAAAATGTAAATACTTACATTCGAAGAGCACATATTCTTGCTTGTTTATAATAATTTATTAAGTTGTAAACTATGGATTAATAATCTATTGATTTTGTTGTCTTACTTGCTGAATAATATTTACTTTTTTAATGGATATCATCTTTCATTTCTTAAATAATATCCTCTAATCAAACAAAAAGACTTGAGCAAATTGTTGGTCACTCAAAACTATTGTGAAAATATTTATTAAGCACTTGACTGTAAGCTTTAATCTTTATATTGAGTGTTTATTTAAAACTGGTTTTCATCTTAGACGACATTAGAAGATTATTTACAAACAGCTATTTATATTAGATGAAACTAAATCCTCTCTGATAGGCTCAACTGAATTTGTTCATTACTTCAACTGACCATTGTGAAAAAAAATGTTTAGTAGGTGATATACCTAAATGGAAATACTACTCAAATTTTTATTTTTTTAAGATTATTTTTATTAGAAAGGAATACTTGATATCATATAATTATGAATAATGAAATTTGTTGTGTACAGTGCTCAGGTGCACCACAACTCATCAAAGTCTCATGTCAAGAACACAGAATAATGTATTAGTGTCAGGAACATGAACAGTTTACAGTAGTAATATGCATGTATGTGTGTGCATATGTGTGTGGAGAGGGGCATCAGGTATAGTGTCGGCGGACTACAGGAAACATGGAGGCTTTGAAAGATTCAGTGTTTCGGCAGCCTACGACGGACACGGGCAGCTTATTCCATGCCTCCGCAATTCTGAACGTGAAGAAATGTTTCCGAAAGTGACGTGAGCAGTGCTGTTTTCTGACTTTGTAGGCATGCCCACGTGTGTTAGAAAAATGGAGATCAAAAAGGTGCTCAAGGTTGCCGTTGTTAAGATGATTAATGACCTTATGAGCGTTTACTAGGTCAGTTGCCAGACGCTGAAGTTTCAACGAATCCATTCCCAGGCAGTGAGACGTTCAAATGTTCATAGACAAATGAAAAGGGTACTATTTTTTAAAAATGCAATAGAACATTGAAAATATAGTTATGATTACAATTAAATATTTACAAATTAATCAAATGACCATTGAAAAAAAATTGTTTTGTAAGTGATATACCTAAATGGGAATGATGGTTATTTAGTCAAGAAAATAGGAGTTAATTCCCCCCCACACACACACTTAAATCCTATTTTAAAATAATCTGATGAATGGTTGCAAGTCCCAACAGATAAGACTTGATTGTTTTGATAAACAACTGAAATGAATGTATTCTCTTCTCTTCTCTTCTCTTCTCTCTTTTCTCTTCCTCTCTCTTTTCTCTTCCTCTCTCTTTTCTCTTCCTCTCTCTTTTCTCTTCTCTCTTTTTCTCTTCTCTCTCTTTCTCTTCTCTCTCTTTTCTCTTCTCTCTCTTCTCTTCTCTCTCTCTCTCTCTCTCTCTCTCTCTCTTCTCCTCTCTCTCTTCTCTCTCTCTTCTCTCTCTCTCTCTCTCTCCTCTCTCTTTTCTCTCCTGTCTCGTCTCTTCTCCTCTCTCTTTCTCTCCTGTCTCGTCTCTTCTCCTCTCTCTTTTCTCTCTCTTCTCGTCTCTCTCTCTCTCTCGTCTCTTCTCTCTAGTCTCTTCTCTCTTCTCTAGTCTCTTCTTCTTCTCTTCTTTTCTCTTTCTCTCTTCTTTTCTCTTCTCCTTCTTTTCTCTTCTCTTCTTTTCTCTTCTTCTCTTCTCTTCTTTTCTCTTCTCTTCTCTCTTCTCTCTCTCTTCTCTCTCTTCTCTTCTCCTTCTCTTCTCTTCTCCTTTCTCTTCTCTTCTCTTCTCTTCTCTTCTTCTCTTTCTTCTCTTTTCTCTTCTCCTCTTCTCTTCTCTTCTCTTTTCTCTTCTCTTTTCTCCTTCTCTTTCTCTTCTCTCTCTCTCTACAACTTTTCTTTTGCTTATACCACAAGAAAGTAACAAAATAACTCCAGAAAAGTGTTTACTTCAAAGAAACAACATATCTAGTTCTTTTAGCTCAGATGGTAGAGCATTCACCTAGGAATTGCAAAGGTCAGGGTTTGATACTGGTCCTCGCCAACTCAGCACATGAGTAGCTTGGCTTAGGTAATCTGATCTGTGCAGTAAAGTGGGGGATCTGATGGTAGGTGTGGCACTCCACCTCAGCAAAAATTATCTCTCTCGCTGACGAAAAGAGGATAGACTCCCCCAATGCCTGGCTTATACTGATCTCTCCACCGACTTTACTATTTACCTTTAAGAATGTTGAGAATTTAAATTTGCTCTTTTTTTTTTTTTTTTTTTTTTTTTTTTTAGACCATATGACCTTTAGGCACCCCTTTTTGATCTCGATTAAGAAAGGACGTGTTTTTCATTTACACCATCAATATCCGGTTGTTTTAACAGTTTTTAGATTTTTTTTTAAATTATAAAACTAACCCCTAACAAACAACCAGATATTGATGGTGTAAATGAAAAAGATGTCCTTTCTTAACCGAGATCAAAAAGGGGTGCCTAAAGGTAATATGGTCCCTGTTTTTGACTATTTTATAGAGATGTAATAAACTCTTAAATCTCCAAATTTCATCCAAGAAGATTTTTGTTAGCTACTCATCTATTGTTTGCCAAATACTTGATGCTTCATGTTGATATTTCTGAAGCAAAATATTTTACTAACATAATTTCAATCATTTATGACAGGATTATTTATATATGAATAGTCACTTAATAGGTATTTTTCACCTTTAGTTGTTAAAATTCCTAGCATAAAATTGTGCGTGCGCATTATCTGAAATGAACTTAATTGTTATTAAGAACACATTTTATGATATTTTTGTGTTAAAGCATGCAGTTGTATTGTTTTCCTAGCATAAAATTGTGCGTGCGCATTATCTGAAATGAACTTAATTGTTATTAAGAACACATTTTATGATATTTTTGTGTTAAAGCATGCAGTTGTATTGTTTTTTAAACGATTCTAAGATTTGTATATTTTGCACGGACACTTTCAAAATGGCTACCGTCTTGTTTCAAAGTGAAAGTAAGTTGGCTAAATTCCTAGCATAAAATTATCCGAAATGAACTTAATTGTTATTAAGAACACATTTTATGATATTTTTGTGTTAAAGAATGCAGTTGTATTGTTTTCGAAAAAGTTTCTAAGATTTGTTAATTTTGCACAGAGACTTTCAAAATAGCTACCGGCTTAGTTCAAAGTGAAAGTCAAGGGAGGTTACTCTAATTGCTTTATTTGCTAGGAATTTTGACAACTAAAGGTGAAAATTACCTACTTAATATCCCCCCTTTCTCTCTTCACTCACTATAACTTTGTATAATTGGTCTTCTCCCTTCTCTAATCACTTTCTGTTATGGATGCATGTGGTGTAGTGGTTAGAGTTGTAGGAAATGGGCTCAATCAACCAGAGTTCAAATCCTAGACAAGGCTGTTTACATTTCACATAGAGCTAATACCCCCAGAAAAGGTATGCATCCAACTACTGTCTCTCCAGCAATGGGTAAATAGGACAGACTGGGCTTTTTAACCTTGACTAGGTAACCAGCTTAGAAGAAAAAACGTTAATTCAAACCTATTAAACTCCATATAAGAAATTGGCCTTGTGTCACATCCTGCCTGTGTGTGTGTGGGGAGGGGGTAAATATATTATATATCACTTTTTGTTTTTTCTCTTTCCTTCTAACTTCTCCCTTCTGTTTCTTTCTTCCCAAGCTTGGATAGATATAAGATTTATTCTATTCTATGTATTAAGGTTTTTGACTGTAAATTAGATACTCATTGATAAACTTACGCAATTCCTGAGAGTATTGTGACGTAAGCAGACAGTTTCGGTTATAGACACACACACACACACACCAAATCTCCATTACAATAAGATATGGTACCTTAACAACTTCTCATTAATCTGTTGTGAAACCAGATTGTGTGACATGTTTAAGTTACATTGTATTTTCTATATAATTAGATACTATATCAGTTCAAAGTATATTTGCATACCTTTTTCAATAAAAGTAGTGTCAACATTTATTTCCTAGTAATCTTCACATTCCTCTGCTGGCAGAATGTCTATGTAAAGATCATAAAGATAAAAGTATTGATTTTATGAATTAAATCATGTTATTAATAATAAAAGCTTTTTTTCAAGTTTATTTCAAATTCTTGGCGAGCAGATTACAAACATTTTTGGACTATCAATCCTTCGAATGGAGGGTGTGTACATACACTCACAAAATGTAGCATATTAACCTTTTATTCCTTTTTTGGAAAGAGACTTTTCAGAATCTTTAAATTTGCCCCCTCTCTCTCTCTCTCTCTCTCTCTCTCTCTCTCTCTCTCTCTCTCTCTCTCTCTCTCTCTCTCTCTCTCATACACAAACTTATAAACTTTAAATTACTGGGAAAAATTAAATTATTAAAAACTAAAATAATTTTGATGCTTCAAATTTTAATCTGTAGCTTGTACCAAAGTCTGATGCTGATTTTTTATTTAAAATAGATAATCAAATAATTAATGTAAAAATTCTTTAATTAAAAAAATATATTTTACAATCAGCTTTAAAGTCACATTTTTCAATAATGCTACCAAGTTTAAGTTGGTAGAGTATCTGCCTCGGAACCACACAAGTTCTAGGTTGAATACCGGCCCTCTCCAACTCGGCGCATGAGTAGCACATCTTGGTCCTGTGCAGTAAAGTGGGGGAGCTGGTGGTAGGTGTGGTGCTCCACCTCAAACACAAAAACAATCTTCCTGGTCTCACGCTAGTGAAAAGGAGATAGACCCCACTGTTGTCCAGCTGATACCGACAATAGGACATTCTGCCAACTTTACTTTTAAAGCTATTAAAAAATAATCAGGTCTTTGTAAAACTCAGTTTTTTAAAAATTTAGAAAACCTTTAGTATCAAATAAGTTGTGGCCTATTGCCAGTATCAGCCAGGCAGTATCCCCTTTTCGCTAGCACTAATCCAGGGAGATAGTTTTTTGCTGAGGTGGTGCACTACATCTACCATCAGCTCCCCACTTTACAGCATGGATCTGATTACCCAATCTGTGCTACTCATGGGCTGAGTTGGTGGGGGACCGGTATCGAACCAGGAACCTGGTAATTCGTACGCGGGTGCTCTACTGACTGAGCTAATCTTGTAGAATGTTTATTTGCAAACAATACAGATGTCTGACTTAACATAAGTATATTTTGGGTTGACTAAACAAGTTTGTTTTATTTATTAGATGGCATTAGGAGTGTTTAGTTTTAATGTCATTCAAAGGAATCGCATTTTATTCTACTCTGACAGCTGCCATATTAGCATGCATAAAAAATTGTCAAATTTGACTTCTTTTTTTTTTTATTGATTCTAATATTGAAGATAAAAGCATATGCTTCTTTTCAACAGCAGCATATGCTTACCAGGCCTTCTGTGTCTAGTGGCTTCAGCCATTGGACCGGTAAGATATATAATATCAGCATGATCCCAGGGGGCCATTTCCCCAGGCAGCACCCACTCTCTCATCTAAAAGGGGCAGGGTCGTGTTTATTGCCCAATACAAATAGGCGTTTTAAAAAAGGAATACTGAGGGGGTTCACACCATTTTTAATACTGACCACACATGAGCTTCAGTTTGTGTGGTCCCCCACATTAATGATCCTTGTGTTCAATGGGTGTTAGAAGGCAGTGGCTAAGGGTCAGTTAGGGTCCCATGTATGGGTTAAATAGAAAAACATGAGTTTATAAACAAAACTGATTATCCATTAAAAATGATTTCAAAACTATGTCGGCATTAAATGACCCACTGAGGTTGATATGCCGTAAAATTTTGTGTTCAACTAAGATGGTGGGATGTCAGTAAATAACTGCTTGTTTTTTTAAGAAAGGTAAAAATATATTCACATGCCAAAAACATTTATGCAGTTTATTGTTATATACCCACTTGCATCTGCTGGGTATATATATGGAGAGGGATCCATTCTGGTTTTCTATTCTTGTATGAGAGACACCCAGAATAATCTATTTTTTCTGTTATGGGATGAGAGATATTCCTCATAGGAAATATCCGTGGTTATACCTCCCATATCAAATCTTCTACTTACTTTTTGAGTAGCTGTTTCTATGGCTGATATTTCTTCTATCTTCTGTTTCTTGTGTATAGATGGGCTGGTATCCTACTTTCTCTATTTCTTCTGTCGGTCTGGTTCTGCTAACTTCTAACTTCTGGTTCTGGTCTTTCAAGATGCTGGTGAGGTTCTCTGGTTCTTAAGATATGCTAAGGTTGTCATAGTTTTTAGAGACAAACTCAAGACACAGTTTTTTCATGATCACATTTTATTCAGATCTAAATCTTAGGATGTCTCAACTGCATACAGGAGCCAATGCTAAGTGCATCCTTACATTCAGACGTCTAGCGACTGACTGAGTCTAAACTAAAAACTATTTCTAGTTTTGTAAACGGAAATCGAAGGCTACACTTAGGTTAGGTTATCTCGCATCAATCCTCCCAACAGTTCAGATTTTAATTTAACATCACCTGTATAATACTATGAACTGGGGCACCGTCTCAAGGTATAGATGTTATGTATGTATGTTATAGAGAATGTATGACATGTATGAGAACGATGCTCCGGCACAGTATTACAGTCGTCGAAACCGCCCGTTCCAACCTCCCGTTCTTATGTTGTCTGTTGATTTACAGGAAGGCTGAAAAAGAGCTGGTTTCGTTCCTTTTACCAACTCGGCTGAAATAAATATTAAATAACCAAAAGCTGTCAACGGATCAACAAAACAATTGAACACAACGCCTTTTTGATGCTTATGTAAAACTTATATACATTTATTTTACAAAGGAGCGAGGTGATTTCTTGTCAGCTGATTGGCGATCTACAGCTAGTTTTTGGCTAAGTTATCAATTCTGTACCGAGTGGCAAGGCATCAGAGTGTATCGGTAAAGTTGGTATCAAGGGCCCAGAGCCATGGCAAGCTCTCTTCTCCAGTCTTCGTTCTGTCCCGGTCTCTCCCGCTGTCTCCACTTCTATTCGTCTAACTCTCTGTTAGTATCTTTCCATTTGGAGTCAAGGCCAACCATTGTTTTATTTATCTAAGTTTTTGAAATTGTTGCCGAACTTTTCAAAAACTGCAATCTCATTTATTAAATTTATTATTTCATTTTGTGAAAATTAAAATTCCGATGATGTATATCAAATTCCATAATTTAAGGAATCTCTTTGTCTAGGTGAAAATTCTTTGCTTAGATGAATTTATATTTTTAATATAAACAATTATTATTATTATTATTATTATTATTATTGTTTTTCTTATTTTTACTTTTAATTTTAACAAACCACCATAATTAATAATTAGGGTAGTTTTAATTAATTAGTACTTAATTAATAGGTCGCCAATCAACCCATAACACAATAGTGTTACACCTGAACTTAAATCTGTTTTTACACTAACCATCTAAAAACCGATGGTACCCCCATTAATGTATAACATTATGTCAAAAATGGTTTGTGATATTTCATGGTGAATATTTTCTCATGATCTTCTTTGGTCAAATTGAGTAGCTGAGGAATCAACTCAAAACTTAAGAACACTCGCTCTTCTAAAAAACAAGTGATAGCCAATAGTCAAAGCATTGAAAATTATTTGCCCTAAATTGGTTATATTGTATAAACTCTTTACTTATCTTCTTATTCTTGTCATACTTATCTTCTTCTATGCTGGGCTGATCTCTCTCTGTTCTTTTGGTCAGCTTTCTCAGACTTCTTGGGACTTCTTTATCTTTGTGTCTGTTCATGTTCTTATTAACGAACACAAGATTTGGGATATTTTTAAGACCTCTTTATTCTAACCCAAGTTAACCAACACACATGGGAGAAATAGCCATCTTTAGAGAGACATGTCTACTCGATTTACTGAGCTAAAACTAAAATCTCTAACTTTACTTCCTGTTCTCACAAACTGGATTGATCAATCTAGCTTACAGGGTCAGCAAAAGTTTAAGCCGTGTCTGTCATCTTAAGGGTATTTTCTATAATTCAGAATTACCAGTTATTTTTAAATTCTACACTATCTTACAAAATTTATAGGCAACCTATCAATACATAATATATGGTGTGGTTACAGGTTTAATAAATAATTACTCAGTGTTATTGATCTCTAATATTATTCCTTTATGCTCCAACATATTAAAATCAATCCTATGAATGATTTTATAGAGAAACCAATTAGAATATAATTAGAATAAGAGTAATCTTTTTATATGCGTTCTTATTTAATTTTGTTAGTCTAATTTGATATATTTCATTACATTAAAACTTAAATACTTACATCCAGAGTGCACATATTCTTGCTGGTATGTTCAATTAAGTTGATGCTGAAAATAAAAGTTTATTTTTACCTAACAAAAATTTTGACCAATTCTCTCTCTCTCTCTCTCTCTCTCTCTCTCTCTCTCTCTCTCTCTCTCTCTCTCTCTCGCGCACAAGATGTAATTATCTTATTTGTTCAAAACTCCAACAAAATCAATAGTTTTGTCTGAATCTCTGAAATGAGAAATTATCAGATGTATTCAGATTGGTGTCCTCATCTTGGTTGTTGTTATTATTGGGTGTAGATTATTTTTATTCCACAGTCCATGCTTAAAGGATACCTTATATGGGTTAATTAATGGTGGCACGTGGTGTAATGGTTAGTCATAGGAAATGGACTCGTCGATCTGGGTTCAAATCCTGGACGAGGCTCTTTGCATTTCACATACCCTTACCTTTGGGAAAAGTATGCAACTAACTTCTCTCCCTCCTGATATGATTAGATAAGATTTAAGGTGGTGCTAACTCTGTAGCTAACACCAATTTTTTATATTATGCTAGGTGATCCCAGAAAATCACCAAGTGCAGGACATTTACATATTTATATAAAACAAATCCCAACTAAGAAGAAATGAACTTTATTGTCTGAACACAGTCCTAAAAGAGTGAATAGAAAACAGAATGGATGAAAGTCCTAAATGTAAAGGTTGTCACACTTCGTAACTGGGGCCACATGCCTGACTAATCATCTTGAAGACATGGGGTGTAAAAAGGCTTGTGGGCTTATGCGGATATGCCAGGGTAGTGAGCCAAAACCTCTGTGAAGATATAGTATAAAAGGGGGTTGCATAAAGACATGTATAAGTGTGTAGTTGGGGCAGGGTAAGCCATCCCCACCCCCGTCCAAATGGACAGACACCTTGGTTTAGTACATATATGGAGGTCCCAGATCAAACAAAAAGAGTCACTTTTGCAGGGTTGCATTTAAATAGCTAGGTTGCAATGCCCCCTAGTGGCAAACCCTTGCAGCAAGGAAAGAAATCCATTGCCAATCTTGACCACAACCAAACAATGGGTGATAATTGCTGCAGTAGGAAAGGCTGGGTTCTTTAACCTAGGCTAAGTAACCAGTCTAGGAAAAGGAAAAACTCTGTATTCAAAAACTGTTAAACTCTGCTTTAAAAAATTGACCTTGTGTCATATCCTGCTCATGTTGAGGGATAAGTATATATATATATATATATATATATATATATAGATAAAGGTAGTCAGATTTTAGCCCTGAAGAGCTTTATGCGAAACTAATAGTAAGTTCGTCTGACTCATTAGATTTATCTTTATTATTGGCTCTACTTAGGTATCGAGCACTTTTTACTTATTAGCTTTCTCCTAGCGGTTATATGAATATATATATATATATATATATATATATATATATATATCTTATATACATATATATACATATAAATTGTTTTTTCTTTTGGCCAAATACTGTACCAATAGATTATTTTTTGTTGGTACGACTATCTTGGTCTTTTCTTTTTTTTCAAAAATTTTTTTCTCCCTGGTTGATGTTTAGTAGTATATTTTTACAATCAAACTATTTGCTGGGTTTTTTCTCACCGCAAGGATTTACCAACACGTTTGGTATATTAAATTATATATATATATATATATAGTGTGTGTGTTCTATCTAGTTTGTCCTTGAGATATCAATTGTCTCTTCCAATGGACTAGTGTATATGACTTGTACACTGCCTGAAGATAGTAGAATAGAAAACAAAGGTGATTGAAAGAATCAGCACAAGTTAGACTCTCTAAACTTCTTTAGTCAGCCTAGCAAAGAAATTAATACTGTATAGGAGACTCTAATTAAGAAATGACATTAGGTTTGAAATTACACCATCTAATTATTCTATGAATAGTACAAGACATAGATATGCTTTCGTTCAGTTGAAGAGGCAGACCAAAATGACATTTGGTTAAAGGCTCCAAGTTACTACTACCATCCTAGGAAACAATGGTATAATGGATATAAGTGTTGATTAAAAGTGTACCTAATTATCTGGTGGCTGTGAGTTCAATCCCAGAGACAGGCAGTGCATTTGGTTGAGTAGAAGAGACAACTGATATCTCAAGGACAAATTAACTAAGAATTAATTGATAATCTGAGATAATCTCTAAGCATGGAATGAGAACAGTCTACACCTGTGGATTGGATAAACTGTTCAATTCAAAATTCTCAGAAGGTTACAGACTACAAGAGACACCTGAAGATGGCCAGAGAGTGCAACAGCAGAAATGTTGAATAATAATGATAATGGAGAAACATCAGCGTTCATCACTAATTTATTTTTTTTTTAATCAATATTTGTTTAGTCTGTTGCAAAAGACAAATTTATCCATTTTTTTAATCTATTCTAAGATTAAAAAGAACTTTAAATATATGCTCCTTACTCCATTAGGAGTAGTGATGTAATTTTCATGTGTCAATGGGGAGTTTCGGGTCTTTCAACATCATACTTCCCTCGCTGTTGCAAACATCCAATCAAATGCACTGCATGGTCTATTTAAGTGGTCTACAGGTACATTGCACTTTTTCCCCTATCAAATGGATTAAGAGCATTGGAAAACTATAAGATAACCAGAAATTATTACAAACTTGAGAGACCTATTTTTCTTACTAATTTTTATAGTTTTTGTTTATTTCTTTCTTTTTTCTTTTTTTTTTTTTTTTTTTTTTCATTTTATATAATTTTCAATTTTTCTAGAAGAATGCTTTGACATAAATAAGAATAATTTTCCTAACAGCATTATTCAGCTATTTAATGTAAAAGGAAAAACAAAAACTCAAACGTGTGAAGCAAAAATATTTTTGGTGAATTTTTTTTTTTTTTTTTTTTTTTTTTTTAAATGTTGAAATATGGATGAACAAATTACTAAACTTTTATGATCCAATTTCAAAGGGTAGAGTTTATTTTGTTTTTTTTAGATCAAGAAGGAATGCATAAAAATACATCCATTGTTTTAACAAGTTTGTTGAAAAAAAAAAAATACAAGACCTACCTCCATTTAAATTCATATCATTTGAAGCTTTAAATTTTTTTTTGAATTCTCACTTGATTCTGATAATGTTGCTCTCATTAAAAACTGATATTGTTACTATGTATTGATCTCAACTGTTGTTGTTTTTTTTGTTTTTGTTCTTTTTAAGCTCTAATTCATAAAGTAAATATACCAACTAGTATGGGACAAAGGGACTGCTTTTCATGGTGTATTGGTTATATAGCTAGGATAGCAGACCATTGTTAGTGAGTTCAATTCTTAATGAGTGTTGCCTACTTCTGACTTTGTGCTAAGCTAAGTTTACTAAATGACAACTATTATAGGACAGAAGTAGGAACAATTTTACACGGTCATATGGCAGATAATAATGGGTTACATTGTACCACTAGCACTCTAGTGATCTAATACACACACACACACACACACACACACACACACCTTCATATGTTTATGAGCAGCACTTGCTTTTTTTTATCCTAACCTTCCTATTCAATGACAAGAATGAACTCTGTCCAAAATACAAAATCCTACTTTTTTCTTTTTTTTTTTTATATATACTTGTCTACTATAATTATTTTCTTTAATTCCTGAGGTGCCATTTAATTTTGTTTACAGTTTGTTAAAAAGAAGCAAAAACTAAATCAGAGTTGAATACATCCAAATTTAGGTCACTATTGGACAGATGGTAACACCCATCTGTTTCTCTCTGACATTGGTGGCTCCAGGCCTTTCTATAAGTTTTTAAATCTGGAATTTTTAATCAATGTTTGATGATTTACTCCAGAAATTTTCTGGTATCATTTGAATATTTATATAGGACTAGCAGGACCTGTGGATATACCACAGTATGATAATTTAATTATTACAACATTTGATATGTTTGCTTAAGAGCTATTGCAAAATAGTTGAATATGTAAAAAGTATAATAATCTTGATTTAACTCTCTCTCTCTCTTTTTTTCTTTCTTTCTTTCTTTATGTTAGATTGAAACAGATTAGTGTTATTGCTTCTGCATGCTTACCCCCCCTCTCTCTATCTTTCCAATACTTTCTTTCTTTCTTATATTTTTTCTGTGTAGCATATCCTTTTTCTTACCTTTCTTTCTTTGAAAAACACAGAATTTAGCTGATACACTCATAAGAAATAAGAAT
Organism: Doryteuthis pealeii; assembly: GCA_023376005.1. Classification (NCBI taxonomy): domain Eukaryota; kingdom Metazoa; phylum Mollusca; class Cephalopoda; order Myopsida; family Loliginidae; genus Doryteuthis; species Doryteuthis pealeii. Next base: position 71,542,853 of record CM042153.1, read on the forward strand.
TCGGTGGATAATCAGGATTTACTGTTTTGCATTTCATCTTCGATGAGATGGTCTCATTTTTAACCAGGGGGTGTTGCAAGATGATAACAGTTATACAATTAAAGAATACGAGTATTATTTATATAGGATTAGTCATACAACCATATTCATTGTCTCTTTATTTATTTTTATTTTTTTTACTTAAATTGATATTTCTTCTCATTAATGTCAACATATCTATTTCCTAATTGTTGATTGCAATAAAAAAATAATTAAAAAAAGAAAAAAAAAGAATTCATTATAATGATTAAGAAAATTCTCCTATTGTAAAACTTCTGTAATACAGTGCAAGACTTGACAAAAGAAGAGGATAGAGCATTTTGCTTTGATTTGAAAATAATTTGTCTCCTTCCAACTTAATCTTTATGATGCTCCACTTAGACAGCTCAGTAGTTGCAGAAAGAAAACCTCAAACCTCTTGGTTTCATTTCTTTTATTCATTCCCCTTTAACAGCAACTTTTAATATTGGGTCATTCCATGTCAATTCATCGGGTGGGCAAAATAAAATTTTCTATCGGGTATAGGGTTAAAATAGTTGGATATTTGGATTCTACAGTCCTTATTTGCCTTACATACCAAATTTCAGAAATATTGAATGTATGAAAGTATTTTTAAAAATTTAAATTTTTAAATATTTTAAAAAACACTGAGATTTTGCGACACTGCACAGCCTTAATTTTGAGGCAAAATAGGAAAATTATATCCCTCCCTCTAAAATCGGAACGGTAAGGTTTAAGACAAAATATTTTGGCACACTTTTCTAACTCATGAAGGGGAACATTTGTGCCAAATTTCAGGTAATTCGGTGTCAGTGGGTGCAGATTTCAACTTTTTGCTGGTGTTTTGACATGGAATGACCCTATTATTTATCATGATAAATATTGATACATGATTAGCTGGAAAATTTAATCTCAATCACTGAACAATTGTTAGAAGAAATTTGCAAGGCATGAAGAACAATCAATAAAAAATGGATTCTACATGAATTATCAGTGAAATATTGAACAAATCTCGCTAAGAGTCTTAGCACTTGCATTTCACTTTTTGTGCAAAGATTGTTGTTGGAAATGAAGATCCTAGAGTCAGACATAGTTTCCAAACTGAAGTATCATCTATATATATATATATATAAAAGGAAGTTTGGTATGTACGTGTGACATATAACTCCGAAACGGGAGGTCACTCAGATTCGAAATCCTGCATACACCTTAATATTTTTCTAACTAAGATACATGCTAAATTTGGTTATTGATTTTTACTGATTAAGGGATATAATCAAATAATTAAACTAAAATCAACCGATTTGTGGAACTGTCCGTATACCAGCTGCTGCTGATAATAAAAATTGTTCGCTTCCTGCTTTCTCTTATAGCTATACCATCAGTTTAGTTTAATTTTAGTGAACAAAATAGCAGCTTGAAATCTTTCACCTATTTATGGTCTAATTTTATATATAGTCCGGTCATGGACCGGTACTTTTGCTAGTTATCACTAACGAAAGACATCCCAGCAGTACCAAACAATATCACCAATCTTTGTTGGGTTTTTTTATGTCACAATGTGAGAGTGCCAGATCGATGCAGATGCATCCTCTTGGTATACAATAGTACTTTGACTTATGAGTTTAATGTTTCCTCATATATCAAATATGTCCTGGAAATGACATTAAACTCTATCTGATGGTGAGGTTCCAGTTTTGGAGGTTTGGGGAATGTGGATCACCCCTTCATCACCATTGCTCCCTGGTCCACTCTGACCCGGAGTGGTAGTAACTGTTAGGATCCCATCTATGGATTAAATAGAAAAATGTATTTATAAAAAAATTGTATTATCCATTGAGAAATTTATTTCAAAACTTTATTGGCATTAAATGACCCACTGAGGTTGATATGCCGTAAAACCAAACCAAACCAAACCAAATCATATATCAAATCAATTTTCCTCATTGAAATAAATTGAAATGTCATTAATCTATTCTAGCCCCCCCCCCAAACACCCGGATTTTTTTTGTTTTGTTTTCTTTAAATAAGAAAAATAGCACCCTATTGTATAAAAACATAATCGAATGTAATGAATTATGTACTGTAATATATTTTAATGTTTTTTGTGTTTTTTTTATAAATAATATTTTTCTATGGGTATTAAATTTGGAAACTGAAATATTTTTAGTGAACTTATTAACATAAGTTTATCTGAAGCTGACACATACTTCAAATTTTAGCTCTCAACACAAAGCAAAAAAATCAACCAACTGACAGCTCATAACTCATTAGTCCGACTATTTAATTTTTATTTCAGCTGATGACAATCCCCAAGTTTATTTGGATAGGCAGAGGTCAAATTGGCAATAAAACCTCAGTATTCAACTTCAATGAGAAATATATATATATATATATATATATATATATATATATATATATATATGGAGGCATGTGGGCTAGTGGTTAGAGTCATGGAAAATGGACTTGTCGATTCGAGTTCAATTCCTAGACGAAGCTGTTGGCATTTCACATAGCGCTAATGCTCTTGGGAAAGTTATGAATCCATATATTCTCCCTCCAGCTATGGGTTAAATAGTAGGGCAGACTGGGCTCTTCAGCCTTGGGTAGGTAACCAGTCTAGGAGAGGGATAACTCTGAATTCAAAATTCCTGAAGTCAGTCGTTGATTTGGTTTGTGGCAACCCTTGATGCACCAATTCTTTCCTATCGACTGTGCCAAAAAGTGTGGATGGTCCAACACAAGCCTTCACCACTATAAACAAATCCCTGTGTGGGAGTTCATTGTGTGTATGAACCCTCATACGTCGATAATTGACGGGAGAGTCCATCATATTGGTGTTGCAGCCATTTTTATACATTGCTCTCACAGTTCTTTGTATTTTTCCATCCTATTTTGATGGGCTTAATTAATATTTTCCTCAAAAGAAACCATTGATTCAATGACATAAAGATTTTTTTGAATTAAATGAACAATCAAAAGATCCAGATGTTGGACAGTTAACATTATCTCAGCTGGGAATACAAGATGACATTCCAAATCTACAACAACACTCCAGTCTGTACAATCATCAAATGGCAAGGAATTCTATTTATTTGGAAAAGTAGATACTGAAATGTTTCCATCATTTACAATATTTTATTGTCTTGTATGTAGATATGTGGTGTGTGTGTATGTACGTATGTATATATTATATATATATATAGTTGTAGAAAAAGGTTTTATTTCTACCACGGTTTCGGTATTCAAGGTACACCTATTAATGCTCTATATTTTACAAAATATATTGAGCACTTTTGGGATTATCTACTAATGCTACTACAATGAAAACGTTGGTGTAGCAGTTTTATATATATATATATATATATATATATATATATATATATAATGTATCTGTATGCTGCAAAAAAGATAGAACAGCTGTGCAGCCAACAAATCCAGGTCAGGTGTGGTAAAAAAAAAAAAATATATATATATATATATATATAATATATATATAGTATACATGCTGCAAAAAAAAAAACAACAGCTGTGCAGTTATCAAAGTCATCATCAGATGATGATGGAGGGTAAGTACTAGCAGAAGTACCTGGTCCATTACCAGACTAAAAAGTTTTTAGGAACACCCCAGAGTGAGAAAGAAAGAGAATGGATAAGAGAAAAATGATATAACAAATTCCATATCAAATTGAAAAACATTTTCTAAGAATTCACATATTACAATGTTCATTTATTTTAGGATTTTTTTTTTTTTTTTTTTTTTTTTTTTTTTTTACATTTAAATTATTTTTAAAAATGTAACCCTAAACTTATGAGGGTTTTGAAACATTTTTTATTTTTGTACAAAAAATTGTTCTTAGTTGCTTGTTAAGTTAAAGTGATTGAAATTGAATTTAATTTATTTACTATAGATCTGCTTCAATCAGGACATTCTCAAGATGCTATAAATGTTTTGTAGGTGGAAAATTTTGTATATTAATTTAAATGAAAATTATTCATTTATTCTATAAATATTTTTTTCGACTTATACTGATTAAAGATTGATGTATTTTTTCTAAGAAATATGAAGGTATTCATTTATTCAAAAAGTTTTGAGTTATCGATAAACAATGTTTTCATTTTTTGTTATTTTTTTCATATATACAAAATTTTTCATATTACAATTTCTTTTTTTGATTACATTTAAAATAGTATTTTAAAAAAGGTACCCCTTCATTTGAAACATTTTCATGATCTTTTTTTTTCTTTCTCAGTTCTCTAAAAAATTAATTCTTTTTTTACAATTAGTACTAAATTACAAAACAATTTTTGAAAAAGCATTAAATTCAAATTTCGCCTATGTAATATATCATTTCATCAGTAAAAATCAAAAACTAAATTTTGTACTTATTCTAAAGATTAAAATGTATGTCCTATTCTAATGCTCAGCAACATCTCTTTCCTGACTTATAAATCAACCCATACATACCAAAACAGACACGTCTTCTTTCTATATAAATATATATATACAAATAAAATAAACATACACACACGCACGCCCACACACACCCAAATGAAAAATGATTAATATACTCACATTTCCATATATACGCTCTCGCTCTCTCACATACACACACACACAACGTAAGAGAATGTTCGACATCATCCTTCAAAACCGTTTATCCTAGCGTCTCATAAATTTTGAATCTATTTTAAGAGCACTAACTTTCCATTCAAAACATTTTTAAACAAACCAATCAATGACTACTATCACAGTCTCCTTATTATTCTGTGATAAATTTTACTTTTCCTTATATCAACAAAAGCCCTGAAGAAGATCTACTAAACAGATTGAAACACTGCAGTGTTGGCTGAATAAATATCACTCATTTTATTTGAACCTGTGTATTTTCTATATTTTTTCACTATTTTACATACATACACATATATATATAGGATATCATAAATACACTCAACAGTGCTTGGTTGACTATATCTACACTATCCTAACTTATATATAATTTTGCCTTCTCCGTATGGAAGCAAAGTGAGGTTATTGCAACTTATTCCAATTCTAAAGAATTATTAATCATATCTGATATACTGAATGGATGTAGGCACAAAAATAAATGGCTTTTCAATCATTAATCATTTATCTGTGTATGTTTTTCCCCTCCATTTATGCAAATTTCTTTATTTTTGTATATATATTTATCTGTTTTTTTCCCAATCACTCTCCAGTGAAAACTGGTTAGCTAACTTTTCTTACTGATTTGGTTCTCTAAACCGGTTCTAAATATGTATTGAGAACATTTCAGTGTTTGTAATTATGATTCATTCTTTTTTTTTTCTTTTTTCTCTTTCCAATATTGTGACTGACTTGTTTTTTGTTGGTTTTTTATTATTATTATGATTTTTGGGGTTTTTTTTTTTTTTCAAAATATATATATTTACCAACCCCTCTGCACAAGTAGGATGTAATGCATGGTCAATTTCTTAAGCGGAGTTTAACCAATTTGAATTCTGAGTTTTCCTCCTCCTAGACTGATTTTCTAGCAAAGATTAAAGAGCCCAGTGTGCCCTACTATTTACCCATAGCTGGAGATACATACCTTTCCCAAGGATATCGGCACTATGTGAAATGCAAACAGTTACATCCAAGATTTGAACTCGTGTTGCTGAGTCCATTTTTTTCTTTATGGCAAGCTTCAACCTTTTTTATCATCTATGATAAAAGGGTGGTGGCTGAATGTCCTAGTGTCCTGGGTATGATGTTAAACTCTATGTGAGGTGAGATTCCAGTTCTGGAGCTCTGGGGAATGTGGAGTACCTCATCACCATTACTCCTAGGTTCACTCTAACCCAGAATGGTAGTACCTGTTGGGGTCCCATCTATGTGATAAATAGAAAAAAAAATGTGTTAAAAAAAATTGAGTACCCATTAAAAATGAATAAAACAAAACTTCTTCAGCATAAAATAACCCAACAAGGGTTGACATGCCATAAAATCCAACCAACTAATCAATCAAATTCCATCAGTATAATTCAAGCCGTCATTTTAGAATAGAAGCAACATGTCCTGACAAATAAATCTGCTTTAAACTGGACATTCTCATAAAAGGGCGGAGAAAGGTCTTTGCTCAGTGGCCATCTAGCTCATTATTTCTAAAGTCCAAGTCCCTCTGCATCAGGACAGGCCCATGTAAACTTAGTAGTGTCAGGCCATAGGGAATTTAAATTTCTGGTAGGATGTATCCTGACAAATGAATCTGCTTTAAACTGGACATTCTCATAAAAGGGCGGAGGAAGGCCTTGCCATCGGGAATTTAAATTTCTGGTAGGATTACCCAAGATAGACAGGTAAGGCTCCCAGTAGTATTAGTGCCACAACCCAGTCAAATGGGACTCTGGCGAAAATGCAAAGGGCATCTCTATCATTATCAGGAATCAACGGCTTTTGGCATATTTGCCACTGCATCTGGAAAATCTGCGGCAAACAAGGGCATCTCCTTCCCCTGACCAGGATATGCATGCAGGGTTTGGGGACTGCTTGTGAATTTCCTATTCTCTTATTACACCTTCCATGAATTCACCACAGGTGAATTCGTAGGTTGGAGCCGGTTCAATCAACCCAGGGTGAATGCCATCACAGAATTCTCATGAATTAAGAGAACAAACAGGTACATTTATTTGTTAGGATGAAATTTGAATCACTTGTTGAAAATGATTTAAGAAGAATCTGCAGGCAAATGGGACAGAAGTGAACAAAAATCCAATTAGAAAATTCTCTTTGTAGGACTGAACGTTTGAACTCCTTATGAAAACCCTTCTTATTAAGTCCAGTCAAATGAAGTCCTATTTACTCTTTGATCACAATCATCTCAAAGAAGCTGTTTCAATCAAAGATCAAAAATATGGTCTGGCAATAATATTTAATATAAATCTTACTCTGATGTGCATTTTTGGTTGGGGTATGGTTTTATATATATATATGTGTGTGTGTGTGTGTGTGTGTATATATATATATCTATATATATCTATTAATAATGGAGATTCGCTTCCGGTTTTTGTCTGTAACAAAAATTACATCACTGCTTACGTCACATTACCCAAAATCGCATTATAACATAGAATAAATACACTCAAAATTTGAACATGCAACATTTAGACAGTCCTCATTGTTTTTTTTTTAAAACAAGTTTTAATAATTACATGACTGGTATTATATATCTATATATAGTTTGTTTTATTTTAATACATATTTAAAGTTTCCATTTCAAATTGTTTTATTTTTTAATCCTTTAATGAATTTTATGATTTTACTTACTTAGAGCACAAACTTGCTGACATTGAATTTTTTATCCCACCACTCAGGCAATATGTTTCAAAAATCTATTTTTACATCGCCCGGAGGGTGTTTTTTTATTTTGTACTAGTATATATAATCTACAGAATCTCTTTATATATACTCTTTCAGTATTGGCTTTATAAACCGAGAGAGAGAGACACAGATAGATGATAATGGTCTTACTTTACATTCTGCTTACTTCTTCTATTGGTTCTACCTCAGCCATTTTCTCTTGTTTATCTGTTGGGATTTCTGTTAAGGGTTGGTTCTCTTTGTTGATTCTTCTTCATGCTGGGCTGGTCATTGTTTTTAATATCTTATTATAATGGAGATTGTGTGTTTGTCTGTCTGAAGCCGAAACTAAATCACTACTCAAGTCACAATTCCCTTAGTTATTGACGTCACATTCACCATGAATTTATTTTTATTTAAACCTCAGTTATTGATAAAATTGTTATACCTTATTAATACTTTTGACTTCATCTACATTCTAATAACATGCAATTGTATTTATATATGCAACAAAATAGCGGGTTACAGTGTGAACAGGAAAGCTAATTTGCATATTGATATTAAAAGTTTAATTTTATTAAATATGCGCTTGGTAGTATTGATTTCTAATTGTTTGTTTTTTTCTTAATGAATATAAGCAAAAGACTCGGGGATAAATCTTAAAAGAAATCCTTTGATATAAAGAAATAACAGTAATTTTATTCTTTACTTCCTAATTTAACTAAATAGTTAAATTAGGAAAATTCAGCAATAAAAGGAGGGAGTGATGGAAAATGATGGAAGACTTAGTTTCAAAGTTGTTCTATTCTTCGATTATACCCCCTCTGTTTCAAATCATTTTATTTGGATTTTTATTTAGTTTCAAAAGTATTTCAAATTTAACATATTTCATTACATTAAAATTCAAATACTTGCACCCGGAGGGTGCATATATTTGCTAGTTCAATTAACAAACAAGGCTTGGTTGTTTTCAAAAAATCAATCTTTATTTTGCAACTCTGCCCATTTGATTTCACCGCGGGGGGAATTGGCTCGGAGTGGCGACCTACACGTCCGTTCGCTCTGAAATCTCTGCCGAATCTAAACTAATCTAAAACTTATTCTCATGGCACCCAACCAACGACGTGTTTCTGATGTTTGAAATCCTTTTCAAGCTTTATGTATGTATTTATATGTGTACCAGTAGTGTGTGTGTATATACATATACAAAGTATGTGATACTGTAACCTCTGAACACTACTCAATACAAATACAAATATTCTCAAGTTTTTATTTTTATTATAAGCTATTTATTTTTCTCTCTGACAAGACCTATAATATCTCTCTCTCTCTTTATATATATATATATATATATATATATATATATATTATATACACACACACACACACACACACACACACACAGGTACTTAGAGGTACACATCCTGCATCCTTAACACATAAAAATCTACAAGGACACAGTAAAATCATATCCATGCATCCCAGTATTTTTCTTTTTTCTTTCCCTACCATTTCAAGCTAACTGTAAATACATTTCGATATTTTCTTAGAAACAAATTACACAGGATAGGTTACAAGGTAGGAGTTAGATGGTTTTTGTTGCTTCCCCAGTTCATAGATAAAAACCCTTCAATTTATTAAGAAACTTTAGTTGCTACCCATCAAATTTCCCGGGGACTCATTCAAAGCAATATGTGTCAATCAAAAAGCTATCAGCATCTGTGTGTGTGTATGTATGTATGTGTGTGTGTGTGTGTATATATATATATATATATATATATATATATATATATATATATATATATATATATATATATAATATAAATATGTGCTTAATTGAAGTCGTACCTAATTTTGAAAGTTAATTAATTAGGCGGGCATACCTATTTAAATGTAAGGCTAAACAAATCGAGAAAAATCAATCTCTGTATGTACATTTCGATTTGTTTAGCCTCACATTTAAATAGGTATGCCCGCCTAATTAATTAATTATTAATTAATTAACTTTCAAAATTAGGTTCGACTTCAATTAAGCACATATTCTCCCCAAAATTGTCAGCTAAAAAAAGCCATATCATAAACACATCGCTGTGTATTTACTTCTCATATATATATATATATATATATATATATATATATATATAAAAGAAACGAATTACTTGTGATTATAGATCAACTTGTTTTAATATTTTTAAGAACACTTATTTATTGTTGCCAGAAAATTGATTTCAATTGATTTTTTTGATTTTTTTTACTTACCCCAGCTTTTCATTTGGTGTGTCGCCAGTGTGGTCATGGGGCAGCACTAACCAATAATCTAATCAACATACCCAGTACTATGGCATATCGTCAAAGAAATGATACCATCCAAGGGCAAGAAGAAACAATAATACAGCTTTTTAGAAATCCTGAAGGTATATTGATTTTTTTTTTGTTTGTTTTATTTATTGATTTTTTTACATCCTCACATTTATTTATTTTTTGTTTGTTTTTTAGGGGGTTTAGTTCAAATTTAAGTCCTAATTTTTAAACCTTGATTATTATATACAATAATAAGTGAACTTCATTTTTATGTAATTAACTTACCACGACCAAGAAATTCGTCAAACAATGAGTGTAAAATGTGGAAACACTGGACAGCTGTTTCGACCTATTAAGTATCATCAGCTGTGTATACCGTTATCTTCCCCCAAAAGAGATCAAACCAACAACCACAGAATGCAGAGCTGAAACTCTACCCCTGAGCCACCAGCCCACACCACATACGAGGCTCGCCAAATCAACTAGTTTTCATAAATGCACAACTAAATAACTGTAATATGTCTTTTAGTTACATCTGCAACATTACAGAGAACATGGTCACCTCCAAAGCTACAACTTCCCAACTTGATGGTATGCATACACATAATCCTAACCAAGTGGGCAAGGAAATATGGATATAAGAAGTCGGAGGGAGATCACGGTATACACAGCTGAGGAGACCTAATAGGTCAAAACAACTGTCCAATGTTTCCACATGTTGTACATGTTGTTTGCCGAATTTGCTGTTCATGGTAATTCAATTATATATATATATATATATATATATATATATATATATATAATGTAAATGTATGTCTATGAGGAACTAATTTCATAACTAATACAATGCTATTAAACAGAGTAATAATGTGTTTTGAGAACTATGCCTTCTAAACTAGAGTTGTTTTGGTTTTTTTAAGTATTTCTGGACCATATGACCTTTAGGCACCCCTTTTTGATCTCGATTAAGAAAGGACATGTTTTTCATTTACACCATCAATATCCGGTTGTTTTAACAGACTATTTTTAGATTTTTAAAATTATAAAACTAACCCTAACCCCTAACAAACAACCGGATGTTGATGGTGTAAATAAAAAACACACCCTTTCTTAATCAAGATCAAAAAGGGGTGCCTAAAGATAATATGGTCCAAACATTTAACCAAGTGTTGTAAATTTCTGTTTCCCTACAAGATAAAATTACAACCTTAGAAACTAATTCTCTCTTATTTCCTAAATGTAGAAAAAAAATTTCTTTTACAACATTGTATTTTATTTTATTTGTCTATTTTATTTGTTTTATTTTTAGGAAAATATTTTGAAGTAATAACATTATCAAATGCAGATGTTTTAAAAGTTGATAAGGTAAGTTTTAGCAAATATTGATATCTTTATTGCTAAATGTGTTTGTAATAAAACACACTAAAAGATCTCCTCTGGGGATTTGTTTTATATTTTTTTACTACTCATATTTTTTCTTCTTTCTAGCTTTTTCATGTCTTCATTAAAAG